>OY998239.1:90149587-90749587 GCA_963922005.1 Cornus suecica | reverse complement strand
AATGAGTGCCACATTTTTTTATCCGTCATATTTTGGTTCTTAACCCTAATCTCTTCTAGTCCCTCCAATCATCCACCTTGACATCCTCATTTATGCTATTTGAATTCGATGTTAATGCTTCTCTTTCAAAGCCCAACAGTATGTGCCAAATAAAATAGGGGGCCTAAAACTGTTTTATGAAAATATTCTTTTAGTTTATGAGATGATCGTTTGTCACACAAAATCTCAGTAGCTTGCCTCCAGTTTGTCCAACAAATGCCAGGTCTGCTAGTTATATCACCATCTACCTCACCATCGTTTCGTTTGAATGATCTTTAAATCTGAAGTGTTTTAGAAAATTCTTTGATCTTGATGTGGAATGCTTATTTATTCACCCACCAAATGAATTAGCTTTTGTTGGTTTCTCGCTTTGTAAGGTATTGCACATTCTCACATAGAGCTACTTACTGAGAGATTTAATGTGCCTGAAGATCATTAGATGATGTAGTGTAGAACTGGAGGTAATCCAGGTGGTGTCATCCAGTACATGCATTACACAGCCGTAAGGATTGGCACAGTGTTGTGCACAACTATCTGGGCAGATGAAGATAAATGTTCCTGCCATATGCAAGTTCTGCAAGCTACACCCATGAGGATCGTCATACCTTCACATCTTAATTCATTCCAGGGCTAGTAATTGGTTTCTTATATAAAGACAGTGGCAAATTCTGACTCATGTAACCTTTTACAGGAACAAAAATATGTCGGGAGAAAGCATCCGCTGCCTCGCTCTTTAGGCATGATTATAAAAGTGAAGCCACAAGCCAAGAAAGCAAAGATTGATCCTGAAGATTCTGGAGAGTCATTGGATGTTGAGAAAACACGTAATCTTGATACAGAAAAATCATCAGGCTTGAAGAAAACATCTAATGGTGATGGTGAAGAGTCTCATGTCACGGCTAATACTGGTCTGGTTTCATACAGCGACGAAAGTGAAGAAGATAACTAGTCTTGTCATGTGCATTTTTGAAAAAGATTATCTTGTTCTATAGTCGATTAGTCATTTGGATATAGGTGCTTGTATGGATACTATTGCCAAGTGCAGGGCAGCCCTGGCATTGTTGAAAGCGGTAGCCAGCAAGGATAGTTCAGTCTTGAGGAGTGCAGGAAGAAGTTTATGATATCATAAAATTTCAATATTATATCTTCATTTTAATTTCAAAATGTACTTGAATCACCTCCCTCCATATTGAAGTTACCAACAGTTCCAAGCTGAATTAGCTCATTTCCATATGATTCGAAATCGTAATGCTGATTATAATAATACGAGTACAATTTAGGTTGGATGAAATTATTACTCGGAAGCAGCATGAGTTTTGTGTTGTCCTATAAAAGATTCTCCTGAATGTATTTCCTTCCATGAGTTTTGTTTTGTGTTGTCCTATAAAGTTTTGAGTTTTCTCCGTCAAACGTATTTGGAATTGAATTGGAATTACATTGTAATTGAAATTTCATGGTATTTCAATTCTACAAATGCAATACCAAATATATTGGTTCCACAAGTGTAATTGAATTTCAATCTCAAACCCAATTTGAATGTAAAAGATCATAAATATGAAATTAAATTAGACATTATAAATAAATCATGTATATAAAGGTATAATTATGTAAATATATGTATAAATATTTATGCATGTGTATATGTATGTATGTATGTGCATGTGTGTGTATATATGTGTGAGTTTATACATATGTTTTTATGTGAGTATATGTATATGTGTGACTATATATTTGTGTGTATGTATTTGTATTCAAAAATTTTATATATGGATCTAGAACATATATATATATATATATATATATATATATTTGTGATTGTGAAAAGTTGAATGTTATAGAGAGTATTTAGTGGGTTGAATATTTGAAATTGGAAACAACTTTTCATGTGGAATTCAAGTTGTGAAATTGAGAGGTTTGAAATTGAAATATAATTCTAATTCCAAAATATTTTGTTATATCCAAACACTAGATTTGGAATTGAAAGTTCCAATTCCAATGCCCCAATTCTGCGCTCCCAAACAACCCTGAATGTATTTCCTTTCATGAATGAATTTTCTTCCAGTTGTTGTAAAAAAAAATAAAAAGTTATTTATGTTCTTTTAATGTACTGCTGAAAGGTGTGATTTTCTATATTTTGATGATCTCTATCTGTGCGCCCATGTTAAAAGATTCTTTATCATCCTTCTTGGAATAGTGGCAGTGGGACTAGTTTTTACTGTTTATTTATTTATTTTACTTTAATTATTATTATTATATTTTATTTTCTCAAGAGACAACTAAGCAGAATACCACTAGCCACTACAATGTTGTTGGTATGGTATCACTTAAAATTATTCATTCATTTTCCAAGTTGAGAAAACATTTGATTCGTTTTTGAAAGTTAGGAAATGGAGATGATGCTAGCTGCATAGTGGAGTTGCTTTACTAACTTAAAAGTCCTCTCAATTGGGGGTTCAAATTGTCTCCAATTTGTTACTTCAATTATTGTCTATAATTATCATTCAATATATGAATTCACCTATCCAAGTCCTTCAATTATTAACCAAGTAATAGGAATACGTAATTTTTAAATGAATAAATCTACATCATTAAATGAATGAGGACCACCTCACTTTATTCTCACTTTATTCAAATAATTGCAGACGATTTTTGTTCCTCAATTGATTGGGAATATAAAGTTGCTAAATTAAAAGTCAATAATATTAATATATGCTATGCTCCTTCTCAATTGGTTGGAGATATAAAGTTGCTAACTACAAAGTCAATAAAGTCGGATGTGACGTCCAAAGGTAGATGTGTTTCATTGAGGGACCCAGGGTTGGATTCAATCAATTTCTCCTCCTGACTTTTCTTTAAGTCTTGCATTCATTTTTCAGCAACCATACATACGCGCATACATCATGGTTCGGTAACGTTTTTGGAAAATAACCGTTATTTAATATTAATATTTATTTTTAAAATTGATATTGTTCTTATACCAATATCATAAAATTTATTTTTAAAATCGATATTGTCCGAGTCCGTTACACCAATATCACAACCATTATCAATACCGCAAACTATGATATACAATTTATACATACATGTAGATATTTGAAACTAATATTCATCGGCAGCATAGTTTGATCCACGTCATAAATTCTATATAGTTCTAAATTGCTTTGGAATCACTTTATGTAAAGATAAAAAAAAAAATACAAAATAAATTCTCAATAAATGCATCATTTCGACATTTCATGATTTGATTCAAATAGTTGCAATCCATATAAATTTTTGTTTGTAGTCAACGAAAACACCATCAATTATAAACAATTCTTGTTAGTTTTGAATAAGGCATTCATCACACTTGATCCAATCCGTATCCGTCTCTACTTACCTATGAACTCAGGAGTGATCTCACCAAGAATTCTCATATACTAGAGAGAAAATAAAAACTAAAAAGAGTGGAAAACTTGCGACATCTACCATCATGCATAAATATAGTTTAGCAACTTCTTTTACCCAATCCACTGCTAGCTCATAAAAGAGTAAATAAAGATATATTCAAATCCTTAAATCATCATCGATAAGGACATCGCAACCTTTCACATTACAAATTTTTTTTCAAGATATAACTAAAATGCCCTAAAAAAACAAAAATTAAGTAATTATAAATGGAAGAAGATAAAGTAACTAAGATGAAGCACTCATATGAAGAGCGACCAAGGAGGCATAAACGCCATCTTTAATGTTGATCAGAGTTTGGTGCTTCCCTTTCTCCACAATGACTCCATTTTTAACGACCGCAATTACATCTGCATTCTTGATGGTGGACAAACGATGAGCCACCACCACCGTAGTGCGGTTCACCATGACTCGATCCAACGCATCTTGAACCACTCTTTCGGACTCAGCATCCAGTGCACTTGTAGCCTCGTCCAGAAGCAGTATCTTCGGACTTTTCACTATTGCCCGTGCAATGGCCACCCGCTGCTTCTGCCCACCCGACAATTGGACTCCTCGCTCACCTACTGTAGTGTCATACCCCTGCATTTTGCATCAAAACTCAGACCAAGTGACAAGTGATGTCCTTTGACTTCTGATATAGATATACTTGATTTAAAAAAACAATTGAAGATCGATGATAAAATGATAATTTTTTTGGCAACCAAAAAAATATATATATTTGGTTTCCCGAACTACCTGTTGCAAGCCACTGATGAATTTGTGGGCATTTGCCATCTCTGATGCAGATAGAATTTCTGCCTCAGTTGCATTTCCTCCCTTTCCATATGCAATGTTAGCTCTTATAGTGTCATTAAACAGCACTGGTTCTTGGCTCACAAGACCCATCTGCTGCCTCAACCACTTCAATTGCAATTTCTGAATCTCAACTCCATCAAGCGTAATATGACCTGAATCAGGATCATAGAATCTTTGCAATAGTGCGACCACTGTTGACTTCCCGCTTCCACTTTCTCCAACCAGTGCTACTGTCTGCAAGATGGAGGATACATATTGTTATAGTCACAATCACCACAGTTATGCTCACAAAAGGAAACTGTCTTTTTCTTTTCAAAGACAATTGAGAGGATTATACTTCATTTGATTACCTTTCCGCTACGAATAGACAAGTTGAGGTCGCGGAAAATCTGAATATCTGGCCTATTGGGGTACGTAAAGCTTATATGCCGAAGCTCAATTTCTCCCTTCACGTTCTCTAATGTTGTCCCAGACTCATCACTTGGGTCTATCTTCGATTTCCTGTCTAGAATTGCAAATATTGACCCAGTAGCATACTTGGCTTTGGTGGAATCAGGAGCAAATGAGCTTGATTGAGAAATAGCAACAGCTGCCATGGTCAGAGCAAAGAAAACCTGCAAGTTTTAAATAATGAATATCAGTTTTACATAACATTTTGTATTTGCACAAACACTTGGTTAAACACTGAACTTTTAGAGAACCATGGAATGTACTTACACGGAAAACGTCTGAGAATGTTATTTTCCCAGCCTCAACAAGCCGGGCTCCCGCATAAAAGCTTGTTGCATAGACACAAAATAGCAAGGCAAAAGATAATCCAAATCCTGTCCCACTAATCAACCCTTGCCTTATCCCTGTCTTCATAGGGCCGTCGCATTTCTTTTTGTAAAGTTCCATCACTTTCTCTTCGGCACAGAAAGAAGCAACTGTTCTAATACTCCCGACTGCATCATTAGCAACTTGGCTAGCTTCCTCATACATCATCTGCAACCGTTTAGATTTAACAACTTGATGGAACCCAAAAGGTTCTAACAATGCTATAGATAAACAGATCCTTGATGAAACTGAAACACATATTCTGAAAGGACTGCCTCAAATATGCAAGATAGACAATCTATTGGTGATTTGTAAGTAGGTGGGATCTTTTATTATACTTATATTTTCCGCATTCTACAAATCAGAAAGCTTATTCCAATGTTGCAAATATAATGTGTATATTCATGAGTTTGATATAGCATACCTTCGCATCTGCGCTAAACCCTTTCATGAACTTCATTTGGACATATCCATTAACCCCTATTAGTGGTATCAAAGCAAGGACAATAAGTGCCAACTGCCAACTTGCTTGAAAAGCAATGCCCAAACCTGCAGCTGCTGATGCAAGATCCTGAACAGCCTGAGCTAGCGCATCTCCAACTAAAGCGCGCACAGTAGCTGCATCTGCAGAGAGCCTCGCACCAATCACTCCACTTGAGTGCTCAGGCTCATCAAACCAACTGACCTCCATACGAACCACCTTCTCAAAGCACATTGATCTGATCCGTCTTATTAGCTGACACCCAGCCACAGAAAAAAAGTATGTCCGGGCTGGATATGCCACAAAAGATACTAATCCAAGGACTAGAAACATTATTGCCCAAAATTTTGAATCCTTTCTTAGTTCATGTGGTGGCTCATAGAATGTTTTGATCACGCTAGAAATTAGTATACCAAAGATTGGAAGAATTGCACCATTGATGATTGCAGAAATGGCTCCCACTATAAGTACTGGAACCTCTGGCTTGTTGAGATAGGCAAGGCGGCGTAGTTGAACTTTTGGAGCCTTCTCTGAGGATTTTGGTAGAGGGTCTTCAGGTTCTGTCACTGCAGTTTCAGGGACATTTAGTCCTGTTGGTAGACCGAATGAGACTGAAAATGAGTGGCGGCCGCTGTTTCCTGCTCCAGATGATCCTCGACTTGTTGATCGTGGGAATGACATTCGTTGGCTTGATTGTCTAACATATTCCAGAGTAATTTCTGCTTTGTCTTGGTCAATTGGGCCTTGTTGTTCTGAATGTTTATTCACTTCTTGCAGTCGTATAAGCTGAGAGTACGCGCCATCAGGATCCTTGAGAAGTTCCGAATGTGAACCTGATCAATTAACAAGTAATAAGTAATACGTATTTCCATCTCTATTCAATTATGGTGAAAGAAACTAAGTGGGGATTCAAGAATTGAATTAGAGAAGTTCCGATAAGAAAACATTGATAAGGCATAAAATAATCCTGACCTTAGTACAAAAAGGCATATCGTTGTGGCCAAAATTATTTGAAATTTACTCAAAACTTATAAATTGTCAGGTTTCGTACACAAAGGCTCCATGAAAGAAGGTACCATGAAGTGAGATGCAACCATTATCAAAGTTATTTGTAGAATACCTTTTTCAACCATCTTTCCTCGATGAATCACTGCAATCATATCAGCATTCCTCACTGTGCTCAGACGATGGGCAACAATGACAGTTGTTCTGTTGACCATAATTCTGTCCAATGCCTCTTGCACAATCCTCTCGGATTCTGCATCAAGTGCACTTGTTGCTTCATCTAGAAGAAGAATACGTGGGTCTTTCAGAATTGCTCTCGCTATTGCAACTCGCTGTTTCTGTCCGCCAGACAGCTGTGTTCCATGCTCACCGACCATGGTGTCTAGTCCCTGAATGCAAATTTGAAATTCAGAAGTTAACCAAAAAAATATGCATATGCCACGGAAGTAGCCAAAAAGGGACGATAATTAGAACCTGTGGCAGTTTATCAATGAATTTAGCAGCATTGGCTAGTTCAGCCGCTACTTTGATCTCTTCAATAGTTGAACCATCCTTCCCGTAAGCAATATTATCCTTAATGCTGGATGCAAAGAGCACAGGTTCTTGGCTGACAAGACCGATTTTCTCCCTAATCCATTTAAGCTGGAATTCTTTTAGATTTATCCCATCAATAAGAACTTCACCAGCTTGTGGATCATAAAATCTCTCTATTAGACTGATGACTGTTGACTTCCCGCTTCCACTCTGACCCACCAAAGCAGTAGTGGTGCCACTAGGGATGGAAAGAGAGAAGCCGCTAAATATTTGCTCATCAGGTCTGGCTGGATAACTGAAATGGATATCCCTTAACTCAATATCTCCACGAATGTCATCCAATATCTTTCCCTTGGTGTCGTATGCATCTATTTCAGGCCTCCTATTTATAGTCTCAAACATTTTAAATGCCGCAGCTCGGCCAGCAGCAAATGCACTCATGCAGGGAGATGCCTGCCCTAGAGACCTGAAGAAGTCGAGATCAGATCAAATAAAAGGTTATGGTCATTTCCTTAAAAAGCTGAAAAAACCAGAAACAAGATTTGTTTTCTGCTTCTGGTTTGCAGTAATATAAAGTGATCAGGATGCATGGGAGAAACTCACATGGAACCAGTCAACACAGCAACAATTACATTGATAACCTCACCCCCGTTATATCCTCTTTCCAAAATCATCTTTGCACCAAACCATACTGCTAAAGCATAACTGGAGAACACAATCAGCATAACGGATCCAAGACCTACTCCAGCAGCCAATCCTTCATGAACGCCTGACTTGTAAGCATTTATTAGTGATTTGTTGTAATTACTTACAGCTTGCTTCTCACCAGTAAATGAAGCAACCTAGAGAAGAGCCATAGCATTGAATACTTGATCAGAAAAGAAGATAGAAACACCAAAAATAGGGAACTAGGTACAATTACTGTGCTGAAAAAATAAAATGCATTAATCAACAGGAACAAATTTGATTCTGGATTAGTGTGACATACAGTTCTAATGGAGCCAATTGTCTGTTCAACTATGGTTGCTGCTTTTGCATAAGAATTTTGTCCGCGGGATGCTGTCTTGGATATAATAATGGACATGGCTCCCCCAGATAGCACAAGTAGAGGAATAGATGATAACATGACAAGCGTGAGAAGCCACCCTTTGATAAATGCTATGACAAAGCCTCCCAAAAACGTGGAAACTAGCTGTATAAATTTCCCAACCTACAAGGAAGAAATGTCAAATAGGAATGAACATGAATGTATACGTATGTATGTGAATTTGTGAGCTCTAGTGGGGAAAGTGATTGGAGATTTTGTTGTTTTAGCAACAGTACCTTCTCACCCATAGCATCTTGTATCAGAACAGTATCACCAGACATCCTCCCAACGACTTCTCCCGTATTTGTTTCCTTATCAAAAAAAGCCACATCTTGTCTCAATATAGTTTTCAAGTATAGACTTCTTATTCGTGCCGCCTGTCTCTCACCCGTGACCATCCAGCAAGCCACCTCTGACAAATACAAAGTAAGTTTTAAACATGAATGGAAATAGTTTTAAACATTTTACTTTTTTTTCCCAAGTTTAGATGAGATGGTACTTACGGAGGAATGCTGCTACACCAGCCCCCATAGCCAGATAGACAAATTTCAGCGATACCTAAGTTGTAATTAATTAGTAACGATTCTGTTTGTTGCTTGATACCAACAAAAGAGATCAAAATTTGATGTAGCAATTTCTCACCTTAGAAACTACACTGACTATGTCTTTGTTATTCTGGTTTCCTCCAAAAGAATTAATCATCTCTCCAAAAAGAAGTGTCATAAGAGGCAAGCATAATCCGTTCCCAATGGCACCAATTGTTCCAATAATCATCAACACTTTATCTGTGGAATCTGAAAATGAGAAAAGCTTGAAAAAGGGAACTGAATTGGTTTCCTCTTCTTTCTTGCTCGTCCTGACAAAACTATTCTCAGCTTCCATCTCTAGTGCATGGCTTCTTGATGTGGAGGCCTCCTGCAGCTTTTCGTTTCCATCAACCCCGTTCTCCTCTGCCATATCAATCAGCAGTGCACAAGTACCCAACACTAGTGATTGCTATTCCAGAGAGAGAGAGAGAGAGAGAGAGAGAGAGAGAGAGAATCCAGAATAATAAAGTCAGAATATATAGAGGTTCAGCTGTATATATGGAGGATTGATTCCCAAGTGCACAAGTGGGATTATTAATATGCTGAAGATGAGGGTCATTGGGTATTTTCCATTTACAGGTTTTAAATCCACAAGACAAGTTCAAACTTGGATGATTAAATAAAAACATGACAAAAAAAGAGTGGCCAGCAGCTTAATTTCCTGTGAAAAAGACAGGCAAACAAACAAACCACCAACTCCAATCCCCTAGTTTACACTCAATCTACTATACTAACTTTTAAGAAAACAATTTCCTATAAACCAGCCAAGATCTCCATGACTATGAACTTATTTTTTCCCCAGAAAAACCTTGATCTGAAAATCAAATGAAGCTTAAAAAAACTCAATCAATGGAGAGTGATGGTTATAGCCCACATAGAGATCCACCAGTATATTAGTTATTCAAGATAAAATTAAGAAATATAATCAAAGAAATTAGCTATATTACATGATTTAACCATTAGTATTATAGTTGTCATTTTTTCACAGAATAAATTAATAGAACTTCAGAAAAAAAAGAAAAAAAAAAAAAAAAAAGGAGATTCCAGCTATATACATACATCACTTGAAGAAGATAATTGAATATTTCCCACTAACGAAACATCTCCTCCCCTCAATAAATCTATCAAAGTCAACTGCGATATACAAAACCACAGATCTCTCGTGAATCAGTGTGTGTGAGTGAGAGAGAGAGACGTGGGTGGGTGGGTGAGTCTCATTTCTTTCCTTTCTCTTTTACAGGTTAAAATTTGAAAAAAAAAAACAATTGTGGCCATAATGTTGATGATGATGATGTATCATAAAAAATATATAAAAAAAAGATAAATAAATAAAACTTCTTGTTCTTGAAAAAGAAATTCAAAAAACGAAATTGTACGCAACCCCTGAACGAACCAACACAAAACGAAAATAGTTGACATGAAAAAAGTAATAGATAAACAAATATAAAATGTTGGTTAGTGCGTGCGAGCAGGAGATTAATTCAACTTACCTGTGAAGGGTAAGGGTGGGGCTAAAAGGACCCCTTCTTTCCAGGGATCTGGTTTCTCAGCTTATTTCACTCTTAACTCTCTCTGTGTGTTTGATCAGTCATACATACCTCTATATATATATATATATATATATATATATATATATATTAAAAAAAGTGTGTGTGTGTACAGTGTTTGCTTAGGGAGCAAGCATAAGAAGTCGCTGTGGAATGTCAGCAAATAAACCGTCTTAGGGAGCAAGCATAAGAAGTCGCTGTGGAGTGTCAGCAAATAAACCGTCGCCGCTGAAACAGAGCAATAAGAGTCAAAATACTTGATTTCTAGACAGACATATAGTCAATAAATGCAAGCTAACAGCAAAAGTTGCCTTAAACCCACATTTTCCTTTTTCACGTATCATCCGCTAATTTTTTCCTAATAGGTTAGGTGAGAAATAGTAACATATCATTACGCTATAGTTACTTGCTAAATATATATATTTATAATATGAAAAGTCCAACAATTTCATGCATCTTTTGATTCTCTATAAGATTTTTTCAAAAATATAGCTCTATTCTAATTTCTTTATTTGACTTTTCAACATATTATTTGATATTTTGTGTTTTTTATTTTATCATTTGATAATATATTATAGTTATAATTTGGGAAATGATATGATAATATTGTATTGTGATTCGAAACTGGACAACTAATTTGGGACAAGTAAAATAGATAAAATAAATAATTAAATTGAGACGAAGGGAGTACTACTTTTTTTTTTCACTTTCTAAATTTTTTTATCAATTCTAAGCTCTTATATTATACCAGAGGTCTAGGGATCAAGTAGTACAAGTCCCTTACTTTCAAATGGGAGATCAAAAATTGAAATTTTATTTCGCCTCTATCCATAAGCAAAATATTATTCCCTCCGTTTCAATTTAAGTGTTCATATTCACTATCCTATTAATCCTAAAATAAGTAAAGTCAATGTACTTTATTTGACCAATTTATCAATTTATCTTTCAAGCATTCAAGTTATAAAATAGTATCTAAATTATAAATATCAAATTATTTGGTGGGACCAATAATAAAATTGATTTTTTATCATTATCACGCCAATAAAAATCATAATATTAAAATGTTGGATTTTCCAAATACTTATAGTTTGGAACAAAGGGATTTCCCTTTAGATATTGTCCTTGGACTTCAAATTCTATCTATTTATATTTTGACAATGTCAATCTCATTATGAACTTTTTATTTCGCAACCTTATGTCAAACTTCTTATTACATTTTAACAAAAATAAATTTTCACGTTATACATTCATCAACTTCATTTCTGGCGAAAAAAAAAATTGTGATTCATACACAATTGAATGGCCAAATCATACTATATGAACCCATCTAAGTAGTGGACCACGACTTCCGAGTGGGGCTTTAGTATGAATTTCTTATTAACTTTGGGATGAAATTTCAAATAGATCTGAACACATTTTTCTACTTTTCCTTTCTTGACTAACGAATTAATAATCAATATTTTGGGATGAAATTTCAAATAGATCTGAACACATTTTTCTATTTTTCCTTTCTTGACACTCACGAAATAATAATCAATATGCTAGATGAGTTGTCTTACTTTAACCCGCACATTTCAAAGAAAGTTCAAAGAGACGTAAGGAATGGTTATTAGTACAAAAATAATATTTACCTCTTGTCCTATATTATTTAGACGTTATTTAGACGTAAGAAAGTTCAAAGAGACGTTATAATTAATAATTAATATTTATTTTTTTTATGTTGATGTGATCCAATATTATTTGGAGGCATGATCAAAATTATTTTAATAAGTAATTGATACTAGTTTATTTTTTATGAATTTATATTCATTTTCTTTTGAGAATTACGGGTCCCACATATCTCAACAATGGTGTGATATTATCTGCTTTGAGCCCAGCTCGCACGGTTTTGCTATTGGGCTTTTCCCAAAATGTCTCACACCAATTGAGATATGTACATCCTTTTATATACCCATGATCCTTCTCATTTTTAACTCAGGTAGGACTTTGGTCGCATACTTAACAATCTTCCCCTCGAACAAAGGACCACATCTCACCCTTCCCTCAAACGATCATCCATCCGTCCATCGTGAGTTAATCCGATGGCTCACCTTCCGTTCGACATTTCGAGGATTCTCCACATGGCTACCAGTCCACTCCCGTTAGTTGATACGACGCCACCACATACGACTTGGCCATTCCCGGCCTCCGCCGCCACCGCTAGTCAATACAACGCTAGCCCACTCCGACTGGTTAACACCACGAATCGCAACCTGGGCTCTGATACCAATTGTTGGTATTACGGGCCCCACATATCTCAACAATAATGAAATATTGTCCGCTTTGGGCCCAGCCCGCACAATTTTGTTCTTGAACTTTCCCCAAAAGGCCTCACACCAATTAAAATATGTGCATCCTTTTGATATACACATGATCCTTCCCATTTTTAACCCATGTGAGACTTTGATATACACCTCGTAGGATAAATATCATACTCATGGAATATCAACTAAATATTGTCCTTATTATAAAACCTTCCCACGTTTTCAAAAACATCAAATACCCCTGCACCATCAACAAATCCCATATACGTATTAATTTAATCAATTACCTCTTCTACAAAATTCTTTTTCATTTTGCCCTTGAACATATATATATATATATACTATTTTATTCTTTGTGAAGACCCTCTTTTGTTATTAAACATTTTTTAATTTTCTAATAAAATAATATTACTCTAAACTTGAAATATAAAATCATAACCAAAAAATTAATCAAATACACATTAGTATGAATATTCTGAATTAACAATAAGATAAATAGAAAATGATATAAAATTTTAACATCCCTCTTTTGTTTTATGTATTGTTTAATTTTTAAATAAGATGATATTAAATACACATTACTATGAATGTATAATTTATTGAATATATATATATATATATGTGTGTATATAATTACTTTTAAGTTATAATTGTTATATTTTAAATATTAAGTAATATTTTATTTATTAAATAAATATGTAAAGGGCTAATTTCAGTAAACCCCCTTATACTATCCAATTTAATCAACTAACCCCTACTGTGTCCATTTTGCCCCCTATACTATTCAATTTCATCAATATGCCCCTTCACCTCTCAAAATGCCTAAATTACCCTCAATAGTATAAGAGAATTTAGTAAAATTAATAGTATAAGGAGGTTTAGTGAATTATTTCGGAAAAAATAATATATATTTTTTGCAAAAAAAAAAATTTCGAAAAAAAATCATATTTTGTTCCAAAATATTAATTTTTTTTTCGAAAAAGTATATATTATGTTCCAAAATATGAACTTTTTTTTCAAAAAATATTTTTTTTGCGAAAAAGTATATATTATATTCCAAAATATGAATTTTTTTTTTAAAAAATAATTTTTTTTCAAAACATATATATTATGTTCCAAAATATGATTTTTTTCTGAAAAATATTTTTTTGCGAAAAATATATATTATGTTCCAAAGTATGATTTTTTTCCGAAAAATATTTTTTTTGCGAAAAAGTATATATTATGTTCCAAAATATGAATTTTTTTTCGAAAAATAATTTTTATGCAAAAAATATATATTATGTTCCAAAATATGAATTTTTTTTCGAAAAATAATATTTTTGCAAAAAATATATACTATTATGTTTCAAAATATGAACTTTTCCGAAAAATAATGTTTTTGCAAAAAATATATACTATTATGCAAAAAATCATATATTCGAACATAATAGTATATATTTTTTGAAAAAAAAATATTTTTCAAAAAAAATCATATTTTGGAACATACTAGTATATATTTTTTGCAAAAAAATTATTTTTCGAAATAAAATTCATATTTTAGAACATAATAAATATTATTTCGCAAAAAAAAATATTTTTCAAAAAAAAATCATATTTTGGAACATAAAATATATTTTTTGCAAAAAAATTATTTTTAGAAAAATAATTTCATATTTTAGAACATAATATATACTTTTTCGCAAAAAAAAATATTTTTCGGGAAAAAAATCATATTTTGGAACATAATATATATTTTTCGCAAAAAATTATTTTTCAGAAAAAAAAAATCATACTTTGGAACATAATATATATTTTTTGCAAAAAAATTATTTTTCGGAAAAAAAATTCATATTTTGGAACATAATATATACTTTTTCGCAAAAAAATTATTTTTTGAAAAAAAAATTCATATTTTGGAACAAAATATGATTTTTTTTTGAAATTTTTTTATTTTGCAAAAAGTATATATTATTTTTTCTGAAATAATTCACTAAACCCCCTTATACTATTAATTTCACTAAACCCCCTAATACTATTGAGGGTAGTTTAGGCATTTTGAGAGATGATGGAGCATATTGATGAAATTGAATAGTATAGGAGGCAAAATAGACACAGTAGGAATTAGTTGATTAAAGTGGATAGTATAGGGGGTTTACTGAAATTAACCCATATGTAAATAAAAAAAGGGGCTTCACACTTTTATAATATGAAAAAATACAAAAGTTTAATTATTTAAACTTACATAGGTATTTAGTAAAAGATAAAATATAATAGATCGATATGTCCTAATTGTAAAGTTAATGTAAAAACTATAGTAATTATATAGCAAACATAATAAGATTATAGAATAAGAGTTGTAGTGTTAAAATTAAAAGAATTGTATACATAACATAATTATAACATATGTATTAAATTAAAAGAAAAATATAACAGATAGATATATATACGAATTGTAGAGGCGGAATTTAATAATAATTATATTTAAAGAGAAAAACATACTAGGGGTATTGTGTGCAGATTGCGTATATCAAATTGGACTCCTATTATAAACCAACATTATAAGAGACGTGACTTACAACCACGCAACCTTTCGCATATGTGTTTTTTGGTTTAATTCCAAGTGATATGTCTATTTATAATCAATCAATCAAGAGGCACCTATCTAGATAATTATTTCCTCCGTCCCAAATTAAGTGTCCACATTCACTATTCAACCCATTTCAAAATAAGAAAAGTCGGAAGGAAAAATAAAAAAAAAAGTCAATGCCACTTTATTTGGTCAATTTACCAATTTACCCTTCAGTCATTCAAATTATAAAATATCTAAATTACAAACATCACATCACTTGGTGAGACCAAGGATAAAATTGATTTTTCATTCACTATACCAATAAAAGTCATCATCTCAAAAAGTTAGATTCCCCAAAATGGACACTTAAATTGAGACAGAGGGAGTAATAATATTTTTTTTGTTCAAAAAATATATAAAAATAATAAGAAAATTTCGTACATTTATAAGTAATATATATATATGTAGATACAAAATTTGCACAACACAAAAAGATGATCCCTCTCATTATTCTTCATTGGCTTATATACATTTTCTCTATGGGCTTTTGGCCTATTAGGGCAACATTTTCTATTTTGGATTTTTTCCACACTTTCCACGTCAGCTAATTTTTCCACATTTATAACGCTACTTTGAGCTACAAGTTTATTCTAGAATCTTCGAGTTGCTTCATGTTCTTCGGGTCGGGTTACTGAATGGGATCTCGGGATGTGTCGATCTGGTACAGGGTCCGGGCCATCATCCATGATGATTATCTCGGGCTATCTGGAGTCGGTATGGTCGAGATCCACTTTTGTATGGGCCGGAAAAACCGTCATGTACACAGGCCCTCTTTCAGCTCATGGGCCTTTTTATCAGGCCCATTAGGTGAAAGAATATTAAGGCCCATCAAAAGCCCTTGGAGTGGCTATGGGACGCGTGTCGGATGATGCGGAGGTGCATTGAATGCCGCAGCCGTAGCAATTATTGCAGTTTTGAACCAGCGGCTGAGATGGCACCGATGCGCGTGAAATGGGCCGGGTCATGTCGGTTCGGTACCCTGACCCGGGTAGACGAAACGTCAATTCTATATAACCTGCAAATCCTTCTCATACGCCATACTTGCAATATTTTCAAAATTTTCAAATCATTCTTCTCTTTCAACATCCTCTCCTTGTCGTATTCTCCAACCCTGTGTGCAATCCCAAATCCGATCCTAAGTCTACACAATTTACTGTTTGTTTCACTGATCTTGGCAAACTCTTGTGACCGTGGTGGATTATTCCTTTATGTGGAGAGATTTGAATCCTGCTGCAGAGTTTTGACTGGAAGCACCCTTCTCGGCCTGTTGGTAAAGTTTGCCGGATTCTGCAATTTACTCGCCGGAGAACAGATCAAAGGAGAAGCTGCTTGAACCTTCCTTACCTTTGTAATTCATTCTTCTCATTCTTCTACCTTTCGTCAAATATGTCTGGGAGTGATGATACTAGGTCGGTTAGTGACCTGCAACTGGCAGATACCGACCGGATCATTACTGATCCCGAGATCTCGGCTAGCACCCCGTCCGTTGAGATTACCCAAGTAGTTAGGTCTAGCCCACCAGAGGTCACCCAGTACGCAGGGGATCGAGTCGTAGAGGGTGGCGTCGGGATTAATCAGGATCAGGATGCTGAGGAGGAGGAGAATTTCTGTACTGATCCCCTCCCAGCCAAATACATGATAGATGCTCAACTTAAGAGCCTCGGGATTCCCGAAGGAGTTAAGGTTAGGCATTACCCTCGGGATGCAGACTTTAGAGTCGGTCAGGGGCTAAAGGCCGGAGAGATATTACTTTCGTCATTCCACCTTGCCATTTTGAAGTTTCCCATTCATCCCTTCTTCCTCTTGGCACTAGCGACTTTGGGTCTGGCCCCCCTTCAAGTCGGTCCTAACTTTTACAGGATCCTGGCAATGATTTTGCTGATCAATAAGGAGTTGGACCTGGACTTAGGTTTGGCTGAGCTCCTGTTTTCGTACAAACTTCAAGAGCAGAAGGATAATAGGGGTCGGTACAACTTAACCTCCTATGTCAAGAAGAAGTTGTGTGACAATGTCCCGACATCCAACAAAGGATGGAAAGAAAGGATGATAGTAGTGAGTGGTCAGTGGAGGCATCCCGACGCTATGAACATTCCAGTCAACCATGTTTTCCAGCCAACCCGACTTCCCGAATTTAAGAGTTTTCACACCCGAGCCTCTTGCCACTGCGAATTGTGCAATGATAAGTTGGGTATGCTAGTTATGAGTTTCCTGAAGGCTCCTCAGGAAAAAAGGGAGGTCGGGTATATAAGATCCCGATTTGAACTGTTGCGAGCCCTTATATGGAGTCAGGATTTAAGGGATAGCCAGAATTGCCTGACTGGATCTGTATTGCAGGAGCTTGCATCGGGAGAACCTTCACCGACGATAGCCTCGGGTTCCACATCGACTAAATTAGGAGCGAAAAAACTGAAAAGAAAGATGTCTGGGGGTCAGCAAAAGAGGAAAGCGGTTGTCATGCCCAAGCTTTCAATAAAGAGGGCCAGAAAGGGTGATATGGGTTCCACGTCCTTTGTTTGCGGGGTTGATGTCCCTCCATTCCTTGAGAACCCTGCAATCAGTCAATCGGCGGGACCGGCGGGAGGACTTGCTGCCACGCCCCTTCCTCCGGTAGAGCATCCTCCTGTCACGCCTCCGCCTCCGCCATCTCAAGATCCGCAAACGGGTGCATCGGAGGCGGTCGAGGTCGGGGGTGATCATGCCCTGGTTCCGAGCTCAACAGGTCTGGATCAGAATAATTCTCGAGGCGACCCTTCAGTCAGGCCGAGCTCTAGCCGGAGTGTAGCACTGGGTGCTCCTGTCTCAGTGTCGGATACCCGGGACTTAGGCTCCGACGACGAGGACCAGAGCCAATCCCGACCTACCAAACTCCGCACTGCTATCTCCACGAATGTCAGAAAATAAGATAATAGGGAGATAGAGAAAGCTGTTAAGAGTGGAAAAGATATTCCCCATGGCCCCCCGTTCAGGCTGGATACCAGGAAGGGCCATCCATACCTTTCTGTGGGGGACCAAACGATCGGGAATTCAGAAGCCCTGCGGGAGATGGCCCTGGGGGTTTGGACCCCGGCGGATAGATTGGCCATGGGTCGATACGACAGGATGAGCCTAGCCTTGAACGGCCCCGAGCTTGCAATGAGGGTAATAACTTTTGAGATATTTCGCACTTAGCTTATATTTTGCCCCTTATTCCGTGCTAACATTTTCTTTCCTTCAGATGCTTCACGCTACTCAGGCGTACAATTGTAAGCTTGAGGATGATGCTCGGGTCATCAACGCTTTGACTCGCGATGTTCAAGTTCATAAGGCTGGGTGTGTCAAGGCCTTGGAGCAGGTGAAGAAGGCCAATGACAAGATCCAGTCCCTGACATACAGGGCTGTTGCAGCTGAAGAGGGGCTCTCATCCGCCAAGACGACGATCTCAGAGCTCGAGGCGAAGGCTCGGGAGGCTGAGCAGATGGCTAATCGGGAAGTCTTGGCTTGGGAGGCCCTAACTCTCCAAGTGCAGGCCCTGACCGAAGAAATCGAGAAGTTAAAGGCTTCGGGGCTGCAGTTGCTTGAGGAGAAGGTCGAGGTCGAGAATGCCTTAGGCGTGGAGAGGTCTCGGGTAGAGATGTGCCACAAGGGTGGTAAACAGATGATCGCCCGTTTCATGCTGACATGCAAGTACCGCTATGAGCAGGGCTGGAGGGAATGCATAGAAGAACTTCAAAAGCCTGAAGAGGAAAGGCAGATCCCGATTATTAAAGAACTTGACCTCAGCATTGGGGTTGGGCCTCCGTATGATGATCCTGAGGCTGAACCAGATGATTTTGCCTTCGGTGGGTTCCTTCAAGATGACCTGCCCGCTCCGCCTTCTCGCTCTGGCATGGATGAGCCTGAGCCTGAAAACACAGGGCAATCCCTCGGGACCAATGCCTTAGGTGGTGACGGGGATCCTCCTGTGGTGGAGTAGGGCTATCCCTCCGTTTTTCTCTTATTTTGTTTGTAACAACTTATCACAGCTCTATTGTATCAGCCTTGGCCACTGGGGCCTTTTTCAATACGAATGAGTTTATTTATTCAAACTTTCTTGGGGATATGCATGATCCAGCACTCCATTTGATAAAAATTGGGATATTGAATTGTAACTTGTTAAGACTAACAATAACACCATACAATAACAGTCGGGCACTTTGGGATTTCTGGTGGATCTATGAAAGTTTCCCGGGCACTTTGGGCCCATGGAGAAGGTCCAACACTTTAGGTTTTAAAACTGATATTTTGGAAAACCTGACCACTGGTGGGTCTGTGAAGATATCTCGGGCACTTTGGGCATATGGAGAGGATTCAACACTTAGGTTTTAAAATTGATAATTGGAAAACCTGACCACTGGTGGGTCTGTGAGGATCTCTCGAGCACTTTGGGCCCCTGGAGAGGATTCAACACTTAGGTTTTTAAAACTGATAATTGGAAAACCTGACCACTGGTGGGTCTGTGAGGATCTCTCTGGAACTCTGGGCCCATGGAGAGGATTCAACACTTAGGTTTTAAAACTGATAATTGGAAAACCTGACCACTGGTGGGTCTGTGAGGATCTCTCGGGCACTTTGGGCCCATGGAGAGGATTCAACACTTAGGTTTTAAAACTGATAATTGGAAAACCTGACCACTGGTGGGTCTGTGAGGATCTCTCGGGCGCTTTGGGCCCATGGAGAGGATTCAACACTTGGGTTTTAAAAACTGATAATTGGAGATGATTCTGACTTTCGGGAAAAATTGGACTTTCATTGCAATCCTTTTGTCTCTAGTGGCCTTTGCTTACAACGGTCGAAAACGAAATATTTCTATGGGTAATACCTCTTTAGTCGGGATGCATTCTGTGTGTTTGGTTCCCTTCTGTTATCCGAGTTCCTAAGCAGTCTGTAGGCCCCCCGACCTATTACCTCGGTGACAGTGTAGGGCCCTTCCCATGGTTCTTGGAGTTTTCCCACGTGTCCTATCTTTCTCCCGAGGACCATGTCCTCGACTTGGAATCCCCTTCTTTTTACTCTCTTGTTGAAATGATTCCTGACCCGTTGATGATAAGCTGCCAGCCTTATCCCGACAATATCTCGCCTTTCTTCCACCAGGTCAAGCTCGTGAGATAAGCGTTGATTGTTTGATCTTTCGTCCCAGGCTAGCGACCTCAATGTCGGGACGGCATATTCGGTCGGGATTACGGCTTCTGACCCATATGCCATGGCAAAGGGTGTTTCACCGGTTGGTTGCCGGGGCGTCGTTCTATATGACCATAATACCTCTGGTAATTTGTCCAACCACGCTCCTTTTGCCTTATCGAGTTTCTTTGCAAGGGTGCTAAAGATCGAACGGTTGGTCCTTTCTGCTTGCCCATTGGCTTGAGGTACCCCACCGAGGAGGTGTTCTGGTTAACCCCGTGCTCGATCAGAAATGACCGGACCGGTTAACAGTCTAAATTTGTGCCGTTGTCCATCATGATTGTCCTTGGTACCCCGAACCGGCAGATGATGTGACTCCATATGAACTTCACCACGTGGCTGCCCTTTATAGAGGGATAGGCTTCGGCCTCAACCCATTTGGTGAAATAGTCGGTTGCAAGGAGCACGTGGGTCTTCGAGCCAATGGCTTTTGGGAGAGGTTCGACTATATCCATTCCCCATCGGGCAAAAGGATGCGGGACGATTGTCGGGTTTAAGAACTCTGGTGGTTGGAGTATAGCATCACCGTGCATCTGACATGCTTTGCATTTACGCACATATTCCTCTGTATCCTGGGACATATAGGGCCAAAAGTAACCTTGGGATAGGATTTTATGGGCGAGAGATCGGGCACCCGAGTGATTTCCACAAGCTCCAGCGTGTATCTCTTGCATCACAATCTCTGCCTCTGAGGGGGTGACGCATCTCAAATACGGACCTGAAAAAGATCTTCTGTAGAGCTGTCCCTGGATGATCGAGTAACGGGCTGACTTCATTCTAATTTTCCTGGCCTCCGCCTTATCAATTGGGAGCGTCCCGGCCTTGAGGTAATCGATTATGGGATCCATCCAGCTAGGCTCTTGGGGTACTAGGCATACCAGATCGTCGGGACTCTGAATACTTGGGGTAACGATGAAGTCGGTCAGTACAACCCTGGTCATATCTTCACCAGCAGCAGACGCCTGATTAGCCAAATGGTCGGCCGAGGTATTCTCTTCCCGAGGGATTTGGCTAAATGTTAATTTTTGAAAACCTTCGGACTCCTCGAGCACCAGTTCTCTGTAACACTCCATTTTGGGATCTCTGGTTTTGTACTCACCGGTTATTTGTCTGATTATTAGCTGGGAGTCACTGTATACGGATAGGGATTGTATTTGCAGGCTTTTGGCCATTCTCAGGCCCGATATGATTGCCTCATACTCCGCCTCGTTGTTAGTGGCTGGGAATTGCAACTGCATCGAGGCTTGCAGCTTAGTCCCATTGGGAGTATGGATTTCCAGCCTAACGCCCGCTCCATTGGCACTTACCGAGCCGTCCACGAATAGTTTCCATGTTTCTAACTCAACGGGCTGATCTGCTTCGTCGGTCTCCCCTTCTAATAGAAAATCAGCCACGGCCTGACCTTTGATGGAGATCCTGGGAACATAAGTTATATCATAAATCCCTAGCTCAATGGCCCACTTGGAGATCCTTCCGGAAAGGTCGGGCTTCGCCATAAGTACCCGAATAGAAGTAGAAGTGGGGACGATGATCTGGTGGGCCTCAAAGTAGTGTCTAAGACGTCGTTTGGCATTGACCAAGGATAAAACCAACTTTTCTTGCTTGGTATACCGTGTCTCGAGATTAGCCAGGGCTTTACTGGTATAGAAGATGGGCATTTGGAGGTTCCTGTCCTCTTTGATGAGCACGGCGCTGGTTGATACCGATGATACCGCCAGATACAAGAGTAGTACATCATCGGGTTCGGGTGTCGCAAGAATGGGAGGCTTGAGCATGTATTCTTTTAATCGGGATAGGGCTTTAGTCTGCTCGGGCCCCCACACTTCTCCCTTTATGGCTCTGATAGCCTGGAAGATGGGTCGGCATCGGTCGGTCAGCCTTGCGATGAATCTGCTTAAGGCTACAACCCTTCCTGTGAGGATTTTGGACTTCTTTGTGTGTGGTTGGTTCTCTTGTCTCGAGCAGAGCCTTTACCTGTGTCGGGCTGGCCTGTATTCCTGATCGGTCGACTATGTGTCCCAAGAATTGCCCTGATGATACCCCGAAGGAGCACTTGGCTGGATTGAGCTTCATCCCGTGTTTCCTTAAGGCGTCAAATACTTTCTGGAGATGTTCTAAATGGTCAGTTTTAGTTCTGCTCTTCACAACTGTATCATCAATGTAAGCCTCTACCACTGTGCCCATCATTCCTTTAAATATCTTGTTCACCAGTCTTTGAAACGTAGCTCCTGCATTCTTTAGTCCGAAAGGCATAACCTTAAAACAATACGTACCTGTCTCGGTAATGAATGAGGTCTTTTCTTCATCTATCGGGTCCATTGGGATTTGGTTGTATCCCGAGTAAGCGTCCAGGAAGGTCAGCCTATCGTAGCCTGCGGTAGCGTCGACCATTTGGTCTATTTTGGGCAGGGGGAAGCTGTCTTTCGGACAAGCTTTTTTTAAGTCGGTGAAGTCGACTCAGACTCGCCATTTCCCGTTCTTTTTCTGCACCACCACCACATTAGCTAACCACTCGGGATACTGAACCTCCCTGATGAAGCCGGCTTCAAGCAATTTCGACACTTCGTCTGCTATGATCTGGTTCCTTTGGCTTCCCATTCGCCTCTGTTTCTGTCGGACGGGTCGGATATTTGGGTCGACATGTAATGTGTGTCGGGCTATCGAGGGGTCGATGCCGGGCATATCAGTATGCTCCCATGCGAAGACATCATGATTATCCTGTAAGAAAGCTGTCAGTTCATTTAATTCACAAGTCGTGAGCTTTGTACCTGTGTAGGTAACCTTGTCGGGTTGGCTCGGCAACACAGAAACCGGTTGCAGAGGCTCTACGATGATTGAGGAACCCGACTCCTCGTCCTGTAATTGCTATTTGGGCTGCGGGTCGATGTCTTGATCCTCTTCCCGGGACCTCTTCCGATCGGGATTACCTTTCATTTATTTGATAGTGATGGTATAACATTGCTTGGCGGCTACTTGATCTCCTCTGATGTCAATTATGTCGAGACCATTCGGCCCGATGCACCTCATCATCTGATGGAGGGTCGAGGGAACGCCTTGCATCCTGTGAATCCATCCTCTACCCATAAACAGATTGTAAGAGGGCTTCACGTTTACTACTACGAAGGTCTCTGTCAGAGTCCTCTGTGCTGCTGACACGGGCAGGCTGATCTCCCCGAGGGATTCGACTTGTTTCCCGTCGAACCCGACAATTGGATTTCTGGCCGTCACGATCTCCCTCGGGTCGATCTCCAATTTATCGAAAGCCCACTTGGTCATGATATTTGCACTGCTCCCAGGATCAATCATGACCCTCCGGACAAGGCATCCCGAGACCATTAGAGAGATAACTAATGGGTCGTCGTGTGGGACTTGGATGTCCCGGAGGTCATCCTGGGAGAAAAGTATATGAGACTGCCCCGTTCGGTGATGAACTTCGTTTACCCCGGCTATCCTGCTGACGTAATAGGCCCTCCTCATTTGTGATCATCTTGACCCTTCGGCACTACGCGAGTCAGGACCTCCATGGATCATGTTGATGATTCTGACAGGATGAGCTGGAGCCTGATTCCGTGGGTTGTTCTGTGCGGGTTGATGGATTCTCGGGACATCCCGCTGAATATAGTCCTTTAGCTCCCCTCGGGCTATCATCATCTCGACCTGGCGTCTCAGGTTCCTGCATTCATTTGTTGTATGGCCAAAATCACTGTGTAAGGCGCAGTGTTTTGATCTATCTCTCTGGTCCATGGGTTGTCTGATTGGGGGAGGAGTCTGGAAGATCCCTCTGGCTTTGTTTTCCTGGAAGAGCTTTGCGAGGGTCACTTTCAACGAGGTGATCTTCTCTTCGAATCTGGTGCGTCTCTCGGGATGTGGAGGAAATTGAGGTGAAGATGGGATCGTGGGATTGGAGCGCTTACGACTATTCGGATGTCGGGATGTATCCGAAACCTTATCCCTCGACCTGACTTCCCCATTGATCAACGCCGCTCTTTTCTGTCGGGTTGCTTCATCTTCTTCGATCCTCAAATGGCCCTGAGCCCTAGAATTGAGTTCTTCAATTCCTGAGGGAGGCCGCTTCACTAGTGATTGATGGAACTTGGTCCCCGGGATTAATGCCATTCTGAAAGCCTCCACGGCTGAGTGTTGGTCGCAGTTGTCGATGGAGGACGACTCGACGTTGAATCTAGACAGGAAGCTCTTGAGAGACTCGCATTTTTCTTGTGTCATGGTGAAGAGGCTCGAGATGGTTTTCTTTTTCCTCTTGTTCCCGAAATACTGGGCAACAAAGAGGTCGGACAATTGCTGCCAACTGCCAATGGATCTCGGCGGCTGCTTCCTGAACCAGAGGAGTGGTGCGTCTATGAGACTGGTTCGGAAGACTTTGCAGAGCAGGGCTTCGTTGTCGGCATACATGGTCATTTTTTGATGGATCTGGTAAATATGCTCTTCGGGATCCTTTGTTCCATCATAGGGAGTGAATCTGGGCATGACGAACTTCTTAGGGAACGGTTCCCTGGTGATTTTGAGAGTGAACGGTGACTGAACGGAGTCGGCAGAGGCCTGGAGGGCCTGGTCGTCGGTGGATCGGGCCCTCAGATCCCTCATGACTTTCTTCTGAAACTCCGCCATCATCTCCTGGAGCTTCTGTGACGTCAGAGGCTCATCGGTGACGGGAACGTCACCGGTGGTCGGGGCCTTGCCTAGCCGGTGAGAGGTCTCGTCGTGTTCCTCCCGTGGCTCGGCTTGCTCCTGGATCTGTGATTGATCCGGAACTGCCGGTGGGATAGCTGCTCGATTCATCCTCGCCAATAACTCATCGCTTCTTCTTTCCGCCGCCAGGCTCCTTGCCTCGGCGGCTTGGCTATGTTTTTCGGCTTCCTCGAGCTGCCGTAGGAGATGCTCAATCGTCGGCGGAACACTCGGTTGTCGGTCGCCGGGGATCAGTGCCTCTGAATGGGATCTGGTCACTGACATGGCTATATCTGGAACGAGAGGATGTTGCTGAAGGTTTGGTGGTTATATCTGGGTTTAGCTTAGCTTTTTGAGGTGGGAAGATGGTCGGCGGAAATGACCTAATTTCCCACAGACGGCGCCATTGTGTAGATACAAAATTTGCACAACACAAAAAGATGATCCCTCTCAATATTCTTCATTGGCTTATATACATTTTCCCTATGGGCTTTTGGCCCATTAGGGCAACATTTTCTATTTTGGATTTTTCCACACTTTCCACGTCAGCAAATTTTTCCACATTTATAACGCTACTTTGAGCTACAAGTTTATTCTAGAATCTTCGAGTTGCTTCATGTTCTTCGGGTCGGGTTACTGAATGGGATCTCGGGATGTGTCGGTCTGGTACAGGGTCCGGGCCACCATCCATGATGATTATCTCGGGCTATCTGGAGTGGGTATGGTCGAGATCCACTTTTGTTTGGGCCGGGAAAACCGTCATGTACAATATATATAACATAAAAGGCATTTTGGAAATAAAACAATCAAAGCATCATTCTAATATGCTTCGAAATGTGTGCAAAAATATTTAAATTTTAAGATAATTTGCACCCCTACTCACGTGTCGATATCTAAAGTGTAATGGCTCAATAGGTTGTTATGGAGCTATATATATCCATTCAACAGCAATAAAAAACGGATTCACATTTGTTGTTGTAAATGCTCAAAATTGCACTACACAAGAGAGAATGCTTTATTCAACATTTGATTTTCCTTTTATACATTTCTCAATGGGCTTAAAGCCCATTGGGGCAACATTTCATTTACTAAAGAAATACGTGGATACAATGGGCCCAACCATTGGGCTTTCAGGAGTTTTATTGGGCCAGTAGCCTGATGGGCTTAACCCGGAAAAGCTTTGGTGGGTCAAGACATTTTCTACACTTACACAGGCCCACTTCGTCTTGATGGGCCGGGGACGACCGGGCCCATAAGGGAGAAGGAAAGGTAAGAATAATGAGTTCATCACCCCTGTCGGGGTGACGTGGCTCACCCAATTAATGTGAGGGCTGAGTAATCATTGCGGTTTTTGAAATTAGTGGTCCGGATGGCCTCGATTGGCGAGATGGGTGGCCGAAGAGGCGCACATGAAGCGAGGTGACGCTTCGCTTCCCGAGCGCACGGCTTTTCAGGCACCCCTGAGGCTCCTATAAATACTGGCTGTAATGTTGAGGATCCATCCCGTTTCACAACTCAAACTTTCAGAGAGCTCCTAGCACTTGAGATCTTCGCTTATCATTGCCAGAGTCTTTCTCCTCTTCCAGGAAAACGTCCGAAATCTTTCGGGATTCATCTTAGAGTAAGTTATTTCTTTTCATCTCCGCGTCTTTCTTTGTCTTCTTTTTGTTTAAAATGTCCGATAGCGATGACACCCGGTCGGGTAGCGACCGTTTACCCCCCTCTGTGAACCCGGATGCCTCCCCTAGTTCACCCTCAGTGGAGGTTGTCACGCCCCGAATCCGAAAATCCGGATAATGACTTAAATTTAATTAAAATTCATAAAAATACCAAATGGTCAAACTGGTCAATCGACATTGTTTATAATTCACTAGCGCGGAAGCGAAATAGAAATAATAAAATCATATACAAATCCCGAAATCAAATCAAATTACAATACGAACACACTAGTCCAAAGCCAAACAAGTACAAATCATAATAAGCACGCAATCTCCATTATTACATAAAGATGTAATTATTATAGGTTCAAATTCCACAAATTTCCAATAGCTCACGCATCATCCACCAATGGTTCTTTTCCTGAAAAATGTTAAGGGGTGAGCACAAACGGCCCAATAGAGAAAAATCATGAAGCGTAAGATTCCGCAAGTATGTAAATTAATGAATACGTATAGGGTCAAGTCTCTACCCTAGTCCAATGTCAAGATATAAATGCATAAGGAATCACAATATAAACTCATGTAGAACAATTTAAATAATACCATCAAGATAATTTAAAAGTTCTATAATCACGAAATTAAAACCAATACTCTCAATATGAACTCAAATCCAACTATCACAACCGAAATAGCATCAAATTCAAAATCATCAAATGGGAAAATTATGTCGTGAAACAAACCCTAGGACATGAACTACCTGTTCATCTGCCTAGTCGTCTTGGGGCTACTAACCCTACGGTGACGTCAACCAATCGCGCGATAATTCGAGGACTTGCACCCCGGGAGCTCCTTCGTCCCCCCATTGCTCACACCACACGACCATTTCCCAAAATCAACAACCAATCCACCATTCACAATTCACAATTCATAAATGTCATTCACATGCGCACATAAGTAATAAATATATCCGCACTCCATGATCCACCTAATAAAATTCTATCGTGGCATGAATCAATGCATTTAAACACATTAATGCAATTTCACAACTCATGTCAAACATAGCACAATAAGATGATGAATCTATATATAAACATTAAGATGCATAAATGAAGATTCTTAAACTCACACGATACCCCAATAAATCCCTACCTCAACTTGATAAAATATCCAGTAAAATACCAACAATCAAAACAATATGGTTGTGTAGAGAATGAATAAACGGACGGTTCTCCCTTCACGCCTTCATTTGTACCCTGTTATGCCCGAAACCAATTAACACATATTGAATAATTTTTATATACATAACCATAATTATTTTTATAATAATATTTTCCAATAAACATTCTGATATATATAAATATCTACTCAAAAATATTCGGAATTAATAGACAAAATTTAGCTACTTAATTAAGAATCGAAAAGTTCGGTTTCGAATACTACCGTAAAACGGACAGCAGGTAATCTATGATTTTTAGAAAAATCTACAGATTTGATAAAAATATGAAATTTACAGGATACACTCCAAATTTCTACGTAGGTCTACTGTAAAATTTTCATAAGCTTTAATCAAAGGACAGTGGTCCAAAATAATTATAAAAGACAGCTTTCCTAACAGTTCCGAAAACTGAACACCCTTTACTCCAAGATTTTTACAAACCTATCCATGAATTATATGACTACCGAAATCTCCAGATTTACATCTTATATACTCAAGATCAGGTGATAAAATTATAAGTACAAAATTAGAATTATAGATAGCTCAAATCGGTAACACAAGTTCCGGTTTTAAACTACGGTTAAAACTGAACAGTTACTACTCAACAATTTTTCTTACCAGTATAAATTAACTTAAAATTCTTTATCTTTAATAAATATGTCCTAGACATATACAAAAGGTTATAATAAAAGTTTCAAGATTTATAAGAATACGAAACCATATGAAACAATTGGCTAAACCGAAACCGAAATCGGATCAGCAAGCAGTAAAATATCACTGGACAGCCTACTTCCGTGATTTTTAGAAAATTAAATATTTATCTAAATGATCTGAAATTTTGAGAGATGATAATAGACATATAAAAAAGCATACTGTAAAAGTTTCAAAAATTTATAAATAATTTAACATGGTCTATAAATTGCTCAAACCGAGTAAAAACAAACAGTCTGCAACAACAACAATATCCGAATAACATGTTTTTTCCTAGATTTTTAATTAACTCTCTACTTATCTATAAATTCTGAAATTTTCAGGAACATATAATCACATACCTATATATGATCTGTAAAATTTTCATAAACTAATTTTGATCCGTACATATATTACAAATTAGAGATCTAAAGCCTTGATTTTCACTAAACATGTAAACTAGCAATCTGGAATTTTTGAAAAATCAAATCAAATTAAATAATATAGATCACATACCGTAATTGGTATTAAACCGAAGATCGGAACACGTAGAACAACTTCCTAGTTGAGCACAAAATTGAATCCCCACTCTAAGATGCCCAAAATGTAGAGAGAAGAAGATAGGAGAAAAATAGAGAATGATGAAAAAAATGGTTTTGCTTGATTGTTGAGAATATGCAAAAGCTAACCTCAACACATCAATATAATAGCTGAAAACTTTCATCAATAATGTCATAAAGTGGTGTCAATATAATAGATGTATGATTGCACCTTTAAATGATGGAGGAATATGCTTTTGGAAAGTTGAAGATAAAAATAAAAATAAACATGTGGAATTCGGTCACACATTTACATATAATGAATATATTGCAAAAGTTACCCTCATCTTTATCAAACTCAAAAGTAACCCCCACATTTAATTAAAATATCGAAACTACCCGATCAACGACAAAAATGAAAATTTTACAAAACATAGGAATGAACCCAAAAATTCAAATCATGAAATCCTTAATGCACGAAAACACATGCAATGCCACGTAATGCACAAGATAAAATATATATATATTAACCGAAGAAAAAGAAATTATTTAAATTAACCTGGCCATTACAGAGGTGGTTAGGACAATCGTACCTAGTCCACCGGAAATTAACCAGAATGTAGCAGCAGCTGGGAATCCGGCTGCAGGGGGTTCGGGAGATCAGTTTTATGCTAATCCCCTTCCTCCCATGAATAGGGTAGAGACAGTGTTAAAGAAGCTAAGGGTCAAATGCGGGATACCCGATGGGGTAATTGTTAAAAATTATCCTAAAAAGTATGATTTTAGGAGGGGTGAGGGGGTTTTGGACCACCAGATTTTGTTATCTGCCTTTCACCTTCAGGTCCTTAAATTCCCGATCCAACCCTTTTTTCTCTACACCTTAGCTACCCTGGGTCTGGCCCCGCTTCAGGTGGGACCGAACTTCTTCCGGGTCCTGGCTATGATCCTGATCATCAATCGGGATCTGGGCCTTAACCTTGGACTGGCGGACCTTCTGTTCTGTTACAAAATACAAGCCCAGAAGGACTGCAGAGGCCGGTACAATCTTTTTCCCTTTGGTGTGAGGAAGATCTGTGATGGCACTGAAAAGTCCAACAAAGGATGGAAGGAAAGAATGGTCGTGGTGAGCGAGAACTGGAGACTTCCAAGTTCGTCCAGATTCAAAGTCCCTAGCGAGTTTGACCAACACCTTTTCCCTTCTTTCAAGCCATTCCATAAGGGGACTTGCAACTGCGATCAGTGCAATGATAAGTTAGGCCTCCATGTGCTTGAGTTTCTGGGAGCGCCCGACGAGTATAAAACTTCACATTATATCAGAACCCGTTTCGAACTGCTAAAATCAAAAATTTGGGGACAGCCACTGAGGATGTGTAACAGTTTCCTGACAAGTTCTACTTTGCAGGCTCTATCTACAGAAATGCTGAGAATCCCACAGGCAGTGCTGAAAAAGAAGGCCAGGCGGGCAGTTGTTCCTCAAGTGACAACTTCGACCCCGAGTGAGAGTGAAAACGGGCAGGGATCCCAAAGCGCCCCCACTCCTCCGGCTGGGCCCAATCTCCTGCCCTTGGTGGAGAACACCCCGGTAACTCCACCCCCACCGATGGGAAATGTTCAAATCAGCCAGACTCCTCCTCCAAGATCAAAGGAGGTTACCCGACCTTTAGGGGATGTTCCCACTCCTGAGTTTCGTCTGGTTGAAGGGGAAACAAGCCTGACAGGAGTGAGACATCCCCGATCGGAGGAGAGTCTACCCGAGCGGTCTGTCAGGCCCCGAACGACCACACAGTCGTCTCCCATCGTACTGGATGACAGTGGGGTTGTAACTGAGGTGGAAAGACCCGTGCCATGGGCGCCGAAGATTACACTCCCGGGCGGTGACTTTCTGGTTGCGGGACAGGCGACCATTGACAACGACTCCGCTCTTCGGGCTATGGGTTCACAGATATGGACGCCCATTGACCGAAAAAGACTGAGAACCATTGACCGGGAGGAGTTGACTCTGACAGGTCCAGAGGTAGCGATGAAGGTAGTGCTTTAACCTACAGCTTCCTCAATTGTACTTAATATTTTATTTATTTATCTATCGGGCTAACACTTGTTCTTTTGGCAGATGCTCTACCTGACCCAGGCTTACAATGCGAAAATGCAAGAGGACACCAAGCTGCTCCAGAAATCCAATGAACTTCTGAGGCTGAAAGAGGAATCCCGGATGAAGGTCGCTAACCAGTTGGCCATATCCAATGAAAAGTTGGATGTCCAGACCCGGAGGGTTGTCGCTGCAGAACAGCAGCTTCGGGCTGCTCAAGATAAAATCAAAGAAATGGAGGCAGTCCGACGAGCCCTTTTTGCTGAAACGGAGGCCTTAAAGGCTGAGAATGAGAGCTTGAAAACTAACAATGAGAGCTTGACAGCTTCCAATTCGAAGCTCCTGGAGGAGAGGGCAGAGATAGAGAATCTGCTGGCAACAGAAAGATCAGTGGTGGAGATGTGCCACCGGGGTGGGAACGAGATGTACAAACGTTTCTGCAAAACTTCCCAGTACCGTATCGGGTTCGGTTGGAGGTCATGTTTCGGTGACATGCAGAAACCTGTCGAAGAAAGGACTTTTGCCTCGGTGGAAGAGCTGGATGAGAGTCTGGGCATCTCTCCTCCGTACAACGATCCGGTTGGCGGTCCAGACGACGTTCGTTTCTGTGAGTTCCTAACCAAGCTTCTCCCAGGAATGAGCATCGCCGCCACTCCTGATCCTCCAGTTCCTGATGGGGCCATCGTTCTAGTGAACCCCGATGAGCCAGGCACCGGAGTTGTACCCTAGGATTTTGTACTAATAAAGCGTATTGTAAGCCTTGGCCACTGGGGCCTATTTTGAATGACAGATAACAGTTTTTGCCCAATTGGCTTTTGATTTTTATAATATCACCATTCCCGTCCCGTGCCCTTGGGCAGCTCAGGCCATGTGAAGGTCTATATAATACTTAGTTTATTTTTGAAAATTGATCCCTTCAGGGTCTGTGTTGTGTCTTCGGGCACTTCAGGCCATGCGAAAGACAATGCAACACTTAATTTATTTTTGGAACATCGATCTCTTCAGGATCTGTGTTTTGTCTTCGGGCACTCCAGGCATGCGAAAGACAATGCAACACTTAATTTATTTTTGGAACATTGATCTCTTCAGGATCTGTGTTGTGTCTTCGGGCACTTCAGGCCATGCGAAAGACAATGCAACACTTAATTTATTTTTGGAACATTGATCTCTTCAGGATCTGTGTTGTGTCTTCGGGCACTTCAGGCCATGCGAAAGACAATGCAACACTTGATTTATTTTTGGAACATTGATCTCTTCAGGATCTGTGTTATGTCTTCGGGCACTTCAGGCCATGCGAAAGACAATGCAACACTTGATTTATTTTTGGAACATTGATCTCTTCAGGATCTGTAGGTTTTATAATTTACTTGCCATGATAATGATTTTTACTGATCAAGCACTATAGTCTTTTTTTTTTTACAAAAAGATCAAAGTTAAAACAGGACTTGGCCCATTATGGGTAGTACCTCTTCAGGCGAGAGGCGTTCTGAGAGTTTGGTTCCATTCTGCCATCACTATTCCGTCGGACTCGGTATGCTCCGTGACCAATGACCCCGGTAATGGTATACGGGCCCTCCCAGGGCTCCCTGAGCTTGCCTACGAGCCCTATTTTTTGCCTAAGGACCATATCTCCGACCTGGAATTCTCTTCTTTTGACTCTCTGGTTGAAATGGTTCCGGACGTGCTGTTGGTAGGCGGCCAGCCTGATCCCGACAGCCTCTCTTCTTTTATCCAGGAGATCAAGATTCTGAGCCAAGTGCTGGTTATTCGGTCCTTCAACTCAGGCCTCACTCAGGAGGGTTGGAACCCTGATTTCCGTAGGAATCACAGCCTCATCGCCGTACGCCATGGCAAAGGGTGTCTCTCCAGTGGGTTGTCTGGGAGTCGTTCTGTATGACCAGAGAACTTCGGGCAGTTTCTCTAGCCAGTCTCCTTTGGCTTTTTCAAGTTTTTTGGCCAGTGTGTTGAATATAGTTCGATTTGTCCTTTCCGCCTGCCCATTGCCTTGCGGGTAGCCAACGGAAGACGTATTCTGGTTGATACCATGCTCGGTAAAGAATGCTCTGACACCCTTGTTGTCCAGGTTTGTTCCATTATCCATCATGATCGTCCTCGGTAGCCCAAATCTGCATATTATGTTGGTCCATATGAATTTGATTACGTGGCTTCCTTTGACAGTGGGATAGGCTTCCGCTTCCACCCATTTGGTAAAATAGTCCGTCGCCAGAAGGACGTACGCGTTCGACCGGATTGCTTTCGGGAGGGGTCCTACTATATCCATTCCCCATCGGGCGAATGGGTGTGGTACTATAATAGGATGCAAGAACTCCGGTGGCCGATGGATAGCATCCCCGTGCATTTGACAGGGCTTGCACCTTCGGACGTACTCTTCGGCATCCCGCGACAGGTAGGGCCAGAAGTACCCTTGAGACAGTATTTTATGGGCAAGGGTCCTGCCGTCGGAGTGGTTTCCACAAACCCCACTGTGAATTTCCTGCATCACTGCTCTAGATTCTGACGGTGTAATACACCTCAGGTAAGGACCGGAAAAGGACTTTCTGTAGAGTTGCCCATTGATGATTGAATACCGGGCAGAATTCCTCCTGACCTTGTAAGCTTCAGCTTTGTTTTCGGGAAGAGTTCCATTTCGCAAGTAATCCATCAGGGGATCCATCCAGCTGGGTTCCCAAGGGATGAGCATTACTTGTTCGGCCTCCTGGATACTGGGCCTTCGAATAAAATCCACCAGTGCAACCCGAGTTAGGTCCTCTCCGGCTGAGGATGCCTGATTGGCCAGATGATCAGCTTCAGAATTCTCGTTCCTAGGGATCTGGGTGAAGGTTACTTTTTGAAAACCTTATGTTTCCTTCATAACGAGTGCACGATATAACTCCATTTTTGGATCCTTTGTTTCATACTCCCCGTTGATCTGACGGACAACCAGCTGAGAATCACTGTGTAATGCTAAGGACTGAATCTGAAGGCTCTAGGCTATCCTTAGCCCGGAGACGACGGCCTCATACTCTGCCTCATTGTTCGTGGCTGGGAACTGCAATTGTACTGACATATGAAGGCGTGTTCCATCAGGTGTCAAGATCTCCAAGCCAATCCCTGATCCGGAGAAGTAGGATGATCCATCCACAAAGATCTTCCAGGTTTTCTGTTCGTTTTCCTGGTCTGGCTCTTTAGTTTCGCTTTCAAGTAAAAAGTCCGCCACTGCCTGTCCTTTAATGGAAACCCGGGGTATGTATGTCAAATCGTATATGCCCAATTCGATAGCCCATTTAGAAATTAGCCCTGAGAGGTCAGGCTTTGACATTATAACCCGTAGGGGTGTTGCCGTTGGGACGACGATCGGGTGAGCTTCAAAGTAATACCTCAGCCTTCTTTTTGCATTCACTAGTGACAGAACCAACTTCTCTTGCCTGCTGTATCTGGTCTCTGCCTCAGCTAATGATTTGCTGGTGTAAAACACTGGCATTTGAAGTTTTTCGTCCTCTCTAACGAGGGCGGCGCTGGTTGACGCAGAGGATACTGCTAAGTACAGGTATAAGATTTCATCGGGAATTGGTGTGGACAGAATCGGGGGCACGGTCAAGTACTCTTTTAGACTCACCAGGGCCTCCGATTGCTCTGGACCCCAGATCTCTCCCTTCTTTGCTTTTATTTCCTGAAAGAATGGTCGGCATCGATCAGTGAGTCGTGAAATGAATCTGCTAAGTGCAACAACTCTCCCCGTCAAGACTTGAACATCTTTGTGTGTTCGGGGCTCCTTCATTTCTATCAGGGCCTTGACTTGCGTCGGGCTGGCCTGAATCCCGGTCCGGTCCACGATGTGCCCGAGGAACTGTCCAGATGATACGCAAAAAGAGCATTTCGCTGGGTTAAGCTTCATGCCGTGTGACCTGAGGGTGGCAAACACTTAACGCAGGTGGACGAGATGGTCTTCCTTCCTTCTACTCTTGACCACAGTGTCATCGATGTAAGCCTCAATTACTGTACCCATCATACCTTTAAAGATCTTGTTGACCAGTATCTGGAAAGTGGCACCCGCATTTTTCAGTCCGAAAGGCATAACTCTAAAGCAGTATGTGCCTGACTCAGTAATGAAGGAGGTCTTTTCCTCATCCATTGGGTTCATTTTTATTTGGTTGTAACCTGAATACGCATCCAGAAAGGTCAGACGATCGTATCCAGCGGTAGCATCAACCATCTGGTCAATTTTTGGCAGTGGAAAGCTGTCTTTCGGGCATGCCTTGTTCAGATCGGTGAAGTCAACACAAACCCTCCATTTGTCGTTCTTCTTCTGCACTACCACTACGTTGGCAAGCCATTCGGGATATCTGACTTCTCTGATGAAGCCTGCTTGGAGCAACCTAGATACTTCATCCGCTATAATTTGGTTCCGATGTGCCCCCATGCGCCTTTGTTTTTGCCTGATAGGTCTGACATTCGGGTCAACCCGTAGTGAGTGCTGTGAAACTTCGGGGTCAATCCCCGGCATGTCCGTATGCTCCCATGCGAAGACATCACAGTTTTCCTGCGGTAACTGTGTTAGTTCCTTAAATTCAGGATCGATGAGATTTGTACCTGCAAAGGTGACTTTTCCCGGGCTATCGGGCACAACGCAAATCTGCTGCAACGGTTCAACCACAATTGGGGGGCCCGGGTCCCCTTCCTTTAATTGCTATTTGGAGCCTGAGCTCTGCTCCTTGGAGCGGAATGCCACTGGGGCCTTCACCTTCTGGATCTCTTTCAGGGTGATTGCATAGCATTCCTTGGCTGCCACTTGGTCGCCTTTGATATCAATTGTACCTGTACCGTCGGGGCATAAACATCTCATGATTTGGTGAAGAGTTGAAGGCACACCTTGCATTCGGTGAATCCATCCCCTCCCCATGAGTAAATTGTACGAAGGTTTGGCATCGACTACAACGAATGTCTCGTTTAGGGTCCTTTGAGCGGCAGATACCGGTAGCTGAACTTCTCCGATCGGTTCAATTTGCCTTCCGTCAAAACCTGCAATGGGGCACCGGGATGCCAGAACTTCTGACGAATCGATCTCGAGCTTTTCAAAAGCCCATTTGGTGATGATGTTGGCGCTGCTCCCAGGATCGATCATGACTCTTTTCACAAGACAGTTGGCCACCATCAAGGTCACGACCAGAGGGTCTTCGTGCGGGGTTTGGACACTCCGAAGGTCTGACACCGAGAAGGTGATCTGCGTTTCCCTTGCTTTGTGCTGGGCGTCACTGACCTCATTGACTCTTCGCATCTTTTGGGCTCTCCGCATGTGGCTCCGGTGTAACCCTTCGGTTTCCTTGGATGGGGGGCCGCCATGTATCATATTAATCACCCTGACCGGCTGTGCATCTGAGGGTTTCCGAGGGGCACTGAGGGCACGTTGATCATTTGTCCTCGGTCTGTCCCGTTGGACGTAATCTCGGAGTTCCCCGCGAAGTAGTAACGCCTCCTCCAGCTGTTGCCTTAGGTTGCGGCATTCATTCGTGATGTGCCCGAAATCACCGTGGAAAGCACAATGTTTTGACTTGTCCCTCTGGTCGAGTGGCTGTCTCATGACCGGGGGTTGCTGGAAGATCCCTTTGGCTTTGTTCTCTTGGTAGAGTTTAGCAAGGCTAACCTTTAGGGGTGTCAGCCTTTCGTCGAACCTGGGGCGTTTGAACGGTTTAGGGATTAACGATCCTGGTGGGGCTGAGGATCCCGGTGGAGTTGCTCGCTTGCGATCGGTCGATCGATCCTTGGACTGAATCTGAAGATCGACGAAGGTTGACCTCCTTTGCCGGATAGTCTCCTCTTCCTCAATTCTCAAGTATCCCTGGGCCCTGGAGTTCAGCTCTCCAATGTCCGACGGATGGCGCTTTACCAAAGACTGATGGAGCTTGGTTCCTGGAATGAGAGCCATCCTGAATGCCTCAACCGCCGAATGCTGGTCGCAGTTATCCACAGAAGAGGATTCAATGTTGAAGCGGGATAGAAAACTTTTCAATGACTCCCCCTTCTCCTGGATCATGGTGAAGAGGCAGGATATGGTCTTCTTTTGTCTTTTGTTTCCATAATACTGGGCAATGAAGAGCCTGGTCAATTGCTGCCAGCTGCCAATGGATCGGGGTGGCTGCTTCCTAAACCACAATAGAGCAGCGTCAGCAAGGCTTGTAGAGAATACTTTGCAAAGCAGGGACTCGTTCTCAGCGTACATGGTCATCTTCTGATGGATCTGGTATATGTGCTCCTCGGGATCCCTTGTGCCATCGTAAGGGGTGAATTGGGGCATAACAAACTTCTTTGGAAAAGGCTCTTGTGTTATCTCGTGAACGAAGGGTGACTGTACCAATTCAGTGGACGCCTGGATGGCTATGTCATCAGTGGATCGGGACCTCAAGTCCCCGAGGAATTTTCTTTGGAATTCATCCATCATCGCTTGAATCTTCTGGGGGGTTATGGACTCATCGGCTGCTGGAGCCTTTTCCGAGCGCTGAGAAGACTCGACATGCTCCTCAGGTTTGTCGATGCCCTGCTGGTTTAGAGAATGGCCGACTGCCGCCACAGGAGGGTCATCTGCGACTATTGGCGGAACAGCAGGCTGTGGAATCAACCTGGCCATGAGCTCTGCATTCTGCCTTTCCAAGGCCATGCTACGTTCCTCAGCAGCTGCCAAGCGTCGAAGAACTTGCTCCATGGAACCCTCTGCATGACTATCCGCAGTGGGTTGAACGTCCGCCTGCGAACGAGTGATTGGCATCTCTGCAGTGGGTTGGCCTTTGTTTGACAAACAGACTCAGCTTTTTGAGATGGGAAGAAGGAGGCGATTTTTTAGATCCCGAAGGACAGGTTTGAAAAGCCGCGACTCCGATAGTGTGTTGTTTCCCACAGACGGCGCCAATGTGTAAATGCTCAAAATTGCAATACACAAGAGAGAATGCTTTATTCAACATTTGATTTTCCTTTTATACATTTCTCAATGGGCTTAAAGCCCATTGGGGCAACATTTCATTTACTAAAGAAATACGTGGATACAATGGGCCCAACCATTGGGCTTTCAGGAGTTTTATTGGGCCAGTAGCCTGATGGGCTTAACCCGGAAAAACTTTGGTGGGTCAAGACATTTTCTACACTTACAGTTGTGCGATTAGTACTCCTCAATTATTATCGCGGGATATGGGAGAACCTTAAAAAGATGTGGTACTTGCTGACTGTTTGTAATCTAGCTATTCACTCCCCATTTAATGCCCTGATATATATCATCCGTCATCCGTGTGCGAGGCTGTCACGCAACGCAACCGAATATATAAAAGAAGTGCACAAATACAATTAATTTTGGCCCACACCCACACTACTACTGGGCTGGATGTATAATTTGGTTAAATAATATATATGATTGTTTTGAACTCCACTGGATTGACTGGATAAAAACCACACATGAATTTAACAAACTCTTAGAGAATAGTTCAATGGGTGGTGGTTCAAACTTAAAAGACTTTACAATCACATAATACATAGTACATGATTCTTATTAGGGTCACCCTTATTATTACAAGTATTTTATTTAATATTTGTGAGCGTACATATATATATATGTCAGAGTTGGAACTGGGCATGCATGTGATGAAGAAAGGATTGAAGATGGGGATTTTGGACACACCATGTCATCAAGCGGACACCTTTGTTGGGGGAAGGCAATGAGCCCACAATGGCAACGGGTATGATAGAGGAGCCTTGTATTGGAACGACGTGGACTGGTAGACCCCACCCATAGTCAATCTGGTTGAAACCCAGTCGGCCCCACTCTGAGATAAACAAAGTGGTGTAGAGGAGAGGAGGTGCAAATGGATCATCCACATGCTCGTCATCATTATTGGTTTTTAGTTGTTGTTGCCTAGACGACCATTTAGCAAACTCATGTGGTAGTCTAGTCTTGGCTTCTTGGATGAGCTTGACCACATCAACAATCAATGAGGAGGCAGAGGCTGTGGCTGTTGCTGTCAGGATGTGGCTGGAGGCGGTGACGGTGACGGGGAAGAAACAGTTGCCATAGAAACCTTGTGGGAGAGGTGGTATCTGAATGTGACGGCAATTGGCAAAAAAGACAAGTTTGACTAGTTGTGGATTTTGGTGATCATAAAATATGGCCCGTGTTCGATGGATCCATAAAGTGGCAGCCAGGATTTCGAAGGAAGAGCAAGTTTGGCCGGAGGTGGAGTAGTGTTGGAATTGTTGTTTGAGGTGTTCGATCTGGTGTGAAGTAATGTCTATAATAGCATGCTCAAGCAGGTAGTCAGGCAGGGGAGGAGGAGACCTAGATAATGTTTGTGGAGGTGGAGGTACTGGTGGAGATTGAAGAAAGTGCCTTGACCATTCAGGTTGAATGGTGGGATTGTGAACACCCCTTGCCAGCTCCCCCACCGCATTCAGAAACTGTGCGGCTCCTAAACCATCACATATGCTGTGGCAAAATACCAGCCCAATCACTATTCCATCACATGCAAATTTAGTCACCTGCACAATGCACATTCGTTCATCAAACCCAATAAGTACTACACCACTTACCATAGGCATATATATATATATATATATATATATATATATATACACACACACACACACATTTAATTAATTATGTTTTTTCAGTCACTAAGAGGCTAGCTGCAGCTTACTCACCATGCATATAAATGCACATACTAGCTAATTAGCCAGCTTAAATTATGAGGATCACTTACCATGTCAATTAACTCATAGATATGGATCCTGCTAATAAATTATATATATATATATATATATATATATACCTGCATTTGCACTAGAGCATCTGTACTGGCTTGAGTAGTAGTTTCGGAAGGATGATCAGGAAGAAGCATATCATAGGGGATGGATGCTGATGCTGATGCTGATGCTGCATCATCAAAGTAATCAAGGGATTGAAGAGTACAATTAGGCGCCGATGCTTCCACAAACCAAACACCTTCTCCCGTACAAGCAATCTGAAGCTCACCAGTTTTGGCGGAAACAATCAACCGTCCTGCAAGTGGATAGTAGGGAACCAATGCCTTTGACAAGGCCTCTCTTATCACTTGCGCCGCTCCTGCTCCTCCACCGCCACTCTTGAACACGTGCAGCGTTCGAGCGTTGCATCTTAGCACCGGCAATCTATCAATGACTGATAGATCAAGTATTGTCCCCGATGGTGTCACCTCACATGGTCCAACTAGCCCTCTACTTGATCTCACCACACAAACATCCATCCCCGATCTCATCACTTAATTTTTGCTCACAATATACATATATATATATATATATATGCATCGATATCATCTCTTTATAATATCACTACTAGGAGCTATTAATTGGACCCCTATCTACCTCCATTTCTTTTAATGTTGCTGGACTTCCAAGTCAGTTTTTTTAACTGAGAAATGAGAATAACTTAGCATGCCAACTACTCATGTACATATGTTTGTATGTAGTAGTTTTTTTTTTTTTAGGTTAGCTGACCCCGTTAGGTACTAGGTAGGATAAATTCCTATAAATATTGCTATATATTAAGATATTATATACGTCATTCGAACTTTGAAGCAATCTGAATTTTGTAACTTACGCACACAGTTGCTTTTAATCCAACACATATATAGATTGCTGGACCTTGAAGATCGAACATTATTAGAGATTGGTGGTGCAACACATTCATAGCAGGAGAGGGAGGTACTATATATATATATATATATATATATATATATATATATATATATATATATATATATATATATATATATTGCTGCAATACGCGCGTACAACCCCAACAATCATTTGGTCCTTGAAACTTCCCCTCAATCCATTACCGTCAACGTGAGTAGGATATATAAAACACAAGTTTAGACTTGATAATATTCAAATTCTGCATTGTAGGTACAATATGAGGGGGCCATAAACAAGAGGAATGTCCAAGCTAAGCATATCCCAAATCTAGGAGAGCACATTAATGGCCAATTAAGCGACTAACAAATCAAGTACAATACAACATAGTGCAACTACACATTTAGTTATATTTAAAATAACAGTTAGACTAAACGATTATGTTATGCACAATGATGGAGGAGGTCTGAAAAGGATGATCTCCTTGGAGTTTAGGTCCAAGGAGATCGTCCTTAGGGGTTAGACCTTTAATGATGGAGGAAGTCTTGATAAAAAAAAGCAAGAAAGTTCCATTCAAGAATGGGTGCTTAAGATTGGTATTGGGTCCTACGAGGGATTGTAAAAGTTTAATTAGATATAATAATTTTGAAAAAAAAATATGAATAGAAAAAAAAATAAACACTAAGGGCCCGTTTGGAAACCATCGTTTTTGTTTTTGTTTTTGTTTTGAGAACCAAAAAACAAGAACAATTCTTGTTTTTGTTCTTATTTTCTCACCCAAAAGAACAAAAACAAAAAACATGTTTGGGGCAAAAAAAACACACATATTCTCACACAATTTTTCCTTTCTACCACAATTTTTTTTTTTTTGAAAAATCCCAAAAAGAACAAAAAAAACAAGTTTTTGTTATTCCCTTATTTTTTCTACTATTCACAAAAACAGTTTTCAAATTGAGAACATAACAAACAGTAAAAAAGGTTGTCAAACATGTTCTGTTCTCTTGAACAGTGCCAAAAAACAAAAAATAGAATAAAAACAGGGTTTCCAAACGGGCCTAAAGGTTTTATTGCCAAGAGATTATGTTTTGCATCTTCATGTTCTATATTATATAGACATAGATTCCTTTTTTGGTGGTTGTGGAATGCTTTATTACTAATTCTCACAAGGTTTTTCAGATTGGGGTTTTCCAAAAAAAAAAACACCTATCATTGTTTTTATTAAGTGTCAATATCAAAATATGTAATGAAAATAAAAATAAAAAAGAATAAAATGAAATAAAATATATGAGTGACCTTTGTAGGTGTCTTCGAGTATTTACGGACCTCAAGGAGGCAAACCTCGGGAAAAGCATGTGTTATTATGACAAACATTATCACTTGTCTATACAACATCGACATGACACATATGAGTTACCTCTCTAACACATATCCATGGGAATCAGATAAAAGTTTTGGATTGGAGGATGAGGTATTAGAGCGACTAGAAAGAACCAGAATAAATGTTAAAGTAGTTTATCATAACCTACACATCAAGGTCATCTTTGAGTTCCCCCTATTGAAATCAATGAAGGGCAAGTAATGATGAAAGCCTTTTAGAGAGGTCACTAGGCTAAGTCAGGAACATTAAATGCAAAAGTACGATACATTTAATATCACACTCGAGATTGTTAGTTGTATTTTGACTTTAAACCTTCTTTCACATAGCTCATCTTATTAAAATACCACAATCGAGGCATTTTCACATGTTTATAAAAGGGGACTCGGTTGAGGTAAGAAAAATAAAATAAATATTGATATGTTTTTAATACAATAGATAAAAATTATGGCTTTTGTCATAATACCATTTTTCACTATAAAAAAAAATTCATAACACCTTTTTTACTATAAAAACAATTGTTGTACTATAGAAATGTATCACAATATTTCAATTTGTAATGAAACCGTTAATATTACTTAAAATAATTAATTATTCTTTCTATAATAATATTGAAATAATTACAGTTTCACTCTTTCGAGAATTATAAAATTACATCACACCCCCTCTCATTCTAATAAAAACAATTTTAAAAAGACCTACGTCAATGTGAAAAGGGGAGGGGGAAGATTACCACACCTCACTCAAATTATATTAGAGATTTTTATCTACTATTATGATATACTAGCAAACAACATTTACACATAATAAATTTCAACTTAAAACAAATTTATAAATTAACATTTGAAAACTTAAAGTGCAGTTTCTTAGTTTCTATGTTTTTTTGTTAATTTTGTGGATAAATTTCACTTATTTTCCTGAGTTTTGTCACTATCGGTTTTAAATATTTTTGCTTTGATTATTTCTCAATGACCTTTGTTCAACTCAGAAACGAGTGTGTATTCTTGTGTGATTTTCTGTTGTACTGGACTAATTGCATAGATGTGGTGGTTCACTCGTCAAGTTGTATTGGCAACGACTTTCATGGGTTGCGGTGCCGACAAAGACGATTCACAACGGCTACAAAGTAATGTTGCTATGTACTGCGATAATAGCAACATTGATCTCTAGTGCGAGAATAGCGATAAAGATGGATATGTATGATGGCTTATGTATATATGTGTAAAAATGTACGTTAATTACTCAAATAATCATATGTTAATTAGAGACACATTATATATATATCAATATTATTTTTGTAAAATAAATGTATACAGATGAATGTAAAAAGGAAAATAAGATGAATATTAAAATGTGAAATTAATACTTAGCAGAGTTAATGTTCCATATGTTAGGTTTGTGGAGTCAAAGACGGCGCCTAAAGCTTGGCACCACCCAAGACTACACACCAACCAAGGCCAAACTTTGACGGCAAAAAGTTCGGCAGCTTGGCACCGACGAAGGAAATTTGTGGCAACAAATTTGGATCCGTCTTCTCTTCTTCCACTATAAATACATGAATAATTAGTGTAAAGGATAAGCACAACATAAACACAAGAGTGAGGAAAAATGTAGAGGGTTAGAGAGTGTAGCGCAGAGAGGGTAGTATCGGCTGATCCACCTCTCCTCTTTGTAATTATTTCTATATTAGTGAAGTGGTGTGTGTTTCGTGGACGTAGGTCAATTCTTGGACTGAACCACGTATAATTCTCTCATGTCATGTGTGTGTGTGATTTGTGTGTATATGTGGTGTGTGAGTAGCAAAAGTGAAACCTGATCCTAATAATTGGTATCAGAGCACAGGTGAGGGTCTTTTGTTACTTATCGTGGGATCATCACCCTCCATATCACCACCGTGACGACCCCAAACAGATCTGACAACCACCCCACTTTGTTATCGATAAAAAAACCACCGTTCTGCGTAATCATCGATTACGGAAAACTCCAGTGAGATAGACCAACCTCATTTACTCAATTTGAGGAACCAAAACAGACAAAAGCTCAACTGTCGCTTGCTTCAGCGTCTTCGCTCTCTAGAAACAGATCTGGTATATATATATATATACAACTTGGTATATATATATCCTATTGGTTAATTGGTAGAGTTTGAGAGGGAGTGAAAGAAAAACTGATGTGAGAAAATCAGTTTGTGGATGGTGGGTGTAGCAATTGAGAGTTATTGCTTTTGGTGTGAGAGAGTTTTGAGGCAGAGAGTAAAGAAATGTTATGGTGAGAGAGGGAGTCGTTGGAGAAGAGTCAAAAATAAAGTGTGGGGGACATGCTTTAAATGAGTAGGGTTTTGTTTAATAAAAGGTGAGGTAAGTATGGGGAACATACTTTTGAGGAGTGGGGAAATAAAATGATTAAAAAAAATTATAGTGAATTTTAGTGGTGATAAGGTGGGAGAGAGAGAAAAAAAAAATGGAAATATATATATATATATATATTTAGGGCATTGTTACAGAATACAGGCATGACACTATTTTCGGATACGGTACTGTTCTGAAGCACTGTTGCAAAGTACATATACGGTACTATTTTAAAGCACTATTCATACAGTACTATTCACATAATTACTTTTCGAATGGGAGCTGGCGTTATTTCACTGACAAGACTGGAGTAAGACAAAACAAGTCAGTATGCATTGCCAGAAGATGCAAGCACTTGTAAATCTATAAGCGAGGCATGATGCCGCCGGAAAAATTCAGTCCAAAAGAAAAGTATTGGCCCGTGTGTGGAAGGAAGCCAACCAAGTCCTTATACTAGGAAGAGCAACGACTTGGTGACTCGCAAGTATGACTTCAATAGTGCAAAGATTCCAAACAGTGACCAGTTGAGCCAGCAACAGAAGAAGATGGAGGAAAAGCCTCCACCAACCCCTAGAGAAGTATGTCCTCGAAGTAGCGCGCATAGAGTGCCAGGACAGGCCGGTGTCAGAAAGCCAGGATAGGTAAGTGTTAGGGAGCCAGAACAGGCCGGTGCCAGGGAGCCAAAACAGGCCCGTGCCAGGGAGCCAGGAGAGGCCGGTTCCAAAGAGCCAGGAGAGGCCGGTGCCAGGGAGCCAGAATAGTCCGGTGCCAAGGAGCCAGAATAGGCCGGTGTCAGGGAGCCAAGACAGACCGGTGCCATAGAGCCAAGACAGGCCGGTGCTAGAGTGTCAGAAGAGGCCACACAAAATCAAAGTGCTAGCCAGTTGTAACCATCGAGCGAGGGCAATGAGCTGCCCAGGGAAATGATGGTGTACCGCAACGAGATGTTGAAATGCAGAGGCGTAAACTTTGGTAGTAAAGATCTCAATGAAATCAAGTGTTTGAAAGGCGAGGACAAACATTTCCAAAGATCCAAATCGTAGCAGGAGTGTTGCAAGTGAAGAAGGGAGATTAGCTTTAGAGATGAGATATGTTTCAAGCCTATGACGGGGGAGTCGCAGATATAGAAGGGGGAGACTATTACGGATAGTTGTTGGAGTGTCTGTAACAAAAAAAAAAATGAATAGGGAAACGAAACATAATGTCTGAAAAAATGTCTCGGTAATGGTTCAGGGAAATGAAATGCAGGGGAGAAGATTGTATCTCTTTAAAGTTCAGGCAGGTCAACTCGGTTCAGCTCGAGGTGCTTGTTGCTAGTCTTGGACTTGACTATGAAGAAGAAAGTCAACCATTCATGTGCAAAACCAATCGAGAATAAAAGTCTTTCAGTCAGAAGTGAGGTGCAATGTTGCATGTAACTGAGGTCATAAATATGTCAGGTGCGACAAAGGTTGTAGAAACGATAGTGATCGTATGGCAGAAAAAGCCAGGAGCGACAGTGGTTGCGGCAGAGCCAGTCGCCACAGAGATCGCAAGGCACAGTTAGACGTGATAGAGGTCGCAAGACATGGGCCAGGAGCAACAAAGGTTGCAAGGTATATGCCAAGTGTAGTAAGCAGCAGATGATACCATATATTGTTCATGCAGTGGGAGCTTTGAGCAAGTTGATCCCATGAAGCATCATTGGAAGGTAGTGATATTAAGAAATCTACGGGGTATCGTTATCTACTACAAATGAAGATATGTAACTGCGTATAGTTACAGGGTTTGATGACAAAGTCGGGATTCAAGTAAGGGATTTGTAATCCAACTGGCCTGTTGACCATGACAGAGATTGTCTTCGAGACTGAAGACAGGATGTGAGCACACCACTTTTCGCTTATCACGGATGGAGCGTCTTTGTCTCCAAGTGGGAGATTGTTAGGTTTGTGGAGTCAAAGACGGCGCCTAAAGTTTGGCACCACCCAAGACTACACACCAACAAAGGCTAAAATTTGACGGTCAAAAAGTTTGGCAGCTTGACACTGACGAAGGAAATTTATGGCAATAAATTTGGATCCGTCTTCTCTTATTCCACTATAAATACATGAATAATTAGTGCAAAGGATAAGCATAACATAAACACAAGAGTGAGGGAAAATGTAGAGGGTTAGAGAGTGTAGCGCAGAGAGGGTGGTATCGGCTGATCCACCTCTCCTCTTTGTAATTCCTTCTATATTAGTGAAGTGGTGTGTGCTCCCTGGACGTAGGTCGATTCTTGGACCGAACCATGTATAATTCTCTTGTGTCCTTTGTGTGTATATGTGATGTGTGAGTAGCAAAAGTGAAACCCGATCCTAATTCTTAAGGTAACCTATTACCCATATTAAAATCGTAATTTTATATATATATATATATATATACACTAAAATGGTGCTTATATGCATATTCGAATTGGTGTTTTTATATCTATATACTATTATCATAGAAGGGCATGACCTTTTGAATATCTTTATATATTTATCATTATTTAATAATAATAATTAAAGTGTATCCATAATGAAAAGGTAAGGACCCTTACGTACTATGGATTCATTACATATGAAATACAAATAATTTTTTGGGTAAATAACATTAAACCACCCTCAACTATACTCTCTCTCCCAACTAATCCCCCTCAACTATGTTTTTGACTATAAACCCCCCAAACTATCATGATTGTTACAATTCAGTCCCTCCCGTCATAACACCGTTTAGTTAAATTTAGGGTAATTTGCATTCAGATCCCCTAAAGTTTAGGTCAATTGCACTCACTTTCTGAGATTTTATTTTTGTTTCATGTAGATATCCCTATTTCAAAAATCTTTGTATCCAAAGTACTTGAATTTTTTTTCAAATTGAGCTTAATATACAAGGATTATTTGGTCCATTAATTTAAATGATTGAGATCCTCTCCAGATACATCTCTCTGCAAATATTTCTGGAAGTAAATCACTTATTTGGAATTTTACTTAACAATACTATGTCGTTTAGAATATAACGGACTACTAAACAGTAAAGTAACAGAAACCTAAGCAAACACAACTATTCCATCATTTCTCTCTACGAATTATTCCCCCTCTTTTTTCCCTCTCTATTCGATCTCCTATATTCCCTCGCTTTTTCCCCTCTCTATTCGATCTCCTCTTGTGTGCCAGTGTAGGAACCCTAAGTCCTCTCTTGAAGCCACAAAGATTTCAATTCATTTTGGGTTTGAAATTAAGCTGTAGTTTGATTGTTGCAGATACCATTGGTAAAAGTTTGGGTATTTGAAAAGAATCTCATCTCCTTCCTCGACACTCACAAGTCACAAAGGTACGAGATTAATTGATTTTGAGTTATGCAAGTTTATAAATGTGTTTGATTTGATCTGAACATGTATATAATTTTTTTATTTTTTGTATATTAATTAGTTGGGTTCTTATAAACAATGAAGATATATTAGCTTTCTGTTTGGGGGGTTTTAATGTATTTTGAAGTCTTTTTTCTTGTATTGATATTGGGTTTTATGTAGGTTTGTTTTTGTTTAATATCATAAATAATTGTGTGAGTTTAAGGTTTCCCTTATATATAAAAAATAAAAATTTTCTAGTATGACATCTCCTCTGTCTCACTTTGCAAATTTTTTTTCACAGGGTGGGGGGATTTGTGTATAATTTGTCACTTTTGATAGTACAAAGAATTGGTCATCTTCTGAAAATATATTGGTGCTAAAATATGTTAGTAAATAAATAAGCATGATATTAATCAAAGAAACGCGGTGTTAGCGATCAAAAATCCAGAAACAAAAACTGGTGGCGCTAGATTTTATTTGTTTTTGAAGACATAGTGGAGTGTGAAATGTCAATTTTATTGTCATATAGAAGTTTCTTATTGTCAGGTTATGAAATAAAGCACATCAGTTATCACTAGTAAACCTGGCCTAGTTTTGTTCAGTTTGAATGGAGTATATGTTTATGTAATTATGAAAACATATATGTACTTAACGTCTCTTCGGAGACATGTTTTTCCTTGTCTAACTGCTCTTCCTTCGTTGCTGATCTTAATTTTGATTTCTGTTTATTTTGTTCGTCAATTAATTTTTTTGTTTTTGTTAGATAGCTGACAGTTAAATAGTTTTGGTTGGAGCAGTATTGCTATAGAGTTGATGAGTCCTTACTTGATGTTGAATGGATACCTAAATACGGGATGAAATTTGATTAAGAGGAAAATGCCTACAAATTTTACAATGCTTATGGTCGGAAAATTGGGTTCAGTGGAAAGAATATGCTGGCAAAAATCCTATCAGTGGAGAAATTACTTCGAGATTATTTGTTTGTAATAAGGAGGGTTATAGAGGAAAAGATAAGAGAGACTATCTCATTAAGAACAATAGAGCTGAAACTAGGACCGCTTGTCTTGCTTTAATGCATATCAAATTAGATAGAATGAAAGGAAAATTTTGGGTAGATAGGTTTGTAAAAGAACATAATCATAAGTTGATTATGGAAGAATGCTCCTATATGATGTCATCTCAACGGAAAATTTCTTCAATTCAGGCTAGTGAAATGGAGTTAGCAGATGATTTAGGAATACCACTTAGGTTTGCGTATGAATTGATGGGAAGACAAGCTGGTGGAAGAGAATGCCTTGGATACACGAAGCTCGATTAGAAAAATTATTTACAGTCTAGAAGACAAAGGGATTTGGCATTTGGAGATGCAGGCAGTTTGTTAAGATATTTTCAGAGGCAATCATTGGAAAATCCCTCAATTTTTTATGCTGTGCAGTTAGATGTTGAAGAACAAATAACAAATATTTTCTGGGCTGATGCAAAGATGATAATTGATTATGGTTTGTTCGGAGATGTTGTGGCTTTTGATACAACCTACAAAGTCAATAAAGCGAATCGACCTTTTGCCGTGTTCGTTGGGTTTAATCACCACGGGGAAACCATAATGTTTGGAGCTTCGTTAATGTATGATGAGACAGTGGAGTCATTCACCTGATTATTTGAAACTTTTTTGGAGGCAATGTCAAGAAAAAGACCAAAAACTATTTTTACAGACCGAGATGCAGCAATGACAAAAGCTTTATTACCTGTGATGCCTGAAACATGTCATTTATTGTGTACATTGCATCTTATGCAAAATGCAATTAAGCATTTGAGTGGCGTGTTTAGGGGTTCAATAGGGATAAAAGTTGTGTTGGGTAAATTCATGGATTTTTTCGAGGAAGAAGATGAGCTTATTGATGCTTGGAATGTGATGTTATCCAACTATGGTGTTCAAGAAAATACATGGTTGTGTAGTTTGTTTGAACTAAGAAGAAAATGGGCAAAGGCATATGTTAAATGTTGTTGGTACAAGGAGTACACAACTCAGTGAAAACCTTAATGCTTCTTTAAAAGATTATTTGAAGTCTGAGTTCTTTAAACATTTTGAGAGGATACTAAGTGACAAACGTTACAAGGAGTTAGAAGCCGAGTATGCATTGCGCAATAAATTACCCAAAATAAAGATTAATTCAAAAATATTATTGCAAGCAGGTAGTATTTATACCAAAGCAATATTTGTTTTTTCATTTGATTTAAATGCTTGGAATTTAAGGGGGCTGGTTTAATGTCCTATTTGAATTATATTGATGAATCATATTTGAATGTTCCATTTTTATTTTTATTTTTATTTTTATCTATGCTTGTACAATTTCATGATGCTTTGTCAGAAGGCATTGCAACACAAATCATGTCAGTTCTACATGCCGCATAATGTTATACTGAAGCATTTTAGACTCTCACTATTTTTGCTACTCTTGCCTAACAGTACACTAATCAGATGAATGAGATTTTGGCCAACATGTGTATAATGGGTTGATGTTCTATTTGAATTATAAGTTTGATCAAAATGCTCTGTACACAATACTCAAAAGAATGAGCTCACAGCAACAACAGACTAATAGCAAAAGGAGGGATGAAGGAGACAATGGTGGTGCTGAAGATTGTCGAATCGACGAGAGAAGAGAGAGGAAGGTGGTGCGGCGGCCTGGTGGTATTGACGGTTGGTGATCGCTCTGAATCGCGCGGTGGTGGAGCTTCGCGATGACTTTCTCTATCTAGGCTTTATAAAGAAGCTTAGATAGAGATTTCATGGACAATTTCTCCTCTTTTAGCAAATTCTTTCAATGGTGGCGGAGAGGATGTCGCAAAGAAAACCCATGACTGAAGGACAGTCGTCACAGAGAAACCCAAGAAAATCCATAGCTCAAGGAGAGTCGACACAGAGAAACCCAAGAAAATCCATAGTTGAAGGAGAGTCGACACAGAGAAACCCTTCCGTTAATCTTTGTAAAATAACGTTCGGTGTAGTGTAGGCACATTTTTTTTTAAAATGACGTGTTTTTATTTTGACCATCCTATTTATTTTCAGAAATATTTGGAAAGAAATGTCTCTAAAAACGATTGAATAGTAAATATGAAAATTTAAATGGCCGGAGGAAGCATTTTTTTTACTGCATCCATCGTCATGATAGATACAAAAAAAAATTCATTCTATTAAATAGTTGATTTAAATTTTGTATACAAACTTCACATTCGACACTACATTTTACTTCTACTACTACTATTATAAGATCAATTAATTTAATTTGTTATAAATATCTATTTAAATTTAAATTTTATTTTATTTTCTTTTACAATTTATTGTATATTTAGTTAATTTAGGGAAAAGAAGTGAATTTGATTATAAAGACAATAACATGATATTTAAAGGAAGTTATATATATATATATATATATACACACATACATACATGACTTTGGATTCCTTTCCCCAAAAAACCAAAAGCGATCGCAAATAAGGAGAGTGAGTGGAGGCGATGAATCTAGGGCTTGATCCACCAAAACTTTGGTCAATCTGATTCATTCAAAATCAACATATCCCACGAGCTCCGTACAAACTTTAAGGTAACTTCTTCTTCTGGCCTGTTTTTTTGTGGCTTTAGGATGGGGAATTAGGGCTTGATCCACCAAAACAGCCACAAATGGTTTTTTCTCATCTAGAAACGTATAATAGAGAATTTCCTACTATACATATCTAAGATTGTACCAATCATCAATCATTGCTACAATTGAAAATGCGTAGAATGACTTGGGGGTTTATGATTCAAATACAGTAATGAAATATAAGTTGAATAAAGATTGGGATCTTGATAATATAATATTCATGCTTTGAAATCAAAGGATTACTCAACATAACGATTTTCGATTATTCTTTTAAGATCGATTGATATACATGATGATGAAATAGATAGTGGCATCTTTACGATTAAAGCGTACCAATTAGGTCATAAGGGAAATACTGTACTGTGCAATTGTTACTAAGCCAACGATGCTATATGGGTCAGTGTTTGATGAAATTTAGAAGGTTCCAGAATAGAATAGGTGAGATAGCATATTATAGCAAAGAACAGAAATGAACCAAAAAAATATATATATATATATATATTTGTTAATTTACCCTTCCCAGTTTTGGTCATGACTCTCTCTCTCTCTTAGAATATTTAATGTTTGAGCACTCTTCTCTCTTTGAAAAAAAGATATCCAGAGAAAATTCTGAAGTTGAATCTCGTTTGTGTTTTCTACAGGGAATCCATGTGGGCTGAGCTGACTACTTCAAAGTCTCCATTTTTATAAATTGTGTGGCTAATTTTTGTTATTTCTCTAATTCTAATCCTTGACCAGATAATGTCATGTGAAGAAGTTTTGAAGGATGTATTCCCGCTACTTGAAGGCACCGACCTTGCTGCATGCATGCTGGTGTGTAAGCAGTGGCGAGAGATAGCAAAGGACGATTACTTCTGGAAATGCTTGTGTGCCAAGAGATGGCCTTCAATCTGCAAGCAACCATCCCTTCCCACTTTGACCTACTACAAGCTATTCCAGACTTTCTATAAGCGCCAGCGTCGTCGGACTCTAGTTCCACCACGATTGTCTTTTAGCGACTTGGAGTTTTACATTGACATTTGGGCAGAAGAGAAATTAATCTTCTCAAAAGTAGTCCCGGGTCCTTCTCTGCAGAATGGGATCAGGATACTGCCACCTGGAGTTAGTGACGTGCTTAGGTTCCACCTGGAGGGCCCGGAATATAAAATGATGCTGCCCGTAGAGCCAAAATTCACCGTTCCACTGTGCCAGACAGTCAGTGTCTCATTGCTTGTAGGACGCAAAGATTCCAACAGAGTTGCTTGCATAATCAACAAATCTGTATTTGATTATATAGATCGGAGTGCCTATAGGGCACTTGCTTTTGACTACCTTGATTTCTCTCCTGAACACCCATTTGTATCTGGTATACGGGCCTGGATGTCTCTCCTCTTCATGGACAGTGGTAGTGAAGGGGTCATTGATGTATTTGGTGTTGAAATGGATTTCTGTGATGCTGCCAACTCTAAGGAAGAGGTGCTTTGGCTACTGGACATTCTTGATTGGAAGTGAAGGATCGAGCACTCAATCCGGGGAAGCTCTGAGGTATTGATGGCTCTGTTGCCACATTCTGAAATCTCGTTGGAAGTTTGTACATGTTAATTATGTTTGTTTCCGAGAATAAGTTCAAGGACAAAATTTCCTATCTGTGCGCATTATAGCATTTCTTCTGAGGTTAGTTTTCTCATGGTTGATCATTTAAGCTGAATGAGATAATCTTGGACTTGTTGAAGTGATGAAATAGTGAAATAGCCAATTTGTTGTAATATTATCTTTACGCATCTCAACTACTGATGTCCCCGTAGGCATATTGGTTTCATCAGTTGAAACTGTAAAGCAAATATTAACAGACGGTTGGATTACACTCTGCTAATACATGTGCATTCTCTTCTTCTTCTTAAAGCTAGTAGTTACAGTAGTTGAAATATAAAAGAGGATGGCATATATGTGGTGGTAATATTATTTTGAAACCTTCAAGGAGGAGGGTTGTTTTCTGGGGGACAAATTTTCAATACCATTCATGACAAGGAGGGTAAATTATTTTGGCTATGTTTGATTGTACCGTTTTGAAATTGTTTTAGAATTGCATGCTATGTTAAGGCAAGAAGAGGTGATGGTGAGTTTTTTTTTAAGGATCAATGATGTGGCATTAAATGGGCAATGATCTATAATGAAACAATTGGTCCATCCACCACATCAGCTAAATGACGTGGAGTACCATGTCCATACAATAATTTCTCAATAGCAATCCTGCGCCTACAACTGTACCTCTATAGAGGGAGGAGGGGGAAAGGAAAGGAAAAGACAATATATATGCAAAGCAAAACATAAATTTGTATTTTCTAAATATTACAAGAAAAACAAACAATTACAAGGCAGCATGTATTATAACGCGTAGCAGTTAATATTTTGGAAAATTACTTATTTCTAATGCCCTGCATATTTGGTCCCCTACTTCTCCATGCACCCTTAAAAAGTATAAAGAGGGAAGAAAAGGGGGGAGAGAGAGTTCCATATCAATCAAAATAAGACACTTAATTTGTCATCAGTGACCTTTCTGAGAGATAAGGGGGAAATATTTGGTGGGGATCGGATAAGAAAAAGAGCAACTGGTATCATTTAACAGAGGTGAAAGATGCAATTGCATCCATTTCCTGCTGCAAAAGAAGTGCGTCAACGAAGAAATCAAGACTCTCTCCCTGCATTACATCATTTATTGAATGATGAGTGATGCCAACACGGTGATCTGTAACACGCCCTTGAGGATAGTTATATGTACGAATACGTTCAGATCTGTCCCCGCTACCAATCTGTTCAACAAGATCCACATCATTCAAGCAAAAGGCAATATGACAACACAGAGAACTTTACAATCCCAAGGGAAGTACCTGCTCCGACCGAAGTTTTGATCGATTTGAGTGAATTCTTGATCTTTCCATTTCATAGAGCTTTGCACATAATACCTTGAGAGCTTTTGCTTTGTTCTATCAAAAGACCCAAAAGAAAATGGAGGAAGGAATAAGACCATGAGAAAAGCAAAGGAATGTAAAAAAATCCACAAATACAGCAGAATAGTATATATTATTTTCCTAAGAATTAGGTTGCAGGCAGTACTACGTTAACCAGGATTCGAAATTATTTGTAAGAAGAACATAACCTTTAGAAAAAATCAGTCAATACATAATTTTGTAAAAAAAAAAAACGCCAGCAAAATATCTGTCACATCCATCCCACAAAACCAGAATGTATGTGCCTCTGTTTCAATCCTCTTCACATGGAAAAAGACAAGCTGAAGCAATGTCGTCTTGTCACAAGATTAAGGAAGTCAGCATTATTAGTGATAATCTAGATTTATCCTTCTTGATACATCTCAATATGGGGAATAAAAAATCAGGAAACCAACCAAAAGAAACGCTCATTTAAATTCGGATTTGAACCCTCCTCAGGTGGGGTGATGCACAGTTCAAGTCCTGTTGATATAGGCGTATGTGTTTCTTATCCAAACAAAAACAAAAATGAAGTCAGTCTTGAACCTATAATACCCGCCATCTGTTGAGACCTTCTGGATGCCACAAACTAAGGAAATGTCACATCGTGGAATTGTTTATGTAGTTCTAAACTACTACCAAGAGAATTGCATTTTACCCAGGGTAGAGTACACCCTAATTTCTGGATGTTGACAACCAAGGAACTGTGTCACATGATGTAATTAGTCATGTAAGTTCTAATCTACTAAAAAGAGAATTGCTATTACCCAGTGTGCGTCTCCAGCCTATAGAGGGTCTTAAGAGAGAGATTTCAGAGAAAAAATAATAGAAATATATAAATAACTGAAAGAATCCCCATACATTTGAATACTATAAATCTGACATCAACAATTTAAGCATAAAGAAATAAGTATTAGATTACAAGTTCCCAATCCTTCTCATATAAATTGTTAGATCCACATCAGTTTCCTAGAACAGAAATCGAGTTAATTTTATATCAATCTTAAAGTGACTATCCAAAACCCAACAACAAGAATTTACCCAGGTTATTTTCACTTTCTCAGTCACCAATGAATATCGGGACACTAGTAAGAAAACAATTTTTTTTGCGCACGTAGTAACAAAACATTATTACTTGTAGATATGATTGCTTTAGAATATGAAACAAAAGTTAAACTTTTTCACAGAATTAAAAGATAATATAAGGAAAACAATTGCAACATTCAGAATCTTTCACCATATGTTGGGATCTTTCGTCCTGTATGGAGACTGTCATCCCAGTCGGAATATGCGTTATCCTAACAGCACTGTTCGTAGTATTTGCATGCTGACCACCTGACCCGCCAGATCTATATGTATCAATTCTCAATTCGTCATTCTTCAACTGGACATCTACCTGTAAAAGCCTTAAATATGATCAACTAGTCCCCCTGATTGTAAGTTTTTGACCCCACAGAAGATCTGTTAACCCAAAGATCACATAATCAAAGAATATTTTGGAACATTCCAGTAATTGCATATTGAAATAATATATTATAATCCATCTACTCAAAAAGGTCGGCACCTCATCAGCCTGAGGGAGGATAGCAACAGATACTGCACTCGTGTGAATGCGCCCAGACTTCTCTGTCACAGGAACTCGCTGCCAAAAAATATAAAAGATAATCTGTATTTCCTAATAGTAACTGTAGACACCCCGTTTTGGCGACAGTAACCATAAGTTAAACAATAAGTTAGGGGGTAATGGAACCTGCACTCTGTGAATTCCACTCTCGAATTTAAGTTTCCCATACACATCAGCTCCTGAGATTGCAGCACTCGCTTCCTGGCATGGCTAACTGTATTTTAGAAAATCTTCGTTGTAAATCCATATATGATATTATTGCAATTTGAAAGCTTACAGACTAAAGATCTGCATGAGTGGGATTTACCACCAATATTTCCTGACAAGCTTGACATCACATATAAGCCTACCTCTCCATAAGAGGACATGTTGGTAAATATAGCATGGAAGAATATAAGGCATACCTTGTATCCCTTAAGATCAGATTCTGCTACATCTACCACCTCAAATTTCCATCCCTTCTTGACTGAGTATCTATCATACCTTTTGTATTTAAACAAGAAGACCATAATCTCAAATGAGAATTTATTGACAGAATCTAAAACTGGCAATATTTCATGTAGTAACTCACATTTTAAATATATCCATCGCAAACAAAGAAGCCTCTTCCCCTCCAGTTCCTGAAACATGTTTTGGTCAATAAAAACTTGAAATCTACTGCACGGGAAAAACTTGGTGTAGAGTCACACCCAAAAAGTAGACATGATTGTATCTGTAAAAGGCATGCATAGGTGCAAAAGGGGAGGGGGAAGCACAAGGAGAATACATATGAGGTGAGTTTCACACTACTGTTGCGGTTGGTAAGCATGAATGGAATGGGAAATGTTGCGGTTGGTAAGCATGAATGGAATGGAATGGAATAAGTGAGAATGGAACGAGAATGGAACGAGAATGGGAAGGAAAGGGAATGGAATGGGTACGCATGAATAGAATAATAGAATGGAATGGGAACGCATGATTTGAATGAGAAAGGAATTGAAAGGAATGTATACTCTCATTATATTGTTTGGTTTGACATGTGAATTAATACCGGAAAGGAATGATAAAGGGCTTCTTTGTAGTACATTTTTTTTTTAAGAGAAAAAAAAAAGATTACTATGGAAAGGAATGCCAACTCCATAGGGGGAGCTATGGAACAGATCTTTAATTTCAGAGAATGACCATTCCCACCTTAAAAACCATACAAAACAATGGAATGGATGAATGGGTATTTCATACCATTCTATCATGCATACCAAAAGCAGCCTAAAGGCATCTCTGGTTGAAAAGTCGAACTTTTTCCCATGATTTGTTACTCAGGTTCTCCCTCTTAAGTTAAATTTGTTTCGACATACAATAACGAGGCAAACTGAGTGGAAGATGTAAAAAGAAAACAACAAACCCCCCAATTCAAACAAAATCATCGGCCAAAGGAAACTGGGGAACCAAAAATAGAAAAGGAAATACTGGTCACTATTGCAGAGGCGAAGCTGCGACTAGGGCTGTAAATGAACCAAGTGTTCGATGAGCCGCTCGTGTTCGGCTTGATAAGAGTTCGGTTCGTGTTCGTTTATTTCATAAACAAAACAAGCTCAAACAAAAATTTCAAGCTCGATTAATAAACGAACTAAGTTCAAACACTTATCAACTCATTTGTTCGTGAACAAAGCTCGTTTAATAACCCATTTTAGGCTCATCAAAATATGTTATTAAATATAAAGTACAATATGGTATATAATTAAGAATATATCTACTCCAAAGTACACTTTATTGTCTTACTTGTGAGCCCAACACATATATATTCGACCCACATAATTCTCAAACTTCTAATCTCTATAGCCCAACCCAACAGAATAAATTTCATCCATTTTCCAATACGAAACCCATTATGTGATGCCGCATGATTATGTAGGCCCCACATGGATAAGTATTCTAACCCTAACAATTCCAATTCTATTCGTGTTATTCCATAGACAGTATCACTGTATCACAGTGGACAACGACGACCATTCTTTCTGCTAAAATTTTTCCTTTCTGCGTTAAAATCTCTTTCTTTTTTTTTCTTTTTTTTTTTCAAGTAAAATCTCTTTCTTTTTCTGATTCAATTTGTTTTATGGGTTTTATTATCTCTCAATTCGGAGTTTATCATTAATGGAATTTGGGGCTTATGGTTGATGGGTGTTTTGAGCATCTATGAGCTACCTATGGTGTCAGCATTAGCATCTACATCAAATATGATAAGCGAGATTGTAACAAGGTATTCGATTTCTTTTGTCTCTCAAAATCTTCAACGATTTGCAGGAGAGAGAGAGAGAGAGAGAAGGCCAAAAAATATTCGAGCAGTCGAGCCGAGCGAACACCATTTTGTAGTCTAGATTCAAGCTCAAGCCGAGCTTGAACACCCTTACTATATGACCGAGCCGAGCTCAAACACACTATTACTCGGCTCATTTACAGCCCTAGCTGCAGCAATAGAATCCTCACCAGAGATCATCTTCAGGTGAATTCCATCTACTATTTCTCTTTCCTTTCCTACTCCTCTTTTTCTCCATTACAAATTCTATTTTCTCTATCACCTATTTGTTTCCTTTCACTATACAGGTATCTCTATTTTTTTCTTGTCCTCTTTCCTTCTTGTCATATATTTTAATTTTGTCCTTCTTGAAGAAAGCCCTAATTTACCTACTCACTGACATTTTTTACCCTATCAAATTTTCTCTTACTTTCTCTGCCTTTCTTTTTTCTTCTACAGGTCCCCAATGTTCTTCTCTCCCATTGGTTTTTCTCATAACAAACCCAATTTTCCTCCTCTTGTTTTCCTCTTTTCAGCTCTTCCTGTGTCATTTTATTTATTTTTTAAGGTGCATTTCCCTATTAGATCTTTTACGGCTAACTCTTCCATTCCCGAGACTGCATTAACCAAACATTTAAATGCCACAAAAATTTAACAGGATTTTGTATCTGCCTTTGCACGAAAATGGACATAAACACTCGATAAAAGGACAAAACAATAAGGACAAGAAGACATATGTACAAGAAGGACAAGGCACATATATTGGATTATGTAGATAGGTAAAAACTTTAACTCTATATGTGAATCTTCCGATAAATTAAATAATAATCGTTGACATTTTATAGATGTCATGATTAACATATGCCATTAACAAAAATATAAAGATATGGACAAAACTAAGAATTAGGAATTATGTTGCACGGACATTAACTTTCTACAGAATTATACATTATATATTGCATTGTATCTCAATAATTCTTTTCTTTTTTTCAAAATAATAATACTTCACATATTTGGAACCTTCTTGTGCATTTTTTTAACAAATACATTAATGTTCAGACCTATCAGAAAGGTCTTGCCGCATTTGAGAAGTACTGGGCATGTAGCAGAAGTAAAAAAGAAAAAACAATTCCCGAATCATAAATAAATTTAGGAGGTATTAGACGCGTATCCACAAGTATCCAACTATTGGTATCTAATATAGATATCATATGGTTCCCCTATTCAAATACTTTGGTAATTTCCAGCTGCCCAGTGAAAATTCTGTAAACATTCTTTTGTTATATTTTTTTCTCCTTTACTGACACGTCGTCTTTATTGTAATATGACAACTTCTGCAAATGGGACTAACTAATAAAGACATGAGAAATTGGTATGAAGACTATGGTCTACGGGTTTCCCTCTTTTGCAATGTATTTTGTTATATTTCATAGTGCTCCATCAGCCATAGTTATTGCAACTTTCTGGAATGGATGTATTTTTCTGTGGACCATGCACATGTCATGCTTGGTGCATTTTTTTTGCTGTATTTACTCTGTGATTTTGTATATTATTGGCATCTATGTTTTATGTCCATCACTCGATTACTCTTCCATAGTTGTGTGTGTAGTGATTACATTTATATATATGTGTGTGTGTGTGCGCGCGCGCGTGCACGATTTTATTGTCTGACTGCTGCAAATTTTCAAAGGCTTGCTGTATGATTCATATGTAACTGAACTCAGGCTCTCACGTCATCTTGGTTTTTAATAAATGTAACTAACAAAGCGTGCATTTAGACTTAATTTTACAAGTAATTTACCTGCTCTAACCTCCAAAATGCAATCCCGTTCATCAGCATCATCCTTGGGAAGTAATGATTTCAGCAGCAGATTCTGCAGTTTTTTCTCATATTTAATGGCCTGATCCAATTCCTCAGTTGCCATGTCCAGCATATCTTTGTCATCAGGAATTTCGGCCATCAATGAGTTTAAACTCTCAATCTCCTACAGAGAAAGAGAAGACAGAAGGAATTATGATGTTGACTTTATCGTTGCTGAATTATATATAGTTATAACATATAGGCATACCCAGAATTAATGCATGATAAAAACTCAAACAATTCTACTTTTTTTAATATTTGTATGGTCTGTCCATTCAATAAATTTGTCATGCGGTGAGTCATGATTTTCTCTGACCGATGTATTTTCATCTTACATTCTACCCAATCAATTAGATTAATTTTTTTTTTTTATCATGAAAGAACAAGAACTAGAACTGAGCTTTGTATATGTTTCATGTAACAAAGGGGATGCATCATTATTACCTTCTGTTTGGTCCTCAACTCATTTATTAGATCCATTGAGTGGGAGAGTCTCCGAAGCTCCTTGTTGGCCCTTGAATACTCTACCGGTGAGGCTTCCTGCTGTCTTTTAGTCATCACACAAAAAGTAACAAGATAGAAAATCAAAATATTCTCCTTAAACAATAAAAGAAAATTATTGTCTTTGTATAGCTCTAGCTTCATATATAGTGGAGAAAATATGGGGTTCATCGATAGTTGGCAGACCAAGGAATGAGTGTTACCTGATTTATGATACCCTCAAGATAAGCATTCCTATATTCAATAGCTGATAGTCTTTGTTCCATAACCTTGATTAGATCAGGAGATAGTTGGGGTTGCATTTCTGCCATTTTAAGAACATCAATCAATCAATCAATCTGTAATATATATATATATATATATATATATATATATATATATATATATATATATATATATATATATATATTCAAAAAAGACCAACATAGCCAACTATTGTAGGTGATTACGATGGAAAATGAAATCGCTTATTTGAATGAGTAAATTTACTTGAATTTAGGGTTTTAGAAGGAAGTAAAAAATCACAAGACCACAAATCATTTAAGTAGACAGAAGTGTGTGTGTGTGTGCGCGCGTATATATATAAATATATGAAAGTATAAAGAAAGGCATGTATATACACACGGGTAGAATATGAGTGGCGATGGGAAATGAAGTTGAAGAATTTGGGCATTGCTGAAGAAGAAGAATGATGATGAAGAAGAAGCAATCTTGCAACAACAAGAACATGTCGTCGATATATATTAGTATTACTGCTCCACATATTCCTAAGACCACAATTTGATCTTCCCTCTCGCTTTCCTCCTTTGCAACCCTAAACCCTAAAATCTCTCGCTGTAACTGGTCCAATGAGAATGGACAATGATATTTTTGCACTGCTTAAAAGAGCTATCTATATAATCTAGGGTGCGATTGACCCCTGCAGTGTGTATAAACTTATGTTGTTACATGGTCCCAATGTTTATTGATTTTTCGAGTCCTATTGATATTTTAAATAGCGTGCGTATTACTCATCATGCCTTTTTCTAATTCCTAAATATATTTTAAAAATGGTAATATGTTATCAATATATTTATTTTTAAATGACAAAATTAAGTAATTTACAATTCACTAATTCCTAAATAAAAATAATAAAATGTTTTACTATATGCTTTTATGATTTAATAAAATAAACAAAAATATATGCATATATCAAAAAATGCTTAAAATTTTGTGGTTGCTTACAATTGCTTTTGTATTTAACATGTTGATAGATGCATTATAATAATAAAAAAACATTTATGCTTTAAATCATAATACACTTTAGTTAGCATAATTTTTTTGCTATTTTAAAAATTGATAAATGTATAGAAATATTAAAAAATGACTAATACTTTTATAAGTAGTATAGATAGATAATTATTTAGTATAAGATACGATATTATAATTTAATTTAAAATATATGATATTACAATTTATTTTAAAATAATATATTATTGATATATTATTATTATTATTATAACTATTTTAAGATATATATGAATAGTAACGGATTGGAACGGATTAACCGGTGCAATACGAATATTTTTTGAAATATTGAGGTCCCATAAAACAATATTGGATTATACACATTATATCGTAACTACAGGGGGTTAATCGCTTGATACCCAGCAAATGGTAATATAGGAATTTCATATTTATAAATGTAATGTGTAAGGGGTAATATAGGAATTTCACATTGTCACGGCCAAAGATGGCTGACCGATGACCAGTAAGGGGGCAAAGTGCACCTTTTTTAGAAACTCGTGAATTTATATACATAATTAAACTTTTGAGAGTTTACCACACAAAATAACAAACTAAGGCCCTGTTTGGTAACGCTCCCGCTTCCTGCTTTTGCTCCTGCTTCTATTACTGTTCATAGAGCAGGGTTGTTTGGTTGGTTGCTCCCACTTCCAAAATCTGGAATCAGGCTGGAGCAAAACCTCAAATTTGGAAGAAATGCTCACCTTGCTTCCACTTACTCCCATCACTATTTTTAGTGGGGCCCATTATAAGTTGCTTCCAAATTCTCTCAATTGCTCCCAAATTCTTTGCAACATATTAGGTTTGCTTCAAGGTGTATAAAATTTTAAAAAAAATTTTAATTCCGAAAATATATATAAAATTAGAAATAAATATATAAAATTCCAAAAAAATATTTTTAATTTCGAAAAATATATAAAATTCGAAAAAAATATATAAATTTTAAAAATATATATATATAATTCGAAAAAAGTATATAAATTTTGAAATATATAGAAAATTCAAAAAATATATATAAAATTCAAAAAAAAATATAAAATTCAAAATATATATATTTCAAAAAATAAAAATCGAAAAAAATATATAGATTTTGAAAAATATATAAAATTAGAAATAAATATATAAAATTCCAAAAAATTATTTTAAATTTCGAAAAATATATAAAATTCGAAATATATATATAAAATTTTAAAAATTATAGAAAAAAAATATAAAATTCGAAAAAAGTATATAAATTTTGAAATATATATATAAATTTTGAAAATTATATAAAATTCGAAAAATATATATATTTCAAAAAATAAAATTCCAAAAAAATATATAAATTTCGAAAAATATATAAAATTTGAAAATTATATATAAATTTTGAATTTTAATTTTTTTTTTGAAATTTAATATATATTTTTTGAATTATATATATATATTTAAAATTTTACATATTTGTTTCAAATTTTAATTTTTTTCGGAATTTAACATATTGTTTTTGAATTTTACATATATATATTTTTTGAATTTTATATATTTGTTTCGAATTTTAAATTTTTTTAAAATTTTAATATATTGTTTTTTGAATTTTATATATATTAATTATCTCTTAAAATAATTTATTTTATTTTTTTAAAGGTAAAATTGTAATTTTGCAATAGGGATGGGGTAAATTGCACCCAATTAGGATAGTTGAGGGATTTTTTTTGCCCCTTTTGTAGTTTAGGGGGGTTTTGTGCTCATGGGGCAATAGTTGAGGAGGGTTTTATGCACTTTACTCAAAATAAAATATTATAACCAAAGATCTTGTGCAATACAATATTATAATTTAGAATTTATCTACAAAAAAATTTATAGTTTACAAAAAATAAAAAATTTATTTACAATATCCAAATGAGAGGCCTTGTGCAATACAATTTTTATTTTTTTTAATTGTAGAACTTATTAATTTCTTATATTCAATCTAAAATAAAATAAAAAAACACAGAATCTCAAATCATTTGAATTCACCAAACATATTTTGCTTTCACATTTTAGGAAATCAGCAGTTCCACCAAACATATTCTGCATACTTCAGCTTTCATTTTTCTTATATCAGAATCATCAACACCAAACATGTTTCCGCTTCAGAAAAAATTTGTTTCGCTACGCTTCAGCTTCCAAACCCGTTTGAAAACAGAAGCGGGAGCGTTTCCAAACAAACCCTAAAAGGGGTTTTCCGCATATATCCCTGTAATTTAAATCCCACACACTTTTAACATAATAATAATAATAATAATGAATAGAAGGTAAAGATGAGGGGGGTTTAAGCAATTTAGTTAGTATTATCTTGACAAATAACCTCTTAATTTTTTCCTTTTTTTTCTATTTGTCATTTTTGTTTTTACCTTCTTTTAAAAAATAAAATCAAATCTAGAGACTTTTCAATGGATTATAAATGTATATCTTTCAAATTCTAAAATATAATTTTTTTTTTGAAAAGTATATATAATTTTTTGTTTTGTGGTAAGTTCTAAATATTATTCTTTTAAGTATTTGGTGTGTTTTATTCATTTCTCACAAATCTTGACTCGCAACAATGTAAATTTTATTATAACACATGCAATAAACAGTTGATGATTGCTAATTACAGTCGCGGCTCAATTTAAGGGAGTGAAACTGTAATTTTTTAAAAGACAAAAAATACGAATGTAATATATCATGTCTCGAAAGATTGAAACTGTAATTATCCTTTTATTTTATATATACACTCGTACAAACTCAAAACTCAAGTGAAAGAGAAATTTTCATATGAATCCCCCATATTACATCTCATCCCGGTTTGACATGAGAGACAAATTACTAGCATTCTCCCACTTCCAAATTAATTTGGGTCAGATCAAGAACTGAATTTAGCTCTAATGCCAATTGCATTCTATCCAAGAACCTAAAGATAAGGACCTAAATATTTATATGAAGCTATACAATTCCAATATATATCTTCTAGGCCTTTACCTTCTAAAGTAGAAGGTTCCGGACTTCTTGCCATTGCTAAAAAGTAATATAACTAGAAACCTACTTTACTAAAGGTTCACAGGCAAAGCTTCACATGCCCAGAGGTTCACAGGCAAAGCTACACAGGTCTACAAGTTTCTATTACAAACAACTGCTCTCCTCTGGGACCTCTACTAGTACTAGAAAAAAAATAGAACAAGATTACGTCCATCACTACTAAGCATCACATCCATGCAAACAAATCCACTCTGCAAATTTGAATATATGAAAAAGTAGTTGCTTTTATGTCCTTGAATTAGCTGATACAAACATTTATACATCAGCATCAATACAAAAATAACCTGTTCACGAAACTTGTACAGTAACAGCACTTTCCAATACATAGAAACCGACGAAGAAACATTTACCTCAAAACCAGATTTTGAGCACAAACTTTAAAAAGTTGTGACAAAGACTACATTTGCATAGCAGGATTACATGTCAAACCTTCCATGCTACAGCATAGCTGTGATTATTAATACTTCGTTGTTTATTGACCTCGCCGACCACACAACACCGGTAACCTTCCAGCTCAAACTTACCCTCACCAGCATAAAAGAAGGTTGCCATGGTTACAACATAGTTGCTTCAATCATTTCAAGCAGACGCTTACCATGTAGAATAAACGGGCATGAACAGACGCCTTAGTTCAGCATCATCAGACACATGTCCATAGATTATAAACATTACAAGTTAGCCCAACAAATACATGACAACTGAATTTTCAGACACTGTATATACCTCGAACCAGTCCTTAGCACCATAATTTGCCAGTCAACGTTTTTTCTACTGAAACAAAAAGATCGTCAACTATCCCTGACAATGCACTTCATGGTGTTCCTAACATAAAAGGTAGGTTTAGGATCTATCCCCATCTAGCAATGCAAAGAACCAAAACATCTCATGGATATCTCATAGAAAAGAGCACTCTCATAGGTAGATATGGTGCAGAAAACAGCATAGACCGGTTCTGCAATCAGAATAGCCGAATTGCCTAAGGGGTGATCTTGCCTTGAACATATGTTCCTCTTCCTTTGCTTACCCGCACGTATTCCCCATTACCCCAAAAATAAAAGACACTATCCCTAATTGTTTTGCATCTAGAACTTACCTTTTAAAGTAGTTGCATTGCACTGTATTTATACAATTTCAACAGTGACCCACCTTCCTTCAATTTTACCCCAAACCTAATGAATTAACATCATATTATGCAGCCGTAACCATCTCGGGCCCATGTCATCACCATAATTGAATCAAGGACCCGTCCCTATACCTGTCTCAGTACTAGTTTCTGCAAGGGTAATAGTAATCGGTTGCCATCCTGACTGATGATGATGCATAATCCATTTCTTCCCAGTGATTGTCAGGTTTAAGATCTGGAGGACATTGCCCAAAGCAAGCTCTCTTAGGCATGCATTTTTAAGAATCAAAGCCGCTTCATACCTGTATAGCCGATAGAACAACATGAGTAGCGATTCGCAGACAACATAAAGTTCCAGAAAGCAAAAATAGCTAACAACAATACAAAAGAACATATTCCTGTTTCTCAAATATATATAAATATATATACCTGCATTTCGAAGCCATTATTGCGGAACGTCCAGCAGTAGAAGACAGAAACTTCTGAATTCCCTCCCATGTTGGCTTCGGGTAATGACTCGGACTACCCCCAAGGGGGTTCACACACTTCCAAACCTTTTCATTTTTACCAACATAGAGCTGCACTGCACCAAGGTTTTGTGTAACTACCATATGTTGCTTGATTGCACAATCCAGGGCTTTCCTCACTTCAATATTTTGATGCTTTGAATCACCATAACGAATGCAATCGGTTATGTTTGCTTCAGTAGGCAAAATCCTCTCAACTCGTAAGGAATTTAAGGCAAGTAAGATAACTCCTATAAGGCCTTGAATATATACAGAAGGTTGTGGACTTCCTTGGGTTCCCCAGAAACCATTACCCGAAACAGGATTAGCAACCATTGAGGATGAGAAAGGGACTGGAAACTCAGGATCACAAGGATACCTATCATTTGTAGGATCATGGTAAAATGATTGGCGGTTCAGAGGAATTTGACTTTTCTGCGGTATATTTTTGTAGGGTAAATTTGGGGAATCAATTCTTTGATTAAAATTTGGTGTATTGTGAGAATAGTTGGAATATTCGGACATGGTGACCATACCAATATCAGACATATTTGCTTGTGGGGCTGAGGATAGTCTAAAACCATCAGATATAGGCCGCACAAGATGGAGATCATTTTTACGTGTATTTGGCTCAAACCAGTTATCTGGTGCAAAAGTCGGTCGAGGTTGAGGAATTTGATTTTTTGAAATTTCCGCGAAGTAACTGCTACTGTTCCCTGAAGACTCAAGAATGCCAGAATATAAATCGGGGGCAGACTTACTTACAGAGATGAGAGGCTTGCTAGCACCAAAAAATTCATGAGGAGCTTTCTTGAAAAGCTTCACAGGTGTATTATCTGGCAGCTCAGAGTAGTCATTGCTCTTAGCTTCTTCGATCTCAACTGGCGCACTTAAATTTGTCCTGGTAAGATGATTTGGGTCTTTCAAAATGTATTTCCCTTTATATTTATTATCACCATCTCTTCCTGGATTACCGAACTTCTGATTTACCATGTAAGGAATTCCGGAATTAGAACATGCAGGTTGATTAATTTGATTAGCGTCGGAAGTAGGATTTCGCAAGATTTCAGTATCGAAAGTATGTGTGCTATTAGCAAGCTGTGTTGATTCAGCACGGGTAAGAGGGGATCCTCCTGCAACTAGGCTCGTCCATAACCATACACTCTTTGCGGCTGCAAGGAGAGCGGTAGATGCTTTTAGTGGTTGAGCGAGAAGGATATTATATCTCCGCATCCGCAACTGATGGAGTGCATTAGAGAAATCCCTATCACCAGAAATCAGCAAATAATTTGCAGGGGCAGGATTGTCCACTGCCCAGAAGAGCATATCAACTAAAATTTTCTTGTCACTCGCATCTTTAACACCTGGTGATAATTCAACATGTCAGAAAGAAATTATCCAAATCCGTATATATTGTTGTATTTTTTGCGCAATTGGGTGTTGGGCGGAAGAGGCTGAGAGTGTGCTCTAAAAAGCCAAACAGCTAAGAAAAGAGAAAGCTTGGTTGGGGGAGAGACAGAGTAAGGAATAAAAATCACTTAAAAGCGCACTAAAAACCTTATAAATTTGAGTAACGGACTTCTTAACAAATTAAACCAGAAAAAAAGTGTGAGACATGAGAAAGATATGTAAGAATAATAGTAGACACTTGAACCTTAAAGAATAAGTAAATTCTGCCACCAAACAAATACAGGCCTATGAATGGAAATAAAGCACGCAAACAACATCATCAAAGCAGCTGACATCAATGTATTTCTGTCCCATTGCAAAAGCAAATAAGCAATGCAAACAACAAAATCAAAGCAGTTGTTTCCACAACTGTTTTTAATTGTATATACAAATAAAGGGGTAGACCAATGGTGTAAATTCAGTTGTATTGAAAAACCAAAAATGAATAGAGGAAAAGGATAACATAAACAAGCACCTGAATTCATTAATTCGAATTGATTTTGTACGATTTGTTTCTTGAGCTTTAAAATTCGTGACATATACTAGTTACTAAATAAATAAATTGTGCCTAAGCTGCTGAGAAGAAATTTCATGAGTTGGATAAGGTTATTATGTGTACCTCTAGAAAAATTGCAGGAGAAAATTTACTAAATTAATCATATTTGAGGCGCAGGATATTGAATTAAAATACAATATATTTCTGAGATGGAAAATGGAAATGTTGAAAAGAAAAAGTGGAAAGAAAATATAATACTAGAAGTGAGAGAGAATATGAATTAGTAGTACTAGGGTGAGGAAATATTGGGTATTACTTACATAGAGGCGTGTGGTATTAAACATAGTGTGAATTTTGTGTTGCATTTGCTTATATTAAAAGAAGGGAGAACCTAGTGTTGTGGTAGTGGAATCGCAGATTAGATTAGGTGTTGAAATTACAACCAAGATAAAGAGTGATTGTTGAGTTGATTACTAACTAGTATGAGAGATGAAAGATCAAGTGAAGAAGCATTTGAGGCAGAGTTGATAATGATCAGTAACATGTTTATAAGTTAGAAACACTGAAACCCTAATTTAGAACACTCCCCCAAAACCCAACCCTAGGAAAACGGTGATGTGAAGCAGGAACAAAACCAGATGATTTGTAGATAATAAAATAAAATAAAAAGAGAGACAGGTGTTTGTGTAAGTGTATAATATATATATATATATATATATGTGTGTGTGTGTGTGTGTGTATATAACAACTAAGAGGAAGAAGTAATAGTAAAAAAAAAAAGGGTACCGACCGGCAGGGACGTGATTGAGGGCAATGCCGGTGCTGGAGAGGGCTTTCTGAACGGAGGAAGGGATGCGATTGGTGTCACCGTAGGCGGAGATAGAGACGGGACCGCAGTAATTCATATTGACGAGGGCAGAGTTAATGTTCTGAGCAACGGAGTGAGTGTCGAAACCCTTGGGGACTTGGCAGTTCTCGATGTCCCACCATACTGATGTCTTCACCGCCGCGTATTGTGCCTCCGCCTCCTCCCCACCAACGCCGCCTCCATCTTCAACCATCCCTCTCTATCTACCCCCCAACTATAACATCCCTTACTAATTAATATAAGTGAGAGAGATATTTGAAGGGTAACACAAGTTTTCTTTCTTTTTTCTTTTAGTTCATGTTGCCTTTGGGTTTACAAGGCTCCATTTATTCTCTCTCAAAATGATTTTAGAAATAGGGAAAATATCACTTATCTCCCTTGAAGTAAGACCTAATTACATGAACATTCCTTTAGTATTTTAATATTACAGTGACGTCCATCGAATTGATCGGAGCTCCGATTTGGTTCTGATATTATATAAAATTACCGAACAGTCCTCCATATTTTCAGTTCACATATTTAATTTTATAAATTTAGAGGAAAAAATAAATAAAGAAGAAATGGAGATTGAACCCTAGCTTCATTCTCTTTTTAAATCTACCATTGTTGTCCATCTAAACCCAAGACCACCCTAAACCCAAAACCCATTTCTCTCTATAAACCAACACTTTCTCTCTCTAAAAACCCAAAAATCCAAAACCTAATTTTCTCTATAAGCCAACACTTTCTCTCTCTAAAAACCCAAAAATCCAAAACCTAATTTTCTCTATAAACCCACACTTTATCTCTCTAAAATCCACTATTGTGTAGTGTTGCCATTGAAGTGAGTGATGGGTATGGGTCTGCTGATAGGTATTAGGGTTCATTATTGATTATTGAAAACCTATATTTATATATGTATGTATGTATCAATTGATTTTTTATATGAGATTGAAGAATGAAATTAGGTATGGTATTGTGGGTCTTTGTTAAGGTTGATTGTTGATAACTGGAAAAAGTTATATATATATATATATATATATATATATAGATATGTATATATTGATTGGATTTCATATATATGTATATAATAAGAACCTTAATTTTTGTTTGAATCTTGCAAGAGAGAGATGAGGTTGTATGTTTATTTGTTATACAAATATATATATATATATATATATATATATATGTGTGTGTATATCTATAAATATATATAAGGGCATCTTTGGGGCATAAAATTGAATGATGTTATCAAAAGATTCTTTGACCGGCATTGACTTTGGACGGAGGGGGTGAATGTTAGTCGGAGTTAACCTGAAGGGAGGTATAGGCTCATTTTGAGTACTAAGGGGAAGTGCGTGCAATTAGGTCTTACCTCAGGAGAGGTAAGTGATATTTTCCCTTAGAAATATATATATATTCTCTTCTTTTTTTCTTTTATAGTCACTTCACATCATTTTTTACCTCACATTTTAAAACTTGGGACTATTGAGAACTCACAACTTTGTTCTTTTGTTTTAAAGAAATTCTTTATCAAAGTTCTAAAATCTTAAAATCCTCTTTTAAGGATTTATAAAGTTATATTCCACATCTTCTTAAAGGTTTGTAAATTTTTTTTTCACAAGCACATCTTCAAGCTTTATTAGGCATTCTTTTTCATAGAAAGATTGTTTGGTTATCCGGGCCTCTTTCAAAGGTCGCATCTTCACCAACTTAGACAATCTTTAGTGGAGAGACATACTTATGATTGTTGATCGTTGATGCTTGATGTATTTAGCGTCAAATGAGTACTGTACGAGGGAAAATTATTGGTTACCCCATGGATAATTATGACGTGGTATTCCAAACCAATTAAAATATTTCATGCATACAATGCGTAAGTGATAAAATTCCAAAATATATTACATTCATCCCCGCGTGTATTATACTCATTTTATTATTGGTTTGGAGTACCACGTGGATTTATCCCTAAGTACCTAATATCTTCTGCTATACGAGAATAGTTATGGAAATTTAGAGAGGATACTATGTGGGTGTCCAATCCCATAATTTTTCGCGCATCTGTGTTTTTAATGATATTATCGTTGCTTTGATGAATTGAATGTTGTTAGAAATTGTGTCTTGAATTCATATTATAATTAGGATTCTATTTTAGAGTTGCATTATGTAAGTTAATTTCTTGTTAGAAATATGTTTTATTCTCCAAAGAATTGTATTTCTTGTCTAACAAGGAATTGGGTTTTATCTCTATAAATAGATGCATAGGTTTTTGGTTGAGACTAATGAGATTGAAAGAGATATAACCTTATGAGGGAGATCGTGGGTAGAGATAGATTTACATGTGGGGTAAAGTGAACACTAATGGCAAGAGGGAGCCTCGTGGGATACACGAAAAAAAACTCTAGGGGAGTTTTGTGTATGGTTTCAGGTGTTCGAAATTCTCTACTATTGTAATTTCTCTATAAATCATAGTGGAATCTCTTTCTCATCCATGAACGTAACTCTGTTTATGGTGAACTATGTAAATCTTATATTTGTTCTTTGTGAGGGCTCTATTATATTCTTCATTGTTGTTTATTACTTCCGTTGCGCCCCTAACAAAAGCTCTCATTGACCTTGTCAAGATTATGTTTATTTCTCTTTTGTTCTTTTGGGTCATGAGTAAATTGTGTACACCAAAAAAAAAGTTCATTTTTTTGGAGTCGCTTAGGCCTTGGGGCTTCTTTTCTTCCTTTGTACATGGAAAGCCCTCCCCTTTTTACCGTCTTTCTATAAATATTTCTTTTTTGTATAAAAATGAAATAGCCATAAAAAAGTAACTCGTTGGTTTTTTTTTATAGTTGTTAGAATCGCGATCCTAACTGGTAAAATCTTGCGATTTTACAATTCTACTACGATTTTGTACGTTTTTGCGATTTTACCACGATTTTACCAAGGCAGTCAGAATCGGAATTCTAGGTAGAATCGTAAGATTCTAAAAACTTTTATTAAATTTTTTTAAAATAATATTAATAATTAAATATTTAATTTAAAAGTCTAAATTATATTAAAATTTTCAAACTTTTCTAATATTTTGGTTTTTTAAATATTTTCTCATAAATTTAGGCCATATATTGGAATATTGGACTAAATCATAAAATTTTAGGGCATTTTATATGAATGGCGAAACCGTCAAATCATTAAAAAATGTAGTAAAATTGTACAAAATCGTAGTAAAATCGTAGAATTGTAAGATTTTACCAAGTAGAATCAAAATTCTGACTACCTTGGATTGTACTCACATGTGTTTTAGTAATTTTTGGACTAAAATCATGGTTTGATGGTTAGGTCCTCACATGGTTATTGGTATATTCAAAACAATAACCAATAGTTAGTTATTCAAAAAGTATGGTTATTCAAATAATCATGACAAAAATTTAGTCCTCCTATGGTTATTCAAAAAGTAGAAAAACAAACTTTTTCCAACTTGAATGGTTATTGGTGCTAGTCCCTGGGGCATACTATGTGTGAGTCTTATGACTACTGAGTATTCCAAACTACAACAATACACTATCTTCTCATCTTCTTTATGAAGATCCTTTTCTTTGTGAATTTTTGGTTAATTGTTCAATAAGATTTTGTGTTTCTTCTGGTATCCAAGAATAATAGTACCTTGAGCCTGTTTGGCCTTTGTGTGGCTGTTTGTCTCGGTTTACCTTCCTTGATACCATAACAAACATATATGTACTACAATTAATCAAACTTGAAGAGAGTTACGGTGTATGATTGATCCATAGATCACGCTCTGCCTAAACCACTTCTTGTATGTTTTTAATGAAATTGTATGATCTTAATGATATGGGAAACTAATCTTGTATGTATGAAGTAAAGAAATGCCCAGATCTGCTACCCTCATGAATCGCTCTTCTAGTTCCCGCTCTTCTGCTTCTAGATCTACCCTATCTCCTTCTTCTTCATCTAAAGTTGAATACCTCTATGAATTCGAATATCTTGCTGAATATAGTCAAGTTCCTATCACAGATGTTCCTCTGGTTAATCCGTATATAGCTTTCACTAAGCATACCAACACCTTCAACAAAACTGTCACCAAATTACTCCATACCCCTCAGCCTTCCTCTGTTAAAGAGTATATCCAAGTCTTTCGGTTTGATCAATGTTTTGTTCCTACTACGGAACAAGAACAACTATTTCCTTTGGAGTTACCTCCTGATCTCCCTAGCCAATGACAACAACAAGGTTTTACTCACCTTCACTTTGGAACCATTCAACTTGCTGTCTCCTTCCATGGGCGAAAAGATTTGCCGGTTACTTCCAGGATTGCCCTGGTTGATACCCGATTTCACCACTATCAACATGTTTGTATTGCAACCGTCCAAACCACCTTGAATGCAGGAATTGTTGTGTTCACCTTCTTCCCAAATTTCAATATACTGTTAGCAGATCCCCATCTGTTAAGCGCTTTGAAAGTTCAGGTTCAGATCAGTGGAGCCACCCAGGTTTCCACAACTTTTGTTGCTACCCTCCATTACCAAATGGCTTACAGACTCCAAAACCATGCCATGGATATGTTTATCCCCTCATCTGCTTCTGAGGATGCCCTCCTCATTACTGTAAACACTTCACACCAAGCCACATGTCCCCACATCCCTAAACAGTTATCCCGCCAAGAACTTCTTAAGCTTCTCCCATACTCTTTGATTACAGCTTATGAGAAAACTCACCAACATCCAAAACCTATACAAGCCACTAACCCCCACTTTCATCACCAAACCTGATGGTACTGTCTAAATCTCTTTTGCCAAATATCATAACCATACTACCTCTGCATCCACTGTACATCCCATCTTTTCTTCAGGACTCCCTGAAATCTCTATGATTTGCCTCTCCAATTTTAAATCCCAAGTCCTTCCAAGCCTCAGGTGTTCCGATCTATTACTTCCAAGATCCAGTCACTGGTCACAAATTCTTTAATATTTGTGATTATAATGATTGCCTCTATGCTGAAAAAGATGATGATGAACAACCAAAAAAAGGAAAATCTAAAAAGAAATCTTCCCAACAAGCCCTTAGGAAAATATATGAAGCTGGCGATCCCTCTGTTGATCTCCTTGACGAACCATCTGGTAAATTTGATTACTATGTCCAATATGGTACATCAAAGATGCAACCAAAGATCCCACATTTCATTTGTAAACCTCCCCCGAAACCAATAGAACCTCCCTCACCACTACCACATCCTTGTTACATGTTTTCCCCTTCTTCCTCTTAGACTGAAGAGGATTTTCCCCCTCTCAACTTCCATGATTAGAATGAGCACACTACCCACCAGCACAAAATCCCAGATCCTAAGATTGTTCAACCTGATGGATCTACAAAGTCTATTTCTACTACAAAAGCATTCATAAATTGGCAGTCCGCCAACTCTTTGGCCCAGAATAAAATTCTCCAAAGAATTTCCCAGTCTTACAATCTCTTGAGCACACTGTCAAAACAAAGCTCACTTCATTGGAACTCCTTATCCACGACCTCCAGCAAAAAATGCAAACTCTCCATGGCGAGTTGCTCCAAATGGCATACTTCAACCAATCATTCACCTCGGCTTTCTATAGCAATGATGCAGAAATGAAACATTTGAAATTCCAGTTTCAGTCTCTGCAAGCCCAACAATATCAACAGCAACTGAACCCGCCTGATTTGTTTAGATCTTTCTAGTCTAATCTTTTTCCTACATATCATTCTTTGCCCATGTCCCAACTCTTGAACCTCTCTCCTACAGGTTTCGGAAAAACAAGCCTTTTTTGTTTTTCCTGAAATGCCAAGCTTTCCAATTCCTCCAAAGAAACCCCCATCCTATAATATTTCCACATTAACTTCAAAACAAATAACTCAACCTGTGCCTCCACTTCCTCCAGATGTTAAAGCCAAAGCCCCTGAACAATTTATGTTATAATCCGAGGAACCTAAACCAAAAAAACCCATAACTGAACTCCTAATGACTATTGTAAATCTTCCTGACTCAGGTCCTGTTCTCCAAATCAGTCTTGAATCTGATTCAGAGTCTTCTGCTGATTCTGCAACTGAAGCTCCATTTATCCATATGGTTCAACCAAATCCTCTTGATCCCGAACCTATGATCGAAGAAGTCGTCGATGAACCTTCAAACCATACTCCTCCATCTTTTCCTCTAACCCTTTTACCCAAGGATTTTCTATCGATGACATCCCTCGTTCCAAATGGATTTATAAGTTCTATGAGATTCATGCCTAGTGCACTACTGAAATGTTTCTCCCTAATACTGATCTCCAAACAGTTTTAACCAAGTGCGTGGCCAAATTCCTTGGTCGTCTTCACCAGTGGCTTATCTCTCTCGGAGAATACAGAAATCTCCAACTTCTCCAAGCCCCAACCATCTCAGCTTTTATTGATGTCCTTCATAACGAATTTCTAGAATCCACTAATGCTCAACTCAGTTCTGTTCGTGAAGAATACCTCAGCATGAGATGTTGTTCTTTCAAAAGAAAAGACTTAGAATTCCATTACCTCAGGATGTCCCAAAGGTTTTATATCCTCGGCGATATTGACGACGTCAATCTCAAGCAGTCATTCTTGAATTCCCTGCCTAAATCGCTGGGTAGTGAAACTTTCCGATTACTTTAGACCAAGAACATGACTTTGAATAACACATCCATTGGTGCCATTTACCAACATGCTCTCCAAGCTCTAGAGAAACTCTGTAATCACCAACAGTTCCTCAATAAGCTTCATGAACAAGGCAAACTTCTTGGAAAAACCTGTGAGCGACCTGACCTTTTCATTAAATGCAAAGACAAAGCCTGTACTTGTGGATCTGCTTCTAAGAAGCCCAAACATTTTCAGAAATGAAAATACAGAAAGCCTTCTTCATCCAATTATCCGTCAAACTCTAAAAGAATAAAATGGAGATTCTTCCGAAAGAAGCCATTTCGTGGCCATATAAAATCAGACCGTTGTTATATCTGCAGAAAACAAGGCCATTATGCAAAACAATATCCACAGAAATCAGCCAGAGAAAAATTGGTTCATTCTCTTTCTGTTATTTATGTTCCCACTAATGATTTCAAAGATGCAGATATTGAATATTTGTTCTCTATTGACGAGGAAGCCACACATGAAACCATTTTGGCCTTCTCCCTCGAAGAACAAACCTTGGACTCCTCATTAGACTCCTTTGAATCCAGGGATGAATTCCCCTTTGATATATTCTCCATTGAATAGTTACCACCCTCATTTCTTGTTCAACCTCTTGCAAAAATCCAAGTCCTCCTTAACAAATATGTCAAACCCATCCTGAGCACTACCAAATTGCCCTTCAGGAGCTTCAACAACTCCAAAATGAAGGTCTTGTCAAACCCACCACTTCTTCATGGGCCTATGAAGCTTTTTATGTCAACAAAAAATCAGAACAAGTTCGAAGAAAACTAAGGCTAGTCATTAACTACCAGCCTTTGAACCATTTTCTTCAGGATAATAAATTCCCTCTTCCCCGAAGAACTGTTCTTTTCTCCAACCTTCCTAAAGCCCAGATATTTTCAAAGTTCGATCTCAAAGCAGGTTTCTGGCAACTTGGCATCTTTCCCGAGGACAAACCTAAAACTGGTTTTTGCATCCCCGATCATCATTTTTAGTGGAATGTTATGCCTTTTGGACTGAAAACCGCTCCTTCCTTGTTCCAACATGCCATGGTCAAGATTTTTGCTCCAATCCTATCATCTTCCTTTGTCTACATTGATGATATCCTTTTGTTTTCTACTGACCTTGAAAGCCATTCTAGTCTTCTCCAAACCTTTCACCAACTTGTTCAAAAGTTTAGGATCATGCTCTCAGAAAATAAAATGATTTTAGGCCAACCTGAAATCGACTTCTTAGGTATGAAAATCTCCAAATGCCAGTATGCTCTTCAGTCTCATATTGCCTCCCAACTTTACCATTTCCCAGATGATAATCTTTCGGTCAAACAAATTCAATAATTTTTAGGAATTATAAATTATATGGCTGAATTTATCCCAAACCTTGCCCACTACAGAAAACCGTTGTCAGCCCTTCTCAAGAAAAACCCAGCTCCATGGTCCCCTCAGTGCACCTCAGTCGTTCTTCACCTTAAGGCTATCTCCAAAACCCTTCCCCCATTAAACATTTCTGCTGATGGTAAAATAATTCTTCAGACTTATGCCTCTGATTATTTCTGGGGAGCCATCCTCCTTAAGGAACTCTCTGATCAGAAACGAAAGATTTGTGGCTACAAAAGTGGTGCATTTACTCAAGCTGAACTCCATTATCACTCCACCTACAAGGAAATCCTCGCCATTAAACGAAGCATTGAGAAGTTTGAATTTCATTTAATCGGTCATCATTTTTTAATTGAAACTGATTTAATGAGTTTTCCTAACATGTTTCAGTTTAAACAAAAACACCTTCCCAAAGCCCAACTCCTCCGATGGGCAAATTGGTTTTCTCAATGGTCGTTCGATGCCATTCACATCAAAGGGAAAAACAATATCCTTCCAGATTTCCTGTCCCGTTTGAAGAAAGAAATCAACCATGTTTCCCCTAGCTTATGTTTTCCTATGATCTTGTGTTTTGAACCTCATAACCTCCCTTTTCACCTTCAAACTCTCTTGCTAGAAAAAACCCTGATTGCTCGCAATGTTCACATGGTAAACTCTTTTTCAGTTTCTCTATGTCTCCCGGTATAGGTTAGATGCAGGTCCCATAAGAAATTTGTCATTCCATCCTGTTTACCCCTTCCTCACCCAGTTTGAAATCAACCCTGATTTTTATTTCTATTTTCCTAAAGAAACCTATTTCTTGCTTTGGTACTTAGTTGACCTTTACACCATTGACATCGTTTTTGATAAGTCCTGGATGCTTCAGTATCTTGCTCAATGCCTTCTCAACAATCTTCTTGTCTCAGAATTTAAGCTTTGCTCATGGCTCACCCTTTTTGGATCCATCTCCTTCTGGCAAAACAAGTTTAGAAGCACTTCGTTCCAGTCCCCGATGTTCATTTTCTGGACACGTCGCCAGTTCTACCCCACCCAAGATGATGGAATTCACATTGAAAAAACCTATCATTCTTCATTTTTCACAGGTCATGAAAATATTGTGGTATATGAGATTCATCCTTTCTTGGAAACTCATAGATCCCAGCTATGTCATGCAAATCGTCTTCCTCTGAACTCCATCCCTTCTGATCTCCAGTTTAAATAATCTGCCCATTGGAGTTACTCTGAAGCTTATCCTGAAGAATAGCGTTTCCGCATTCGCTATTTGCTCAATAAATTCAATGCCGAATACTCTCAGTACCCGGACTATCCAGATCATCCTACCTACAAAGTCCATCTAAACCATTTCCATACAAGAAACTCCACTGAAGAAAATTCAGATTAACTCAATGAATCAACTCAAAGTTCAAAACCTGTGATGTCGTGTATTATTAGTGTGTGATGTCATGAGTGATGTAGTGAGGATATATTTGTAATTGTGACTTTTATAAGGGTATTTGTATTTTTTCTTATTATGTAGTGTCGGCAGCCTATGTCATGGCTTACGTCATCATCTTAGGGTGTTTTGTGTAATTTCAAGGGTTCTCCTTCTCCTATAAAAGGAGAGTCCCTCTTCAGTTGTTGGGGAGACCAGAAAGAAATAAAAGTGTGTATTTATATATCCTTTCTCTCTTCTTATCTTCTTGATCTCTTTGTTTAGTTTCTTATTCAATCCCTGGGGCATACTATTGGTTATTGGTACAATAGTATGCCAATAACCATGTGAGGACCATAAGCTATATTGGACTAAATTATGAAAAGCCCACGATATTAATAATTTAGTCCAATATAACCCAAACTTATGAAAAAATAATTTAAGACCCAAAACCTTAATATTTTTGTTCATATATATATATATATATATATATTGAATATATTTTTGCTATATTATAAAAAGATATTCTTTAATAAATTAAATAAATTATTTATTAATAATGAGGTAGAAACTTACAACTATTCCGATTCTATGGACCCCAACGCTACTCTCGATTTTAACCACCTTTCTTTTTTTTCAATGCACCCTGGAGGCCTGGAGAACTCAGGCCCTCTTTAAAGCCCAATGCAATTAACCACAGGAGAGGAATTAGTGAGACCCGCTAATATTGAACCAAAGTATGCATGCATGCTTCAAGTCTCCACCCCATTTGGTGTTGAATACTTGATGTCATGATATTGCGTCTACTCCAAGTGACTCTTGATTGAGAAGAAACCAATACCTCATTGCATTCTGCAACTAAAATTTGAATTTTATCAACCAATGAATCATAATACAAATAATGACATTACAGAAGCAACTGCTTAATTCTTCACAAAAACAACAATTTTTGTGTACAACTTCAAGCTTGTAATTACTATCTGGTTTTCAACTGTTTCTATCCGTACAACAAACAAAATACTCTAGTAAGCGAATTGAATGTGCAAGAAAGATTGCGTTTGAACTGTGCTTGATCATTCTTAATGGCTTCGCCCAATATAAGACACCCTCGAGGAAGGAATTAAAGGTGCTTCTTCATCTACAATAACATCAGAAGCAGAATCACTCCATCCTTTCTTTCCTCCATTGATGATTGCTTCAGGTACATATACATCAGATGACTTCCTCTCTGTCTTTAGATCCTGCATTATGGCAAAGAAAACTACTTCACACTCATCCAAGAGAAACTAAAATATACTCTTACTATTCCAGAATATATAGCACTGCATAGCTGTTTCTACTTCTCCCTAAGCAGTGCAGTGGTGTTGCAAAGAAGAAAAAAGAAACATACACATTAGAATACACCAGTTGAAATCGGCACTCATGTTGCTTATTGGCTTAAGGTATATAGACAGGGAAAGCACAAACCGGTGGTGACCGACACTCGATGAAGCGACAAGTAAAAAGGTCACAATTTAGGAGATCCTTAAGAATGCAATTGTTTACAACGAATACACACATGGATTTCTTCCTTTTCTTGGTTTGTGTGTGGTGCGGGGACAAAAAGAAAGAACACCTCATGTGACTGTGAACCATGTCATTCATATCAAAATTATGAACATTTGGAATTAAAAAGTCATTCTAATCAATGCAGTGGAAGTTTAGTTCTTAAATAAATCAAAATGGTATGAGCAAAATGTACATCCTGCAGGAGTTGGTGCTACATGTTTGCATGAAAGGAGGGACAGGGTTTCCCCAGACTTGGACAACATTGAGTGAATGATGATAATAATTATGTTACCAGCAGCAACGACCACTCTTGATGGAGGTAGCTCAAGGAGAATCATTAATGTAGCAATCAGTTCTCAATAAATACCAAGAGAAGATATTCAGAAGAGAATTTCTAAGTAAGAACTTGCATAAAGACGACAATCAATCTAAACATAGCACATTTCTTTACAAGGCTGACCTTTGCTGGAATACTTTCCACATGAAGCTGGGATGCTCGTACATCCTTGATCTTCAAGTAGTTGTACATGATAACACCACATACAGCTGAAAAAAAAAGTAATCAATTTGAATGTGCCATCAATTCATTCATGCTACCAAATTTTACAAGGAACGAAATGTGTACCAACTGCATATCCGATAATGTTCAGCCTGGTAATTGTTGACTCGGGAAATACAATAGTTGAAAGGGCAATGAGAATCCAGTCTTTTAAAACACCAGCAACCCGAAGTGTCACTGCTCCAGTTCTACCAATTACTAGGAAAATTGAGAAATTCAATGCCAGAGCACAAAGGGCATTTGAGAAAAAAATCCAGAAATTGAACTGGATCTGCGATACTTCCATTCCAGGCATCTCCAGTAGATACCAAGGAACAAAGAGAAACAGGAAGCTGCAAATGAGCACACGACAGCAAATAACAATGAGCATCTCCCAAATAAAGCATAATTGTTATCATTTCACAAACTAAAGCACCATATGTTGAGCCATTGTGAAGACAGAAGTCATCAAGTCCATGGAAGAGACGGAAACAATGGGCGATTCTCGCAACTGGTAGATAGAAGCAAGGAGCTTCCATAAACCATCTTTTACTTGTTAATGAAAAATGGATGGCAACCAGACACCTACCTCATTGCATTCCCTCCACATGGTATTCCTTTTCTCTCGAAATACTAAGATGCTGATTTGGTGTTTTAAAGATGCAAAGTATATAATGGCATCCAAGAGTCCACACTTTTAACTTGTCAATATATGCCTCGTATTTACAATTGATTACACCACTTTCTAATAAAGCAAGATGCAACAATATGCTAAAGTAACTTAAATTGGTAACCATTGGTTTGACATATTACCTACACCTAACATGTATTGAATAATAATTAACAGTATCACTGCAATAATTGCCCAGCTGGTTTTCACTGGGTCGTCATCCTTGTAAACCTATAAATTATAACACCAGTATTATGAGTACAAGAAAGTCCATATTAAGGCCTTTCTCAGTCTACAAGGTACTGGGAGGGTAAACTAGGCGCAAACGTTCAGCATTATCTACTAGAAGTGGTTGCCGCTAAACTCCTACACTTGACAGCCGAAGCTTTCAAAGTTACACCACTGACTAACCATTAAAATAGCCTGTTGTAAATCCGAATCATATCCTCGTGCTTACCATCAACTAGATACATCAGCTGCATATACTCCAAGTAGTAAACTCTGTGCATACTACCAACGGTTAGCCAAAGCGTTTCCCCTCCTTCCAACTGTAAGGTTGAGGGTTGGACTCCAAAACAAGACAAGTATCTGTGTGTGTTTGTGGCTGACAAAATAAATAAATAAAAATAATAATTTACGTGCCTTATGCTTAACTATAACAAGGTACATCAACAAGTCCTTCAATTTCCACCACCCAAATGATTCAATATTTCATTTTCCGCCATCCAAATAATTTAAAGGCAACACTAAACACCCCCCCCCCCCCCAGCACCACTACCCAAAGAAGGAAAAAATACAAGGGAATAAAAATCAACACAAAAAAATCACTATAATCTCTCTCACTCATAAATTTTTCAATATGCATTCTGCACATGTAAAGAAACTGATTTGAAGGATCCAAACACAGATATGAATTCAAAAGGTAGAGACAGGATACCTGCATGGTGCAATGTAATATAAACTGGTGATAGGATTAAGCGTTAGGCCCTTCTTCTGAAGAAGGATTTGAGTTAGAACCAGCCTAAGAGCTTCAGCAAATATCCCAGTAACCTGATAGATTGTACCCACTACATTGAAGTGAATTTCCCCATACGAGGAAACGACAACTCCAACACTGACCAACAACATGTTCAAGAATACATCACACCGTAATTTGTCAGTGCCACAAAAAACAGCCACTAGAAATGTAGCCACTGGCACTGTAAAATTCCAGTATACAAAACCAATTAATATAGTACCAGAGCAGAGCCACAAGTTTAAAAAGTAGAGGTGGTCTGTTTGAACATACTTAGGGCTTTCAGCATCTGGATGAATGCCACAGAAATGAACAAATAAGCAGTGTTGCCAAACCTGCAGGGAAAGAAATTTTGGTTCAACTCTTGAATATACTTTGTATACAAACCAGTTACATCTAATGCACATGCAATGCGCAAGGGAACCTCCAATCACTTTTGTTTGAAGCCAAAATTTATTTATAATCCGGAGAAAGTGAGTTTAAACATTACCTTGTTTTACTGTGTGTAACTACCCAACTACTCTAAAAGCTTAAGTTGTTAGAGAGGGTGTAACTTTAATATTTAATCCTTCAACACGCCTCCTCATGTGTGGCCTACTTTTTGGTCCAACGAGTGAAACAACATTTTTTTTCAATTGGGTGACGGTGAGGTTCGAACACAGGACTTCCGGCTCTGATACCATGTTAACTACCCAACTACTCTAAAAGCTTAAGTTGTTTGAGAGGGTGTAACTTTAATATTTAATCCTTCAACAATGTGCTTTGCATAAGAAAGAAGCTGATTGTTATTTTCTGAAACTTTATACAGTGCAACCGAGTTGACACTGAATTGCAAATATATTTAAACAACGTATTGGTTCCTTCGGAACCTGAGAATAGGTTCCTACATCCAAAATTAGGCACAGCCGCACAAGATATAACAACTTTATAATTAACAATTTCAACTTCTCCTTAATGAGTCATAACCTACCAAAACTAATTTATTACATAGTTCATAAAAATGATGTTCAGTATAATTAAATGACAATAAATTTATTTTTGAAGTATCATTATTGTGCTAATATAAAGCAATATCTAAATGAAAAAAACACTGAACTTTTTTTCCTTTGTTAAGTAATATAGTATGGAAAAAAAAAGAAGTAATATAGTATTTGGTGGGGGGGGGGGGGGGGGGGGGGGAAGTCATTATCAGTTCTAGCTTTCTGCAGAACAGCATAATTTTTTATGCAAAGCTTTTCCTTGGCTCTAAGATCAACTGAGAAGGGGTTGGCACAGAGATGCTTCTGGACAGAGTGCAATCTTCCCAAGTGATCTTTTGCAGATCAACAAGGATATCAAACTTCAGCTGTAAGAGAGAGTTTGAAATGCATCTTTCGGTCGTGAAAGAGAAAGGGGTTTGAGATGAAAACTCAAGCTAGGACCTTAAAGAGATTGTTTATGAAGAAATCAATAATTAGTTAGTTAAAATATAATTCTTGATTGTCCATTAGTTGAGGGTGAGCCTTGGCCCACAGATCAGGTTGCTCTATTGTAACCAGGAGGTCACGGGTTCAAAATGGAAAACTGCCTCCTCATGCGGATCTGACGCTCCCCAAACCAACAATGAAGGAGCCTCCTGCAATTGGGCAGCCCTTTTTATAGTCCAGTGGTTAAAAAATAATATTTAAGTACTAACTACTTATCTACTATAAAACATAAAAATAAATGAGTACAAGTTTTATATAGATTTATCTAGGTAGAAGATTAGATAGAAAATATATATATATATATATTTGCTAGGTAAGAGACACCTGCGTCCTGTTTGGGAGATGGAGGTGATACCACTCAAGCTAATCACACACTTCCCAATCATCTGAGACGGAGAAGTATCATGAACTGATTGTTCGATTTGTCACCCTCTAGATAATAAATAACAAGATGCAATATTGTGCATTCACAGATTTTATCGTTTAAGAGATTCAATGATAAAGATAACTATATTAGAGAAAAGCTAATCTGGACATATCTAGGAAGCCTTGAAGTGGTCGTCAATTAGTTTCTATTCATAATTTAGTAGCTACGATCAGAGAAGTGTCAGCCGAGTAAGTTTCCGGACAGAAGAACAGGAAAGACCAAAAAGATATTATTATACTTATTGTAACATTAAAAGGTTCATTTTTAGTTAAACACTGAATGCACATTGAAACTAATTAACATCAGGTTTATACCATCCGATAGTCAATGTTCACGGTTGCTTTCGGTAATGTCCCTTATGGTTTGATTGGCTTCAGAAATTAATCAGCCCTGGTTTACCACAAAAGCTGTACTATGGCAGGCTTGGCAGCAAGGTCTAAAGAATGTTTATAGGGTGTGAATTTCTAAAACCAGGCTTATTGGACAAGTGAATTCTGTCAAGCTCAGATTGCATCCAGGTACCAAACCACACCTATTAAAGAATAAGGTTGATTGAGGAAACAATATTTCAGCAGTCAAATTAAGGGTCCGTTTGGATACCCTGTTTTTTGTTTTTATTTTTTTACTGTTCACAAGACTAAAAAAAAAAACACGTTTGGCAAACGCGTTTACTGTTCACTGTTTTTTTCCCCAAGAAAACTGTTTTCTGTGAATAGTGTGTAAAAGTGGTGAAAACACCAAATACAACTTTTAGTTGTTTTTTGAGTTTTTCCACTGTTTAGGTGGTAAAAACAGTGAAAACACCAAATCCGTAAAATACAATTTTCACCAAATAAAAGTGGTGAAAACACCTTCATCCAAACACTTTTTTGTTTTTAGTTTTTTCCTGAAAAAAACAAAGACAAATACAAAAACAGTTTTTATATTTGAAGACAGAAAACAAATACAAAAAACAGGCTTTCCAAACGCACCCTAAAAGTCTACCAGATCAAGAGCTTACCATAGGCTTGACGCAAAAAAGGCACTTATGGGAATCACACAGGTCACATATCTGCAGAGCGAAGACAAATATTCAAGGAAAGAACATTTTTGACAGAAGAGAATAGTAATTGCACATGCAACGGCCTTACATTTCAAATGTCATTTTCACTGGTGATACAACCTGCACAGATTTAACATAAAAAAAAAATTATAAATAAATAAATAAAAATTCAGACAAGATAAGCTAGGGACCAATAGCATGGAACTTGTATACAAAACAATATAAAAGAATCATTTATAAAATGCATGATCCAGAACTCATCAAGGCAGGATAACCAGCAAAAGAATGAAAAAAGTTGTGATACTGCAAGTGACAGTGATCTATACTGGCCACAACTCATAAATCTTAAGGTAATACACCAAGAACATGAGCATACCTTGCTCTTCTCGCATGTGCAAGTTTGGACCTTGATAACCAAGGATATGTCAATGTCAAGGCATGGCTTTCAAAGTGAAAAGCAAATCTTTGCTGAGTCAATGCAAAAGAAATTTATACGTACGATGCTCTAGAGAAGAAAACTTAAAAAGGCTAGGGGTTGAAATGGTGAATTTTGTTCCCCTAGCAAGATTCTGATGTATGCCATGATTTGAGTTATCAACTTCAGACCCCAAGGCTTTATACAATTATCTCAAACACTAAACACCAGATTTCTTTCTATTCTATGCCATAAGCCCATGATATCTTTCACTTATATCAATCTCAGAAGAAAAACAGTTTGCATTACGAAAAATAGTAATAAAAATATTCATGCTTTTATCAAAGAAAGAAAAAATCGATCACCAAATCTAACAGAGTAATTTGCTACTCAATAAATTTTCTCCCCAAGGTTGTCATGCCCTAAAATTTCAGGACCCGATTTCTGATAAAAGAACAAGAAATAAAACTAAGATTAGAAGTAAACGTTCTCAAACTTGGAACCACTTCTTCTATTTTAATCAGCCATTATTACATATTGTTTTTCATTATTGTTTTTTTTTTTTGTCTTTTTGGAAAGTTAAGAATACTCACACACCCTGCCTCCACTGAGGCTCGAACCTTGACCTTCCATTTGGGAGTAAGGCAGGTCCTAAAATCAGTATTTTTTTTTTTATAAATGGTTTATGGTTTTGTTTCTATTGCCTTTTATTCGGACCAGTTCCTAATAACTTGCATCTGTAATTTATAAGTGCTCAAACACACAACAGTAAATTGAGCCTTCCCCTTTAAAAAATAAAATAAAATAAATCATTGCTACATTCAAAATCAGGATTCCTTTTTATTATAAATGGTCTATGCTTTTGTGTCTATTTCATTTTATTCGCACCAGTTCCTAATAATTTGCATCTGTACATTATAAGTGCTCAAACACATAGCAGTAAACAACTAAACCGAACCTTCTTTTTTTTTTTATAAGTACACACAGATCTTTCTTTGTTTTTGCCTCAGCAAGTCAGCGCAATACACCATATAAGCACCAGGCTGGCAAACAATGAACAAAGATCCTCTCCTACCAAATCTCTCTCCAAATATCCGTGAATCTCAATATAAGGGTTTAAAAATGTCCACGTCATTAAAAATATTTAACTCCATCACATTTCAAATTGTATAAGGGCATACTTGTAATTATAACATACATAAATGGTGACGTGGATGTTTATACACCCTTAGATTGAGATTTACGGATATTTGGAGAGAGATTTGGCTGTAGAGGATCCAAGTTCGCAAAGAATTAGACATGTTTATTACTAAGAAGTGTACCTGTATCACCTCTCCAAAAATATGCAAATTAACTAAAATAATCACTAATAAAATCCTAATAGCAAATAAGACGCTCAATTAAAATACAAGATATTATATCCTACCCCAATTAAAATTTAGAATTACCAAGATTTACTGATATTGACAATTCTAAAGGTTCGGCATTTCCTTTATTCAATACTTTCTTGCTTTCAATAGCTATTGCAACTGATTTTCACTCTCTCCTTTACGTACCATAGGGTCACTAAGTTTCTTATATGTTATGCAATAGATTATTGATTGTCCATATGAAGAACAAAAAAACACGTTAATATCACATAAAATGTATCATACTATTTAACTGAGGTGCACAATTAAAATTTCAAATAAACATAATTAAAAATGACAACTTGAGTAAATGGAATCACCTATATACATCAGGCGTTATACACATTTAAAAAAAAAAATCATTGATAGAAAAATATCTTACTCTAAAACCTTCAAAATTTGTACCTGAATTCCACTACCATAGAGTGATAAGGCTTCATATATTGTGTCTATTCACACATATATCATAAAAAATAAAATAAAATAAAATTAGAAATCTAATAAGGCTAACAAAATTTAAAATTAATTCACCTATCTCTGCACAAGTAATAAGCGATCATTAAGGTGAGTTACCTTTTCTAGTCGCTGAAGGAAACACTTCAGTGCATAAATTGCATGTTGTTAGTGGAGGCGTGTGGCATCTTGGGCCACATGTGTGTAGTGAGCCCAATAGGGTATCTTTTATTGTGTAACCTAATTTACCATTATAAATTAAGAGTCTCTCTACCTTGAGAGGCTATGGTTTATTCTAAACAATATGGTATTATAGCCAAAGGTCTCGTGTTCGAACCTCGCCGCCACCCTTTGTTGAAAAATTATTGTTTCACGTGTTGGACCAAAAACAAGATCACACGTGAGGGGGCGTGTTAAAGGATATAAATATTTAGGTTACACCTTCTCTAACAGTTTAAGCTTTTAGAGTAGTTGGTTGTTAACACATGTAAAAGAAATTTGAGCAATACACAAATTACATATATATATATATATATATTAGAATTAAATATTGTACAAAGGCACTTGGGAAGGTATACCTTGCATCACGAGCTTCAAAGTACAACCAGAATGAACAAAATCAAAAGATGGTGAAAAATTCAGCAAGGAACATACTAGCACACCACCTCCCCAAATTGAATACCCAAAGAGTAGCATTTCAATCAACTTACGCTACTAGAAACACTGGAGCAAAGTTCATTGATTGTTACAAGTAATCATTAGTTATGCTTTTTCTCTTTTTTTTTACTTGCTCAGTATATCTAGGTCTTCCTTCAATCCGACAAAAAATAAATAACAAAAAAGCATAAAAGCTGTGATTCCACTGAAGGGAGTGTATTAGTTCCAATGATACCTTCAGAACACGGATAAGAAGGAATGCCACCATGCCAGAAAATCCCATATGAATCATGGTAAGTGTTATTGGAAACGGGAAATTGAAATATTTAGGAGAGAGGACCCACTGCAGATGAGGAAAAATAAACATGATTTGTATCAGTTCAAAAAAATAGGTCATGAAAGTAACAAAAAAATTGCTCATGAAAGTAACAAAAACATTTCGACTAGTTGCCTTGTGGACATAAGGAGATAATGGCATATGGGAAAAGTATTCAACAAGATAGTGTCATTTATAAATGCCAAAAATAACAAAAAACATTCCGGAGGGGAATGTAGCATAGACTGTGGAGTACCTGAAGATTTCAACTACACATATGGAACAACAGGGCTATACTGTAGTCCAGATGCAGGTTTTGAAGATACTGGTGGAGCAAAGCTATATCCCCTGAATTCCACGGAGGGAATGCTCAGAGTGCAATTGGTGAGTGGTGTGGTCTGCCTGAATAAAAGCCATGCAGGGAGGGGCATGTGGGGAACTTTAAAATGCTACATAAGAAGTAGTCATTGGAAGTGGACTAGTAAGAATTCAGCATGTGGACATATCTAACTAGGGAAAGTTGGAGTTTGCAGGTGTTCATGGGTGTTCTGCATTTATAGTTACCGACATTGAATCTATTAGATTTCTGATCTTCTGTACAGTGCTGTATGTTGTTGATAAATACGATTAATTACTGTGTGATAGAAATCCCGGTCAATATATTTTTCATTTTTTTTTTTGAAAAATGTATTTTTCATATTTAAAAATTTGCACCTTGTAAATACAATAAGAGTGATGTAACCCTTTGGACTTTATGTGTCATGGATGTAGCCAGTAGTGGCCGAACCACGTATATCTTTGTATTCTTCATGTTCAATTTCCCTATCTAATAATTTTATATGTTTCAACATGGTATTAGAGCAGGTTTATCATATTGTATAGTATACTCTATTCGTCTCTGATCTTCGGATGAACTCATCTTGAATTTTAGGACCAACTCAATTCGTTCGGGATCTTAGGATCAACTCAACTTGTTTGGATCTAGGGATCAACTCGTCTCGGATCTCTGAATGAAGATATCTCACACTCTCTACAACTTGGACTTAAGTGATGGACACTTTAGTAAAGATCTATGTGTACCACTTAGGGGATGTTGAAGAATATTGTACATTGAGTCATTTATGCCTTAATAGAATATCTAATCTAACTGATTTAAGAGATTGATTATTCTAGGAATCTTTCATCGAGGTATTTCTAAATTTATGACTTTTATTACCTATGAATTAAGGTGGTCATTGTACACAAAATTAAGAGAGAGTATAAAAATAGTGATTTGATCCTTTGGATTTTAGTGGCCGAACCACGTATATCTTTGTTTTGTTCATGTTTAATTTATCTCTTCAATTAATTTATATATTTCAACAGCATCAGGTTTCACTCTTAATTTATGGATAAAAAGAACATCACGATTGAAAAGTCACTTTGATTCCAAAATCATCAGATAAAATTCACGTTTTATTTGTTTGATAAATACAAATTTCACTTATTTATAAGCAAGCAAGAGTTGTTTCATTAAAAAAAAAAAGGCAATATTACATAGTACAAGGGGTATCCCCTAGCTAGGCCAATACAACTCCTGAAAGAGCCAACATCACCAAAGAAGCAAGAACCAAAAAGGGGCACAAAACAACAGCAGCAACCAACACAGAAATACAAATAGATACCAACTAAAAACAAAAGAAGCAGCTTTATAATTCTCAAGCTGCCACATAGTGCAACCACTATAGCCTAAACAAAACAAAGCATCACACCCAAACACGAGGGCTACAACCAACTTGGCAACTTCACAATACATAGATCAGGGAGCATGTACATATCTAACTAACCAGAAGATAAAACAGAAGAAGAAGCAAAACTAATCCATAAAAGGCTTCAGTACTGGAGAGATCTGTATCTTAACATCCATACTAATAGCTTTCAGAACGGTAAGCTGAAAACTAAAACCCCAAACAGATAACTTCGATTAAGCATACCAATCTACCATACGGAAAATTGACAGCTAATAAGAGACTTAGCAGACACATCTATTAACACAAATATAAATGTGAGAACTGAACAGCTGAAGTTTTGAGTTACAAGAAATAAACATTGTTATAGATCCAAAAAGAAATATACAAACAAGAACCGTCGTAGAAGCAAGGACTATCGAACCTTGACCAACAGAAGTCATAACAGAAAGTACGTAATCAAAGGATTTCCATAAAGCCAATCCAATGTGACTTATCAGTGATATTTAGGACAAGAGATAACCTAGGCTTTTGATTATTCCCCAACACGTTTTTGTGTTTGCTGAATAAAGAAGACTGCCAATCCCAAAACTTGATCAAAGGAGCTATACATTGAATCTATGTGCATAGAACATAGGATAAAACACACGAAAATCTAGGGATGGTAATGGGTGCGGTTTTGGGCGGGTGTACCCTCCCTCGCCCCCGCAACCTAGGTTCAAGTCCTGGGCACAATATAATTTTCGAATTTTTATCATTATTCACTGGCACTTTTATTTACTAATAAATAAATAAAACCGTTAAGAAAACCCCACCCCGTCCCCGCCCAAAACCGGCTAAACGGGATGGGAGGTTACCCCGTCCCCGTCCACATACCCATTGGATTTTTTAAAACCCGTGGGTACCCATTAATAGTTGCTTTTTAAAAAAGTATGACATTGTACACTAAATAATCCGGCAAAATTATATGCTTAAAACACCAAATTCAAATTAAACAATCTAAATTACAATACATTCTTCCAAAAAGAAGTACTGGTTGAGCGGCTAAAGAGAAAAAAGACAGAAATAAGAGTTAAAAGTTCACTTATTTTTTATTTACTTTATATATATATATTACCTCCGTCCTATTTTACTTGCCCAGTTTGACCAAAATCTGTGAGTATTTTTTGGTAAAACATGGACAAGTAAATTAGGACGGAGGTAGTATATATATATATATATATATATATGTATATATTGTAATATATCTCAACGGGGCGGGGCGGGGCAACCTAAAACCACCCCTGCCCCGTTTAAGCGCGGGGTTTTCCCCTTAACCCCATCCCCGCCCAAATAATATAAACGGGGCACCCAAAACCGCTGTAAATGGGGCGGGGCGGGGCGGGGCAAATTGTAATCCCTATGAAAATCACACTTATACAGGAAGTTCAATAGCCCATTCCCCAAGCCGAGCAGTTACCATTACAAAATTAGCATATTCAATCTCAATTTAAGCAAAGGTGAGGCATCAATCGTTCATAAAGAGTGTAAATCAATCTTCTCATACAAGTTAACAGAATATGTTATGAACAAGGAATGAAATTACTTTATAAAACTCAAACACCACATTATATTGAGAATCCATACATAGTAGATTAGTGTGTCACTGCATTACCTTGTTGTACAAAATAACTCCTGATGAAAGCACTATATAAACAAGGAGGCACAGATATGTCAAAAAGAGCTGTTTGTTTATCATAGTGTATTTGTTGTATTCTGGGCAGCAACTCCTTTTGTTAGTTTGCCAGGCTTCTGAAAGTTTAGCCCCTAAATGAAATCGGAAATAATAAAGACCACTTCAGAAGGCCCCCACCTAAAATCATAAGAACTAAATAAGATTGCGAGAAAGATTCAGCAATTGTTAGGTGCAGATATGTAGGTCAAATGTAGCTATTCGTCTCCTTAACCATCCATCATCAGTATTCCAAATTGATAATACAATTCTGGGATTGTAATTTGACAGGAAAAATGCAACTGGCCGAAGTTTGGAAATTTTATTTATTTAAATTCTGGTAAGAAAAGCTCATGCAACCATATTGACCTAAAGGGGACTTGAAATTTGGACATAGTACATTTGAAGGTCAGCATAAATGGGACAGTTGAACTTGCACCGAGCAGACAATATAAGCATATAATGTAAAATAGATGTTTATTTTGAAGCAAAATCAGGAGAAAAAGCATTTTGCACACCAACACACATGCTTTTGACATTTGCTAGCAGCAATGAAATTAAAACAAGATTATGATATTATATACAGTTATTGTGTGTTCCTAACAAAGGAAAAAATCTAATTAAGCCTATTCTTATAATTAACCCTAGGTTGAGGGTCCACCTGAAAATTGGGAATGAGAAATTGGGTTCCTCCTAATTATTGAAACTGATTACTCACTCAGTGTCAGTGTATGATCTATTCTGCAGGAGTGTGTTGAACCAATATGTCGCACTGCGGTGCGATCTAAAACAGATATTTATACACACAGGTGTCAATGCAAAACAGAAAATGAAGATATTAATGAGGGGGCTAGAGAGAGAAGTTGTGACCTTGGAGTATTTGGGAATGTTGGATTCCGAAGAAACCTATGTTTTGCAGATACAGATCGGAGTGAGTTTTCAGCTTAGCAAAACAAATTTGTATTGAGGGTGAGGAATATGGCCAAGGATACATGTGTATGAGTCAGATCGGCATGGATATGTATATAGGTATGCATATACATACATCTATTTGTGTATATGTAAGAGGAGGAGGAGAGAGATCACGTGTTTGGTTTACAGTAAACAATTATGTTATGCGGAAAACGGAAGAGAGAAGTGATAAGAGTCGTAAACTGCAATATTTGGGCTTCACTTGGACACACCCATGCCTTGTCTTAATGTAAGCTATTTCTACATTTTTCAAGGTTGTCAATGGCCGGTTTGGAAAGTTGTTTTTGTCTTGTCTGTCTTGCTGGTCTAACCTATTTTTGAATCTAAAATTATGTTTGGTAAGCGATCTAGTTTCTAGTCTGATCTAAGAAAATAAAAATTTTATATATATTAGTTTATATATTATTTTATGTATATAACTTTATATATTATTAAATATATATTTATAATATATTATTAAATATATATAATATATTATATATATTTAATAAAATTATTTTATATATTATTTTTTAATTTTATATATCTTTATATATATATTATTTTTGAATTTATATATATTTAATATATATAATAATATTATTTTATATATATTATTATTTTATAATAATATATATTATTCGATATATTATTTATGTATAAATATTATTTTTTAATTTTATATATATATTTATATATATTATTTTTTAATTTATATATCTTTAATAATATTATTTTACATATATATTTAATTATATTATTTTATATATAATAATATATTATTCTATATATTATTTTTGAAGTTTATATATTATTTTATATATATTATTTTTGAATTTATATATTATTTTTATATATATTTAATATATATAAATTTAATAATATTATTCTATATATATTATTATAAAATAAAAAATAAATATTATTCTATATATATTAATATATATTATTTTTTAATTTTATATATTATTTTTGAATTTATATATATATTTAATAATATTATTTTATATATATTATTATAAAATAACATATATATATTATTCTATATATATTAATATATATTATTTTTTAATTTTATATATTATTTTTGAATTTATATATTATTTTTATAAATATTTCATATATATATTTAATAATATTATTTCATATATATTATTTTTTAATTTTAGTACATGAATTATATATATATATAGGAAAGAGAGAAAAAAAAAGTCTAAAATTGTGGGTTAAGACCAAGAAAGACCAACTTTTTTTTTGTCTTGGTTTTACTTCATTTTGAACCAAATCCAAGACCAAAGTTTTAAGTGATTTTGGTTTTGAATTTAAAAACAAAGTCCACCAAACAAGTTTGGTCTCTGAAAATAAAAACAAACCAAGACAAAATCAGCAAAAACTGGTTACCAAACAGGGCCTTTAGGCCCTCTTTGGATTTGTTTTCAAACTATGTTTTTGCCCTCATGAACTGGAAAGTTATTTTGAACGGTGTTTAACAAAGTTTTTAAAATAATTTATGAACTTTGGAAGAGCGTTTTAAAGAAATTAGGGTGTCAGTTTCTCAAAATAGTTTATCCTTCGTTTTTCTTTTACGTAAAGCCAAAAGTAGAAATTAAGTCAAGCATGACCAAAATCGGGAGTCTAAGGCCCTATATGGATTGGTTTTTCAAACACGTCTTTTGACTTCATGAAGGAAAAAATTATTTTGAACAGTGTTTGACAAAAAAATTAGAAAAACTTCTAAGCTTTGGAATATCATTTTAAAGAAGCAGGGTATCAACTTCTACTTCTCTTTTTCTTCTGCGTAAAGCTAGAATATGTCAAACATGGCCTAAGTAAGATTGTTGGGGGTCCATAAAATCGGGATAGTAGAATCATAAGATTCTACCTAATTATTAATAAATAATTCTATTTAATTTTTTAAAAACTAATATATTTATAATACAACAAAAATATACACAAAACATAAAATATTAAGATTTTGGACTTTTAATTATTTTCTCAAACGTTTGGGCCATATATTGGAATATTAGACTAAATTATTAAGATTTTTGGCCTTTTATATGGAGTACTTAGCACTCAAACCATTATTTCACCCCAAAAAATTCTAAAACATATGTGAGTATAATCATATAGAATCATAAAATCGTATAAAATCTTAGTACAATCGTAAAATCATAAGATTTTACCAATATGATCATAATTTTAACAACCATGATATTTTTACACAATAAATAGATATAAAAAATAACAACTTTTATCGAAGGACCACTTAGCCCAACAGTATAACATCTCCTTCCAATAGGAAAGGTGTGGGGGTCGAGTCTCCTTGGACACAAAATGGATCTGTGTGTAAAATAAATAAATAAATTCCAATTTGAAATATTGATATCGATATTAATATTTATATATTTACATATACTATATATATATATATATATATATATATATATATATGTTGAAATAACCTAGAAAATGGTGAATTAAGCCTAGAGGGGAGTGAATAGGTTTTTTATGAATTAATTAACAAATTAAAATTTTAATTGCAGAATAGTCAATTTTATTTCAATTTGATCACAATATATACCACGCAATAATAAATATAAGTGCAGAAAATAAATTAGAGACGACACCAATATTTTTACGTGGAAAAATCTTGGAAAGACTTCAAGTAAAAAATCACGGATACGCTCGGGTATCAATGCACTATGAATCAAGAAGTACAAGACTATGGAATTTTAGACTTACAAATTACTCTAATATGTCTTTCTCCATTCGAACGTCTGACAGTTTTGAATCACTCGCGCTCCACGAAGCTCTCACTCCGATCTCCGTACTCTGACGGCTCCACTTCTCAACGGATCAAATAACCATGAAGCCTCCTGCTTCGATTAAGGCGATGTGATGATTTTTCAACAACTAGATCATCCAATTGTGCGTAACGATCTTCGGTGTAGAAGCACAATTGGAAAACTTCAAACCAAGAGATAAGTAGAAAATATATAATCACTCAATAATTTTCTCTATATATATATCTCTGTAGAAATATATGAATTATAGAATAATTTCATAAATCTCTCCCAAAAGTCACACCATTCTTTTAGGTTTAACTCATATATATAGAGAAGAGTCTTCAATTAATTGTAAGAATATTTTTTCAATCAGGATTCGTATTTTCACCATTTAAATCTTCTAAATATAAATAAATATATCAATGATAGTTCAATATACTGATAATAACTTCTAATCACGTTCCAAAGTGGTTAGGAATTGATTGCATATCAATTTAATACTTCCCACAAATAAATCTGCGTAGCCACTTACCAAGTACTTGGTGAACCTTTTCGTGCATAAGTGTGCGCAAATTCACAAAACACTCTGGTGGATTTTTCCCTTTTTGCGCAAACCGTGCGAAAGTTCACACCTTACCGAGTACTCGATAACACTCCCACCGAGTACTCAGTAGAACAACATACAACTTTCTGTGAAATATTTGCTTCATTTCATTGTCGCTTCCAGCCATTGTTCCATTGAATATCCTTTGTATCTTCACCACTTTGTACACACATTTAACACCTAACAACCCAATCTAAAACACAAAACTCTCAACATGATTTTTGATCAAAATAATGTCATTACATAAATAAATGTTCTTACAATCTCCCCCTTGGCATTTATAAGACAAAACAATGTTTTACAAATATATCATCACGATAAAATAAAATCTATATCAATGAACACACACCGATAAACATAGACATAATTATTTTTTTAATCTCATAATGATCTACGAATCCTACAATCACAACACTTTAACAAAACATACATGTGGAAAGCAAGTGTGGAAAACAAATAACATGAATAATCAATATTAAATGATCATAAACAAAATAAATAATATCAACACGAAGCATAATGATCATGAATCAATAACAATTAATTATCCCCCTTAATTGTATATCTCTCCCCATTACTAAATACTTCTCCCCCTTTTTGTCACTGAAATGACAAGGAATGAAATAACAATAAAAATAATCAAGAAAGACAAAAAAAAATAGACAAGTGGTAAATATTGAGAAAATATTCGAGAGGACTAGAGAATTGAATCAAAACTTATATTAAGTCATAGAACTCTAAAGAATATATCCAGATTCTCAAGTAACAAAAATTTCTACAATGCATGAACTTAAATCTAATGCAATATGTTCAAACTAAGAAAAATATTTTTGTTCTTAGAAACATATGAGCATGGCATTTAGAGACAATGAGCTAATCATTAACACATTATATTCGCATATTTGACTTAGTTATTATACACACAGTAGTGAAGAAAATCAGCACACATACCTTGCAGTAATAAACAGTCACAAAACAGGCTTTACATAGTTTTTGCATATATAAAAAATATTCAGGTGCAAGCAAACAACCAAGATGAAAGCAATACGTATTAATTACAATAATCTCTTCACTAACCGTGATGATACTTCGATTCAAAACCTAAACTAGAAATCAAATCTTTAACTCAGACCTTATTGCATTTAAATGTCTCACAATATAATCTTTTGCACCTTTTTCACTTTATCCATTTTTGTCTTTCTAAGCTCCAGACTTTCCAGCGAGGATTTTTAGTCCCGACCAATTGGGTTTGAGCTTTTTCCTTGGGATTTATGTTTATTAGTCTTCTCCCCTTTTTACGCGAACACTCAATACTTACTGAAGCAAGAGGCCCGTTTACTCAGATCAAATAACTACTTTTTGCATTTCTATATTTTAAACATCTCATTATTTCATCTTTTAACATCACCCCAACATTCATGAACATGCAAAAGGTATTCAAAAGCATTGATCAATCTAGCATAACTCATGAACCTACATATCACTTCAAGTTAGATGAAAAAGACTAAAAGTTTCAACAAGTATTACAGTCATCTCCGAAGTGAAACAAGCACCCAAAGTTAATGAGTTCTAAAAATAATACTTAAACATGTCAAGTGAATAACTCATATCATCAGGTCAGACTAACAACTCCAATTCCCATACGCATAATAAGAAAAGTAAATATGAGAATAAAGTGAAATATGATAACCATTTGTACTTTCAGCCAAGCTCAACATGCTAAGATTTTTTATTTTTTTATATATAATTTTTATGATTTTGGTCATAATGTATGCATGCATGAATAATCTTAAAAGTAATAAAATATGATGCATGCATAATGATAAACAACAAAATAAAAAGTGTATAAATAAAAAAAATGCATGATAATGTATCAATTCTAGGATAAAGAATAATGCAAGATATTCCTAGAATGATACATATGAAGACATCTAATCTAATGAGAACATACCCCTAGATTTTCCAACACTCGCATGTTTTTGAAAATCTAATGGTTTTGTAGAAATGTCTGTTAACTAAGAATCTGTAAATATAAACTCTAGATCTTTCTCTGAACAAAGTTTAGGAAAAATGTAATAACGATTATCAAATGTACGTACACCTACCATAACACAATTTTCAAAATAATCAATAATAAAACATTTATCGGAAGTGAAATTGACGTTATGGTTATTATCGTATATTTGGCTAATGCTAAGCAAATTAGCCTTTAGGCCCTTAGCATAATAAACATCTTCTAATCTAGATAGACCAAAAGCAACAATGGTGTTCTTTCCTAACACTTTAAACTTTTTCCCATTACCAAAAGTAGCAGTTCCAATATTACTGCTCTTGAAATAACCAAACAATAACCTATTTTCAGTCATGTGTCTAGAACATACACTATCAAAACACCATGAACTAGAATCACATGTTATAAGAGTAGTATTGGCAACAAAATAATGTAACTCACCTTTTTTAACATATGTCTGTCTAATTTTAGGTGTTCCACTTGCCAAATTAAACAAATTATTTATCTCTTCACTCAAAACCCTAATTTGATCTTTAACATGAGATCTTCTTTGAGTTCTTTGATTTGTTCTTGAATTCAAATTGTTTCCTCTTAATTTGAAGTGCATGGGTCGAATATGACCTTTCACACCACAATGATGACATATAGGAACAAACCTTTGAAAACCATTATCAAAATTTTTATGATACTTAGAGATAAATGGAGGTTTACTATCAATCGGTTTCTAACATAATATTGGACATTAGAATTCTTCTTAACATGAATAATGTTTCTTATATTAGAATTACCTTAAGAAGAACTAGATGTTACTTAGGAAGCTCTAACAAAGGTAGTTTTGGAAATGATATTTGAATTATTCGTTGTTCCTACGAATCCCAATCCTTTAGGGTCCGTTTGGAAACCCGGTTTTGGTCTTGGTTTTGGTCTTGGTCTTGAAATCAAAGACCAAGACCATGTTTGGTTGGCCGGTTTTGGACTTGGTTTTGGACACCCTAAAACCAACCACTAAAACCTGGTTTTGGCCCACCATTTTTGACTTTTCTCTCTCTCTCTCTCTCTATATATATATATATATATATATGGCCAAAAATATGAATTATTTTGAAATGTTTTTTATATTTTTTGGAAAAAATATTTTTCGGAAAAAAATTAATTTCCGGGAAAAAATTATTTTTTCGAAAATAATTATCTTTTTCGGAAAAAAATTAATTTTCTCCAAAAAATTATTTTTTCAAAAATAATTATTTTTTTTGGAAAAAAATCATATTTTAGGAAAAAAAATTAATTTTCAGAAAATAATTATTTTTTCGAAAATAATTATTTTCCGGAAAATATTTATTTTTTCGTCAAAAAATAAATTTTTGGAAAAAAATCATATTTTTGGGAAAAATTTAATTTTCTCCAAAAAAATATTTTTTCGACAAAAATTATTTTTGTCGAAAAAATTAATTTTTGGAAAAAAATCATATTTTTGGGAAAAAATATTTTTTCGACAAAAATTAATTTTTCAGAATAAATTAATTATTTTTTTTTCCGAAAATTAATTATTTTCCAAAAAATTATTTTTTATATTTTTGGGAAAAATATTTTTTTCCAGAAAATTACTTTTTTTCCAATTTTATATATATATATTTTTCATATTTATATATTTTTAATACATATTAGTATATATATATATAATTATACCAAGACCAAGACCAAAACCAACTCCTTACCAAACATTATATATTGGTTTTAGATTTACCTAAAACCACCCAAGACCAAAACTAAGACCAAAACCAAGACCAAAACCAAAACCAAGACCAAAACCAAGTTCCCAAACGGACCCTTAGTGTTTCCCGCTAATTTGCCTACACTCAACATATGATTAAGCTTAAGGGTTCCACTAGACCATTTATAAATAGTTGAGTTAACATCTTTTAATTCCTTTTCCAAAACCTCAATTCTCGTAAATTTCTCATTTATATCGGATCTTAGATTGACTAATTCCTTATTGAGATCATCTACACTCTTGAAAGCATGTTTCCTAACTTTTTCAGACTTAATCAATTCTCCAGGCCATTGAGCTTTTTATGTCTGAAGTTGATTTAGGGAAAATGTGTTATTAGTTAAATCTTATCTTAATGATTGTCTTTCATTTTCAACACTTTTAAGTTTAACTATACATTTTGAGAAATCTTTACTAAGATGTATGGCCTTTTCATAAAGTTTATTGTAAGCATCTTCATACGAATCCTCACGATATTCATTATCCTCATAATCTTCATCCCTAGACATTGTCCATCTTGTAACAACTTCTTCAAACTCCTTACTTTGCGTTGCAAGTGCAATAAAATCCTTATACGTACATCCAAATCACTAGTTGTATCATCATCTGATCCATCATCCCAAGTGATAGCTAGACCTTTGGATATTTTTACCTTATTAGCACAATCCGTAGCTATGTGACCAAAACATTGGTACTCAAAACATTTAGGTTTCTTCTTCTTAGGGTCAAACTTGTCATTCTAATTTTGGACTTTATTTTTATTTTTAAAATCATATGATTTATCTCCAAATTTTTATCATTTAATCATTTCTTGACCATAAGAATATTTTTAAAACTTATAAAACTGTTTCATAATCATGTCAACCTGTCTTGAACCACTATCACCTTTCTCATTAGACTCAATAAGATCTTCCTTAGTGGTTTTAAAAGCTATGTTTTTTTAGTGACGCTAGATCTCTTAGGGGGACTTTTGAACATCTTTATCTCATAAGATTTTAGATTTCTAACCAATTTTTCAAGCTTAATTTATTTAAGACTCATAACTTCGTAGATTACAATAACCTTAGACCGAAAATGTTTAGAGAGAAACCTAAGAATCTTTTTCATTATAGTAGTCTCAGGAATGGGCTCTCCTAAATTATGACAACTCGTGACTATGTCGGTTAGTCTATCCTCAAAGTCAGCAAAAATTTCATCTTCTTCCATTTTAAGTTGTTCAAATTTAGAATTCAACATTTGGAGTTTAAACTCTTTAACTTTTGAAGTCCCTTCATGAGTACGTGGTAATTCTCTTAAACTCACTCGAGGTAACAACATTGTATAAAGCATTCAAGGCTTTAGAGTTCCAATTAGAACTATTTGTTTTAGCAGAAGTCCACTCGTTAGCCGGTTTTCATTTAGATTTATTAGTAGTCACGTCAATCTACTCCCATTGGATGCAAATACTCTCATTCACTACCGAACAATAACTAATCTCGAGATTCGTGTCATGAATGGTTCCCACAAAAGTAAAAGATTTCGTTACTTTCTACTCCCAATCCAGACAACCCTCCGTGTTTTTGTGAACATTCTACTATGGTATTTCAATCTTTCTTTTTCTACTTCATTGATCAAATTTTTGCCAAAAAATTATTCCTTCCATCATTCCACTTTTCATCCCTTTTTATCTTTCTAAGCTCCGGACTTTCCAGCGAGGATTTTTAATCCCAACCAACTGGGCCCTAACTTCTTTATTGGGATTTATGCTCATTAGTTTTCTCCCCTTTTTACGCGAACAATGATATTGGTGATACCAAGGTCCGGTTACTCAGATCGAAGAACTACTTTTTGCATTTTATTTTTCAAATTTTTTTTCATTTCATCTATATCAACTCCCCATCTCCCATTTTATTCTGGCAAAATTAATTTCTCAACTACATAGTCAAAGATCAATTGTTTTTCCCATAGTGAATGTGTGCTTGTGCTTATAGGTCAAAGTCGTCCTTTTTTGTTTCAATTTTACTAATCTATTCACCCATGTAAAACCACATCACCTCACTTAGCTCGATCTAATCATTACTCTCATGAATGGGAATATCGCATCACATACTACTCACACATCATAAACACAAACTCAATCAACTTGTAATGCAAAACATTCATGCGTGAAAACAAATTTTTTTTACTTTTTTTTTTTTCAAAATTAATGAATTACAAAACAACAAATTAGACACTATACCCCCAAACCTAAACTCAACATTGTCCCTAATGTTGGACAAACTCACACTTTGTAAACAAAAAGACAAGAGTGAAAATGTATCACCTGACTCATGGTAGGTTGATTTGGTCAAACTTGCTATCAAACAACAATGAGTTGTTAGAATTCAAAACAAAAATTAAAAATAAAGTAAAAAATCCTAAAATAGATATGTACAACAAGAGCACATAGGTCAATCCTGATAAATAGGATCACTCAGAAAGATCTCCTCCCCTTCTTGAGAAAGTAACTCTAAAAATGGTTTCAAACGCTGACCGTTAACTTTGAACACATCACCATTTTTTGGATTTTCAATCTCAATGACTCCATATGGATGAACAATTCAAACAATGAACGGACCAGACCATCGAGATCTCAACTTTCCTGGAAACAAATGCAACCGAGAATTATAAAGCAAGACTTTTTGACCAGGTGTGAAAGTTTTCCTAAGAATACTTTTGTCATGCCTTATTTTCATTTTCTCTTTATAGATTTTTGTACTCTGGTAAGCATCATTCCTAATTTCCTCCAACTCATTCAACTGAAGCTTCCTATGGACTCCTGCTCTGTCAAGGTTAAAGTTGAGTTGTTTAATAGCCCAAAAGGCTTTATGCTCTAACTCAACTGGGAGATGACAAGCTTTGCCATACACCATTCGGTAAGGAGACATTCCAATAGGGTTTTTAAATGCAGTATGGTATGCCCACAGTGCATCACTAAGTCTCAAGGACCAGTCTTTCCTATTTGGGTTAACCGTTTTCTCCAAAATGTGTTTAATCTCTCTATTGGATAACTCAACTTGACCGCTAGTCTGGGATGATAAGCAAGTGCAATTTTGTGGGTTACACAATATTTTCTCATTAATGCTTCGAAAACCCTATTGCAAAAATGTTTCCCCCCATCACTAATAATAGCACGGGGTGTACCAAAACGTGAAAAGATATTATCTTTCAAAAACTTGACTACCACCTTGTGATCATTAGTTTTACATGCAATTGCCTCAATCCATTTAGACACATAATCAACTGCGACAAGGATGTACAAATTGCCAAACGAATTAGGAAATGGTCCCATGAAATCAATGCCCCAAACATCAAAAACTTCAATAATCAGAATTGGGTTTAAAGGCATCATATTTCGACGTGAAATACTCCCTAACTTTTGACATCGTTCACATGCTAAGCAATAAGAATGACAATCTTTAAAGATTGAGGGCCAGTAAAATCCAGATTGCAATATCTTTGCAGCGGTTCTCTTTGAACTAAAATGACCTCCACATGCATGATCATGACAAAAGGAGATTACATTAGTTTGGTCACAATTGGGGATACATCTTCGAATAATCTGATCAGGACAATACTTGAATAAATACGGATCATCCCAAAAGAAGTGACGGACCTCAGATAAGAATTTGGATTTATCTTGCTTAGTCCAATGTGAAGGCATTTGACCTGTGACAAGATAGTTCACAATGTCGGCAAACCAAGGTGACTCAGATACAACAAAGAGTTGTTTATCAGGGAAAGACTCAAGAATAGGCATGGAGTCTAAGGATGTCTCAAGAATGAGCCTAGACAAGTGATCAACTACTACATTTTCAGACCCTTTCTTATCTCGAATTTCTAGATCAAACTCTTGTAGCAATAGGATCCATCGAATTAAGCGCGGCTTAGCATCTTTTTTAGAGAAGAGATACCTAAGTGCAGCATGATCTGAGAAAATGAGGACTTTAGACCCTAACAGATAGGACCTAAACTTGTCTAATGCAAACACAACTGCTAACAATTCTTTTTCAGTGGTAGAGTAATTCAGTTGTGCCTCATTTAATGTCTTACTTGCATAATAGATCACATGGGGTAGCCTTTTCACACATTGCCCTAACACAGCTCCAACTGCATAATCAGATGCATCGCACATAATCTCAAAAGGCGCATCCCAACTCGGTGGCTTCATGATAGGTGTTGTGGTCAACAATGTTTTGAGCTTCTCAAAGGCTTTCAGACATTCGTCATCAAAGACAAAAGCAACATCTTTAGCAAGTAAATTGCAAAGTGGTCTGGAAATGCTGCTAAAGTTTTTAATGAATCGACGATAAAATCCAGCATAACCTAAGAAAGACCTAATCTCTTTGACCGTACGTGGTGGTGGAAGATTGGAAATTAGATCAACCTTAGCTTTGTCAACCTCTATACCCTTTTTTGAAATAACATGCCCCAAGACAATCCCCTTTTTCACCATAAAATGGCATTTCTCCCAATTTAAGACCAGATTTTTCTCCTCACAACGTGTAAGCACGAGTTTCAAATGAATGAGACATTCATCAAAGGATGAGCCAAACACGGAGAAGTCATCTATAAACACCTCAAGAAAACGTTCTACCATATCAGAAAATATGCTGAGCATACACCGCTGAAAAGTAGCAGGTGCATTGCATAATCCAAATGGCATACGTCTATAGGCAAATGTTCCAAAAGGACAAGTGAATGTGGTTTTCTCCTGATCCTCAGGTGCAATAGGAATTTGGTTATATCCAGAATAACCATCTAGGAAACAGTAGTACTCATGACCGGCTAATCTCTCAAGCATCTGATCGATAAAAGGAAGTGGAAAATGATCTTTCCTAGTGACAGAGTTCAACTTCCTATAATCAATGCACACTCGCCATCCAGTGGTCATTCGGGTCGGTACTAACTCATTGGCATCATTTGTGACTACCGTGATACCTGATTTCTTAGGCACGACCTGAACAGGACTTACCCAAGAACTATCGGAAATAGGATATATGATCCCCACATCTAACAACTTCAAGACTTCTGCCCTAACGACCTCTTTCATGTTAGGGTTAAGCCGTCTTTGCATTTCTCGCGAAGTTTTAGCATTTTCCTCAAGATGGATACGATGCATGCACACAGATGGAGATATGCCCTTAATGTCTGCTATAGTCCACCCAATAGCCGATTTATGCTCCCTAAGGACATTTAAGAGTTTTTCCTCATGTTCTTTATTTAACTCAGAAGCAATGATGACAGGAAGACTCTCATTTGGACCTAAGTAGGCATACTTCAGTTCAGAAGGTAAAACTTTCAGATCCAATTTTGGAGGTGACTCAACAGATGAGACATGTTTAGATTCAATTGATGAAAGGGGCTCTACCTTAGCTTTCCAATTCTCAATGTCCATAAAAGGGACAGAATCTAACAAGGTATTCACTTCATCACAAGCACTATCCAGATCAAAATCATACCCAAAGTGATTTAGACATGCCTCTAAAGGATCATCAAAACTTGAATGTTCAAAAGTCTCCTGTACTAGACTCTCTATTAGATTCACATCACTCATATCCTCAGATTCTGATGGTTGTCGGCTCACATTAAAAACATTAAGCTCAACAGACATGTTTCCAAATGAAAGTTTCAGGACACCATTCCTACAATTGATTAAAGCATTTGAAGTGGCTGGGAATGGTCGACCAAAGATAACAGGAATTTGGCTATTGGGATTAGCCACAGGTTGAGTGTCTAAGACTATGAAGTCTACTGGAAAGAAGAATTTGTCAACTTGAATTAACACATCCTCAATGATACCGCGAGGTACCTTGACTGAACGATCTGCCAATTGTAGCACTACCTTTGTGGGTTTCAAATCACCAAGACCGAGTTGCTCATACACAGAGTATGGCAACAGATTTACACTCGCACCCAAATCAAGCAAAGCTTGCTCAATTATCTGGTTACCTATTGTACATGAAATTGTAGGACAACCGGGATCCTTGAATTTAGGTGGTGTGCGGTGCTGGATAATTGAGTTTACTTGCTCTGTAAGGAAGGTTTTTTTATACACATTCAATCCACGTTTAACCGTACACAAATCTTTCAGAAACTTAGCATAAGAGGGGACCTGTTGAATTGCATCGAGAAATGGAATATTGATTTTGACTTGTTTGAATATTTCCATAATCTCTTTGTAATGATGCCCCTTCTTAGGCTTTTGGAGTCTTTGAGGAAATGGTGCAGTAGGAACAAAGTTCCTAACTGAAGGTTCTACTAGAGAATTGGGGACAAGATCGGGAATTTGGACTTTTGGGTCAACTTGAGATTCCATTTTGTTTTCTTTTTCTGGTTCATGGTTACTTTTCACAGTTTCCCTTCTTGGAATTTTGACTTGATTGTCAACTTGTTTGCCTGACCTTAGGGTTATGATTGACTGGACTTGATCAGTTGGACCAGAGGTCGACTGTTCACTCACATGATATTGACCCTTTGGGTTGGGAATGGGCTGACTTGGAAATTTTCCTTTTTCCCTCTCTCCTACAACAGTGGCTAACTGGCCAATCTGTGTTTCTAATTTAGAAATCGATTGACTAGTTTGTTGCATGAACTGTTGTAATGTATCTTCCAGTGTTGGTTTCCTTGGTTGTTGGGGGACATATGGATGAGAATTTTGGGACATGGAAGGATATGATGCTGGTGGTTGCCTTTGGGATTGCATATGTTACATACCCGAGTTGTTTTGAGACTGATTTTGACTCCATAAGAAATTAGGATGATTTCTCCAATTGGGGTTGTATGTGTCAGAATAGGGACTGCCAAATGGTTTCTTATAGCCGTTTAGTGCATTAGCTTGTTCAGTTATACACTCATGGAATGATGCTATAGAGGGACACGTCTTAGCAGTATGAGATGGACTCTCACAAAGTTGACATGTCTCACTAATAACATGGACTGAAGAACTTTTTCCATTTTTCATCTCTATAGCCTCCACTTTTCTGGTGAGACTAGCTATCCTTGCACTCAAATCAGTTCCCTCACTAACCTCATAGACTCCTCCCTTTTTGGTATCCATAGACATTGGTAAACTTCTTCTATCAACCCTCCCTGAGTATTCCCAATGTTGGGAACTCTCAGCTAACGCATCTAGAAATTTCCAAGCCTCATTCTCATTCTTAGACATGAAATCTACCCCACCTCGTGACTCAATTAGTTGACGATTTTGAGCTGATAATCCATCATAAAAGAATTCAACTAAGCGCCATTTTTCAAAACCATGATGGGGACACTTAAGTAGCAAATCATTGAATGTTTCCCAACACATGTAAAATTGTTCACCTTCTTTTTGAGCAAATTCCATGATATTTCGGCGAAGGGAATTAGTTCTATGTCTAGGGAAGAATTTGGTGAGGAATTTTTTACAAAGTTCATCCCAAGATTTGATTGATTCTGGTTCCAACGAATATAACCAAGACTTGGCTTTCTCTTTCAAAGAGAACGGGAATAACCTCATCTTAATTGACTCTTCGGGAATATTCTGAAAATTCAAGGTGGAACAAATCTCTAAAAATTCCTTAACATGAAGGTATGGGTCTTCAAAGTTCGAACCTCTAAAAGTCGGCAGTAAATTGATTACTACTGCCCGTATCTCCAAATGGGCATGTTGTGTAGCAGGCAAGACAATACAAGAAGGATTTGTGATATGTGCAGGAGTATAATAATCCTTAAGGGCTTTCACTTCATTCTGTTCTCCCTCCATCTTGACTTCAATGATCTTTTCAACACTAGAATTCCTTACACCTTTTCTAAAAGTTCTCTCAATTTCTAGATCTAAAGGTGCCAACTTTGATTTCAGAGATCGACGACCTAACATGCACTAGGAAGACTCCATGACTCAACAAACACACTACCAAAACAAGTATTTTCTTTATCTGAAATTTAATTTAAGGGTAGTGATTTCTATTTTTTTTTTTTTTTTAATTTCCTATATGAGAGATTATTAGGACTAATTCCAAAATAATCTTCACCTAGTTAGACAACTCCTACTCCCTTTCAGAGAAAACTAATGGATGACCAGTTAAGGACCATCAAACTAACAACGAAGTAGTTCCCAGGAAAGTGTGGCGAGGCACTAGGCCTGCTTAATGCCGCGTCAGCCACACTCCTAGACAGAACTGTCCTACCGTTTATCAATTTGATAGTGACTCACTGGAGTTACCAAAAGTTTAACAATGTCCAAGAGGATCCTATAAGCTATATGAAAACCTATTGGCCAACGTCTACTTGATTTTAAATTAAACTAAATTTAGCCAAGGGTATACAAATGCAAAAAGATTTTTAACCTAATGGGCAAGGAATTGGTGATGAAATCCAATCCTTATCTTGTTAGAGGGTTAATGCCCTTACTAAAAGATTTATGCAAAATGCTAAATTAAAAATACACATACAAGCAAGTCAACAAAAATAAAAGTAAAGGGAGTGAGTGTGTGAACTTTTTTTTTTTTTTTTTTTATAAATAAATAAAGAAAGAAATAAACGAAATAAAATAAAATAAATAAAAATAAATAAATTTGAAGAAAATGTGTACCTAAAGGTTATTTCTAGTGTTATTCTATCCTAAAGGTAACATGCAAAATTTCACCTATATAAAAACTATGTTCACCTAATCTAAAAAAAATAATAATAATACTATTTACTAAAGATAAGGGTACTTACCTGGATTCCGCAATAATGCTAGTGAAGTTGGTACAAAGAAATCCAAGTATTTGCTTATCCAATGCAATCTCAAAAAAAAATATTACCTACAAAATTCAAGAAGTATCAATTACTTAAAAACAAATAATACAATAAACAATAATAATAAAAATTCTCAACTTAAGTAAACAAACGCTAATTTTATACTTAAGCAAAGAATAAAAAAAATAAAAAAAATAATTTTTTTTTATTTTGCTACGGTAGCCGAAATGCTACAGTAAATTTTCAAATTTTTTTTTTTTTTTTAATTTGTTATCACTAATAATAATAATAATAAAAAAAACGAACCTCTAAATTCAAAAGTGAAGAAACACTACCTTACTATAGTACTATTAGAATTAGAAAGACAAATTTTTTTAAACAAAACAGTAGCTTAAAAAAAAAAAAATTATAAATTTTTTTTTTTTTTTTTACAGTTTTTTTTTTTTCGCTACAGTAGCGGAAATGCTACAGTAGTTTCGATTTTTTTTTCTTTTTTTTTTTAAAAATTTTCGAAACAGTAGATTCAAGCAAAACAAATTTTTGTTTTGTTTTAAAATATTACTCGCAAGTGCATGAATCAATTGTAGTTTAGGTTATGCAAGAACGAGGTCGAACCCAAGGGAATGCTTTAAAGAGAACTTAATTAAACTCAAATTAATCTAAAACTAACCTAGTTTCTCAAAGTTTGTTTGTTGAAGTGATTTTTATACTAAACATGCAATATCGAAATACAAATAATTAAAGCGAGAATAATAGGGAGAAAATACTAAGGTATCGGAATCCACCACCACTAATCCATAAACTTCTAATTATTCCTTTATCAATTCCAATTTTAGAGTAGTAATTTAGAAATCAATCTTATTACTTTCTCAAGATTTAACAATAACGCACTAATGAAATATATTTTCATGAAATAGATTTTCCTTCGCTTTAAAGTGTAAAATTCTAAGCATCCTATGTATGCAATTTAATGGATCACATAAGATCAAAGATTTTTACTTATAAACTCATCAAATCCAAGCTTGATTAATTGTGATAAGAATTCTTAACTACTATAAATACATGATATTTATAGTGAAATGAATTTAAAACAATTAATACTATGAAGCGAAAATCATAAGAATTTAAACCATACACATGGAAATTGATAAAAGACTAAAAGGAATTTATTTCATAAATGGTGGTTTCATCCTCAACCTTAGTTAAGAATTTAGTTACACATGCTTAAAAAGAAAATAACAAAGTAAGAACAATAAAACCCGGAATTGAATATAAATTCTTCTCCTCTTTGGTGTCCTTCTTGCTCTCCTCCTCCTTCTTCTTCTTCTCTTTCTTCTTCTTCAAGATGTATCCATATTTATAGAGAAATATTGGAATCAAATTACAACTTGTAAAGAGAAATGAAATATTCTTTTCTTTTCTTTTTCATAACTTTCCATCACATTTTGTTCTTTTTCCATGTGCATTTGAATCTTCCAACTTTTATCCATGTGCATTTGATTCATCCAACTTTCATCCATGTGCATTTGATTCATTTCTCACTTTACACCTATAAATGAAAGACATAAATGTAAATGTAATTTAATGACATTGAAAATGATTTATTAAACAATTTTATTATATAAATTAAGTTTTGTGCACTTATCATTATTATACTTCTAAATTAATTAAAATAATTGTTGGCTTTGAAATTCCATTTCAAGTAATAAATCTTATTTTGATATTAACAAAACATTCAAAACCGTGTTTGGTACTAATATGGCCTTGAGCTAAGTGTTTCAGAAAGTACAGGTAAATGTTTCGGGAAGATCGCTAAAGCAACAAGCGATAAGGAAACTCAAGTGCAAACTCGAAGAAGGACAAAAAGATCAAAGAAAGAACAAAAGCTGGACTCAAGACCTGGGGTAGATAGGTCGGGGTGAGAATATTGTAACAAGGTATCTTATGCATTGATTGATCTTATAAGCTCAAGTAATTAATCAAACGAACTCAAACGGATCAAAAACGGACCTTGAAAACAATTTTTGGAGTCACCTAGTCGACTGGCCTGTCCAAGGCAGTCGACTGACTGTGACCCAGTTGACTGGCCCTTAAGGACCCAGCCGACTGGATGAACCAGTAAGTTATAAAACATTCTAACTGCATGAGGCAGTCGACTGGCCTGTCCAAGGCAGTCGACTGGCAGTTAAAGACCCAGCCGACTGACTGGACCAGAGAGTTTCGAACATTTTTGATTGCCTGAGGCAGTCGACTGGCCTTCTTGAGGCAGTCGACTGACCCTAGCCGTTGGGAAAAATATTTTAAATCTAAGCATGGAGGCAGTCGACTGGGTGCCGGTAGGCAGTCGACTGGGTGCCTCAGGATTTTAAGGAAAAATATTTCTAAACAATATTTTTGCCCAAAAAGAAATGATTTTGCTTGCAGATTTTCAGGTCCTACTCTCCATATTGTCTAGGGTGAGACACACTCTCCAAACCCTAGTGTTCACTATATAAAGAAAGAGATATGGATTAACAATACTAAGGTTCTTGTGTGAGAAATTTTCCAAATATTGTTCATCTCTAATTTTCTCTCAAGCATCTTCTGAAAAATCTTTTGATAGCAAAATCTCGCTTTTCACTCTTATCATTTTGAAGATTTAAACTCAAGCCTTGAGCCTATTCTCTTATTGAAAATATATTGTGAGAATATATATATATCTTGAGTTCTTGAAATATCACCTAAAAACACTTGAGCTTATCTTGATCTATCATCCATAAAAACCTTAGGGTTTTGAGTGTTTTTGTTTCTTGAGTGATATATTGATTACATACACAAATTTGTGATCTTGGGTGAGTGAAGCCCATTGTATCAAGGGAGGATTGTTCTCTTGATTGTGTGAAGAGCTAGTTAGCTCTTTTGTAAAGGTTTTGCTATTCCACCTATTGAAGGAAGAGCCATAGTGTGAGGATTGGGAAAGTCTCAAGGAAGGGGATTCTTTGAGCCGAGGAGTAGGAGTTACCGAACCTCGTAAAAATCACAGTGTCAATATCTCTATCTCTATCTCTTTACTTTATGTTCATGCATGCTTAATTTATATTGTGGTAAATAGCTTGTTGAATTTAAGTGAAATCATTCATTGCATATTTTACCTTGTAAATTAATATTGAACCTTGTTGCATGTTTTAGTAAGAATAAAAAGGAGTTAGAAATTATTTTAAAACCCTATTCACCCCCCCTCTAGGGTATTTTAGTGACTAACAATTGGTATCAGAGCCTAATCTCTACTTGTTTTTGACTTAACCGTCTTAGAGAACGATCATGGCCTCAAACATAGTCACTCATGTAGAAGGACAATCAAACAATAGGCCCCCATGGTTTGATGGTTCAAACTATAGTTATTGGAAGACTAGAATGATAGATTTTCTTCAAGCTATTGATTATCAAATTTGGCTAGTTATTGTTGATGGACCTTTTACTATTACCAAAATAGTTGATGGAAAAATCATTCCCAATTTGCCCAACGAATGGGATAATGATGAGCGTAGACTTATTTCATTTAATGCCAAAGCTAAGGTTAATCTAAATTGTGCCTTAAGTCCAAATGAATTTAATCGAGTCTCTACTTGCTCCACGGCCAAATAAATGTGGGATAAACTTGAAGTTACTTATGAAGGAACTACTCAAGTTAGAGAATCTAAAATTGATATACTTATGCATGAATATGAATTATTTGCCATGAAGGAAGATGAAAATATCAATTCTATGATGTCTCGTTTTACTAACATTTTGAATGGACTAAAGCATCTTGGTAGAATTGTTCCTAGATCCGATGCGGCACGCAAAGTCCTTAGAAGCCTTCCGGTCAAATGGGATGCGAAGGTGACGGCTATTAAAGAAGCACATGATCTTAGCACTATGAGTCTTGATGAGATTTTCGGGTCACTCCTTACATGGGAAATTACCTTGAAATCTCGTGAAGAAGACGCCAAGCCAATAAAAGGTATAGCCTTGCAAGCTTCAACCAAAAGTGAAGCAAATGAGAGAATCGAAGAAGAGGTTGATGAAGACATTGCCTTGATCACTCAACAATTCAAGAGATTTCTTCAACGAAAGAAGGCTAAAGGTCGGAGGTTCTTAAAGAGCAATGAACCAAGAGGAGAGACAAGCAAGAAGGAGTCTATTACTTGTTTCAATTGTGGTAAACCGGGGCACTATAGAAATGAGTGTTTCAAGCCCAAAAAGGAGAACGATAAAAGGCCAAACAAAATGGCCATGAATGCTACATGGGATGATTATGACTCTTGTGATTCGGATGAGGAAGAGAATGGTGAGGAAAGTGCAAATCTTTGTCTCATGGCAAATGAAGATGAGGTACATTTAAATTTACATGAATTAGATAATTCCATTTTATCATATGATGAGCTATTATTTTCTCATAATGAATTACAAGATGCATTTGAAAATTTGTATGGTGAGTTTGAAAAACTAGCAAAAAAACATAGTTTGCTCAAGAAATCTAAATCTTCATGTAATTCCACTTGCCACACCATAGTTGATATAAATACAACTAATGACAAAAGTATGAAGATAGAAGAGGAAAATATTTTGTTGAAGAAGACCATTGATGATCAAATAAACATCTTAGCAAAATTCACAAAAGGAAAAGAAAACTTGAGCATCATGCTAGGAAGACAAAGAAACTCTTTTGACAAATGCGGCTTAGGATATGATGCATTCAACAAAGATGCACTTTTATTGAAGAAAAGAAAATCATTAAAGCATACTTTTTCAAAACAATCTTCATGCTCAACTTCTATTGATCACAATCATGTTTCATGCTACTATTGCAAGAAAAGATGTCACAAAGCAAATGCATGTTTTCTAAGAAAGAAGAAGAAAATTGTTTCAAAAATGTTTTGGGTTCCAAAAGGAACTATTGCATCTCTACGTGCTAAAGAAAACTTGGTAACTAAATCAATTTGGGTTCCGAAAGGAACTATTGCATCTCTTTCTAACCAAAATGGACCCAAAATAGATTGGGTACCAATAAAAGTCACGTAACGTTGTTTTGTAGGTGTGCTTGAAGACCGCCTCAAAAGAAAGATGGTTTCTTGATAGCGGATGTTCAAGGCACATGACGGGGGACAAATCTAAATTCATGACCTTAAAATCTTATAAAGGAGGAAACGTTACTTTTGGAGATAACTCACAAGGCAAAATTGTTGGAATCGGATCTATTGGTATATCTTCCTCTCTAGCTATAGATAACGTACTTTTAGTTGATGGTTTGAAGCATAACTTGTTTAGCATTAGCCAACTTTGTGACAAAGGTTATGATGTTATCTTTAGGTCAAATGCATGCATAGTTGAGAAAGACGGAAAGCAATTGTTCAATGCAAAGAGAAATGGAAATTTATATACTATGTTGCTATGTGAATTAAATGAACAAGATGTTAAGTGCTTTGTCACATCGAGTGAAAATAGTTGGTTATGGCATAGACGCTTAGGACATGCTAGTATGGACCTCATCCAACGTTTGTCTAAAAATGAATTAGTCAAAGGCCTCCCGAAGACTAATTTTTCAAAAGATAAAATATGTAGTGCATGTCAAATAGGCAAGCAAGTGAAATCTTCTTTTAAGAGAAAGAAAGATATCACCACTTCTCGACCCTTAGAGTTACTTCATATGGATCTCTTTGGTCCGAAAAGAACGGCTAGCTTGGCCGGGAAACTCTATGTACTTGTTATAGTAAATGATTACTCTAGATTTACTTGGGTTTACTTTCTTGCTCATAAAAATGAAACTCACTCCATTCTCGATAAATTTTATAGAGTCATTCAAAATGAAAAAGATTTGAAAATCAAGAAAATTAGAAGTGATAGGGGTAGAGAGTTTGACAATCAAGATCTAGAGAAATTATGTGATGAATTTGGTGTATCTCATTATCTCTCAGCTCCAAGATCTCCTCAACAAAATGGGGTAGTTGAAAGGAAAAATAGATCTTTACAAGAAATAGCTAGAACTATGTTAAATGAACACAACCTTCCCCGAAGTCTTTGGGCGGAAGCGGTAAATACCGCTTGTCATGTCATAAATAGAGTTATAATTCGTATGAAATTGGGTAAAACTCCGTATGAGTTGTGGAATGGTCGGAAACCCAATATTGGTTATTTCAAGGTATTTGGTTGTAAATGTTTTGTTTTAAATGATAAAGATAACTTGGGAAAATTTGACTCCAAATCGGATGAAGCAATTTTCTTAGGCTATTCCTCAACAAGTAGAGCCTTTAAAGTCTTTAACAAAAGGACTTTAACCATGGTAGAGTCTATCCATGTTGTTTTTGATGAATCACCACCTCTACCCTCACCTAGAGTTGACCTAGATGATGATGAAGTTGTAGGAATTGAGGATAATTTCAATAATCTCAATATCTCCAACTCGTCAAGTAGGCAAATGGATAAGAGTAAAGTTGGAGATCAATCAAATGATGACTTGACTTGCTCCATTCCTAAATCTTTGAGGATTGTACACAACCATCCTCTTGACCAAGTCATAGGAAACCCTTCACAAGGTGTTAGCACAAGATCTCAACTTAGAGACTTATGCAATCACATGGCTTTTGTGTCCAATATTGAACCCAAGAACTTCCACGAAGCTCAATGTGATGATTCTTGGATCATGGCTATGCAAGATGAACTAAATCAATTTGAACGCAATCAAGTTTGGCATTTAGTCCCTCAATCCACACATCAAACTATAATAGGCACTAAATGGGTTTTTCGAAATAAGAAGGATGAAAATCGAGTGATTATTCGAAATAAAGCAAGATTGGTAGCTCAAGGTTACAATCAAGAGGAAGGCATTGACTATGATGAAACCTTTGCACCCGTAGCTAGATTAGAAGCAATTAGAATGCTTCTTGCATTTGCATCATCTAGAAATTTTATTCTCTATCAAATGGATGTCAAAAGTGCTTTTCTAAATGGAACTATAGATGAAGAAGTGTATGTGAAACAACCACCCGGCTTTGAAGATGAACGTTTTCCAAATCATGTTTACAAATTATCTAAAGCTTTGTACGGGTTAAAGCAAGATCCTAGAGCTTGGTATGAACGACTTAGTGACTTTCTACTTCAAAAAGGTTTTTCTAAAGGCAAAGTTGACACCACTCTATTTACAAAAACTGTCAAGAATGATTTGTTGATTATCCAAATATATGTTGACGACATTATATTCGGATCAACAAACACTTCCCTTTGCAAGGATTTCGCATCTAACATGCAAAACGAATTTGAAATGAGTATGATGGGTGAGTTGAACTTCTTCTTAGGGTTGCAAATCAAGCAAAGCTTGGATGGCTTATTTGTTAGCCAATCTAAGTATACTAAAGATTTGCTAAAGCGATTTGGTATGGAGGAAGCCAAACATGCCATTACTCCCATGAGTACCTCTATTAAACTCGATAAAGATGAAAATGGGAAATGTGTTGATATTACTAAATATAGAGGCATGATAGGAAGTTTACTTTATTTAACTGCTAGTAGACCGGATATCATGTTTAGTGTATGCTTATGTGCTCACTTTCAATCTTGTCCCAAAGAATCTCACTTGCTAGCCGTAAAACGTATTTTTCGCTATCTTAACGGGACGATTAACTTAGGACTTTGGTATCCAAGTGGTACTACACTTGATCTCACAAGTTATTCGGATGCCGATTTTGCGGGTTGTAAAGTTGATCGAAAAAGCACAAGCGGTACATGTCATTTTCTAGGTCACTCGTTAGTTTCATGGTCAAGTAAAAAGCAAAATTCGGTTGCCTTATCTACGGCTGAAGCCGAATATGTTGCGGCCGGTAGTAGTTGTGCTCAAACTCTTTACATTAAGCAACAATTACTTGATTTTGGGCTTATTTTCAATCGCGTACATATTAAATGTGATAACACTAGTGCTATTTGTATCTCAAAGAATCCTATTCAACACTCTCGCACAAAACACATAGAGATTATGCATCATTTTTTATGGGATCACGTAGCTAAAGGCGACGTTGAATTGGTTTTTATTGACACTAAGAATCAATTGGCGGATATTTTTACTAAATCCCTCTCGGATGAACCATTTTCAAAAATTCGTAGGGACTTAGGAATGGCCATGGATTTTGAAGTCATTAGTTAATTTTCACAAATTCTCGTCCACGTTCTCGGCTTTCAAAATTTAAAAAAAAAATTCAAAATTTTTTTTTTAGGGCCAGTCGACTGCCTCATATACGGCCAGTCGACTGGATCAACCAGTGAGTTTTTGTGTTTTTAACTATCTTCAGCCAGTCGACTGCCTACATTGGCCAGTCGACTGGGTCATGAGCCAGTCGACTGTCTCCATATGGCCAGTCGACTGCCCCTGCGCGAACATTGTTTTTATTTCTTCTTTCTCTTCGTCTTCTCTCCACTCTCTCCACGATCTCTCCAATTTATTCTCTTCTTCACGCCATTTACTCATCTTTAAACCACTTTCCCACTACACCACGATCCTCTCCTCCATCATCACCACTCCTCTCTTTATATTCAGTTATATATCTCCATATATATATATCCATATATATTTTTTTTACAATTTCACTTCTCCCTCTCTGTTTTCACCCTTTCTTTTCATTTTTCTTCTCAAAATGCTTCCCATCTTCTTGATTCTCCTCTCTCTCATGGCTCCTAATGTCGTGCGCCTCAAGAAACGCGCCCGTAGGGGTGGAAGCTCTTCGGCTGCACCGCCTCCACCTCCGTCTCCTGTTCATGAGGACACTAATTCCGAATCGGAATCTGGTCCGATGTCTCTGACTGCTCTTCTCGGTGATAAAGACAGTGTTCGTCTTTTCGAAACTCAGTTCCTTCATCAAAAATTTGCTCGGAGTCGCATTGTGACTCAACCCTTGTGCAAAGAGATTGGCGCTAATACGTTCAATCTTTTTCAAAATATAGGTTGGGATTTCTTTCTCTCGCTCGATGTTCCGCTCTATCCGAGGGATGTCAAAGCATTCTACACCAATCTGGTGAATCCTTCTCAACCACGTCTTATCTCCACCCTGCTTAGCTCCAATGTTGGAGGCGTCTCTGTTAAGATCACCGAAGCAGTACTCAATACTGTTTTTCGGCTACCTCCTGGCGGTATCTCCTATTACTGCCCATCTATTTGGTACTCTTCGAGTGATTTCGATCCTCTCGAAGTAGTTCGGGCTATTTCTGTGAATAAATCAACCACCGCCATTGCTGAGTTTCCTTCTTCCTCGCTTACTCCTGAGGCTAGACTTGTGCACAACATTATCACATATTCCATTTTGCCCAAGTCCGGAAGCCGGAGTCTTGTGTCGATTATGGAAGTTTTCCTTGTCTACTGTGTCATGACCGGTCGGAAGGTCAATCTTGCCTTCCTCTTCATATCGGCAATCCTCGAGTGTCACAAGAAGAAAGGCGCACTTATTTTTCCTATCCATTTATCCTATCTTCTCAGTCGGAACGGTGTGCCACTTGCTGACGAGCCTACGGAGCACAATCCAATCTTTCTGGACCGCACTCATCTCAAGCAAATGCACATTGGCAAAAATGCTGATGGAGTGTTGGTCTCTCTTAGGGCTGCCCCTCCTGCGGACCAAGCCGGTCCTTCTGTTCCTCGTCCCGACGCTCCTCATCCTGAGGCACCTCGTCCGGATGCTCCGACTTCCTCATTTCCGTCTTTTGGCAGCGATTTCGATATTCCGGATTTTGGGTTCGGCGGTAATCCCGAAACTCTTACCCAAATCTTGGAAATCGTGAAGCGCAATGAGGAGGCCCAAAAGCAGACGGCCGCGGACATAAAGCGCCTTGAGGACAAGATCGACCGTATCACCACCGCCATGGATGCACTTCGCCGTGACCCTCCGCCTTTTTGATGTCGTCAAAGGGGGAGAATGTTTAGGTTGTTTGTGTTGGCCATAGGTCCATTTTGCGTAGCATAGGACGTTACCATGTGTGCTGTTTATGTTATCTTTAGTTTTATTTCTATGCTTTATTATTTTGTAATGAGTAGCAGTAAAACAACATGTACCGATCTTGCAATTATTAATTGAAAAATGTTGTTTCTATTTTTCTTCAATGCATTACGTAAATGAATATCAAATTGCAAAATTTATTTCCTAAGGGGGAGCATGAAAATAAAAATGAAAGATGCATACATTGAGGGGGAGTATCACTTGATACTTTACCAATTATGAGCAAACACGAAATGTTTTGTCAACATAAAAAAGGGGGAGATTATTGGCTTTGAAATTCCATTTCAAGCAATAAATCTTATTTTGATATTAACAAAACATTCAAAACCGTGTTTGGTACTAATATGGCCTTGAGCTAAGTGTTTCAGCAAGTACAGGTAAATGTTTCGGGAAGATCACTAAAGCAACAAGCGATAAGGAAACTCAAGTGCAAACTCGAAGAAGGACAAAAAGATCAAAGAAAGAACAAAAGCTGGACTCAAGACCTGGGGTAGATAGGTCGGGGTGAGAATATTGTAACAAGGTATCTTATGCATTGATTGATCTTATAAGCTCAAGTAATTAATCAAACGAACTCAAACGGATCAAAAACGGACCTTGAAAACAATTTTTGGAGTCACCCAGTCGACTGGCCTGTCCAAGGCAGTCGACTGACTGTGACCCAGTCGACTGGCCCTTAAGGACCCAGCCGACTGGATGAACCAGTAAGTTATAAAACATTCTAACTGCATGAGGCAGTCGACTGGCCTGTCCAAGGCAGTCGACTGGCAGTTAAAGACCCAGCCGACTGACTGGACCAGAGAGTTTCGAACATTTTTGATTGCCTGAGGCAGTCGACTGGCCTGTCCAAGGCAGTCGACTGACTCATGAGGCAGTCGACTGGCCTTCTTGAGGCAGTCGACTGACCCTAGCCGTTGGGAAAAATATTTTAAATCTAAGCATGGAGGCAGTCGACTGGGTGCCTCAGGATTTTAAGGAAAAGTATTTCTAAACAATATTTTTGCCCAAAAAGAAATGATTTTGCTTGCAGATTTTCAGGTCCTACTCTCCATATTGTCTAGGGTGAGACACACTCTCCAAACCCTAGTGTTCACTATATAAAGAAAGAGATATGGATTAACAATACTAAGGTTCTTGTGTGAGAAATTTTCCAAATATTGTTCATCTCTAATTTTCTCTCAAGCATCTTCTGAAAAATCTTTTGATAGCAAAATCTCGCTTTTCACTCTTATCATTTTGAAGATTTAAACTCAAGCCTTGAGCCTATTCTCTTATTGAAAATATATTGTGAGAATATATATATATCTTGAGTTCTTGAAATATCACCTAAAAACACTTGAGCTTATCTTGATCTATCATCCATAAAAACCTTAGGGTTTTGAGTGTTTTTGTTTCTTGAGTGATATATTGATTACATACACAAATTTGTGATCTTGGGTGAGTGAAGCCCATTGTATCAAGGGAGGATTGTTCTCTTGATTGTGTGAAGAGCTAGTTAGCTCTTTTGTAAAGGTTTTGCTATTCCACCTATTGAAGGAAGAGCCATAGTGTGAGGATTGGGAAAGTCTCAAGGAAGGGGATTCTTTGAGCCGATGAGTAGGAGTTACCGAACCTCGTAAAAATCACGGTGTCAATATCTCTATCTCTATCTCTTTACTTTATGTTCATGCATGCTTAATTTATATTGTGGTAAATAGCTTGTTGAATTTAAGTGAAATCATTCATTGCATATTTTACCTTGTAAATTAATATTGAACCTTGTTGCATGTTTTAGTAAGAATAAAAAGGAGTTAGAAATTATTTTAAAACCCTATTCACCCCCCTCTAGGGTATTTTAGTGACTAACAATAAATAGTTTTACCTACTAACAAATATACATTTGGGGATAAAATATGTATGTAAAATGGACTTATCAGGAGGTGAATACCCTATTTCTATAGCAAGCCATGCTATGTCGTCAAGAGATTTCAAGAATGTTTTCATCCTAGCTTTCTAATACGTATAATTAGAGCCATCAAACAAATGGGACCTAGATACGGACCCTCATTCACGAGGTAAATCCATTGTCTTAGTTCAAGATCTAACCCTAGGTCATTAACCTAAATCAGGGCAAACCTTGCTCTGATACCAATTGAAATAACCTAGAAGATGGTGAATTAAGCCTAAAGGGGGGTGAATAGGCTTTTTATGAATTAATTGAAAAATTAAAATTTTAATTGCGGAATAGTCAATTTTAATTCAATTTGATCACAATATAAACTACACAATAATAAATATAAGTGCAGAAAATAAATTAGAGACGACACCAATATTTTTACGTGGAAAAACCTTGGAAAGACTCCAGGTAAAAAATAACGGATACGCTCGGGTATTGATGCACTATGAATAAAAAAGTACAAGACTCAATGAAATTTTAGACTTACAAATCACTCTGATATGCCTTTCTCCACTCGACGTTTGACAGTCTTGAATCACTCACGCTCCACGAAGCTCTCACTCCGATCTCCGTACTCTAACGGCTCCACTTCTCAACAGATCAAATAACTATGAAGCCTCCTACTTCGATCAAGGCGGTGTGATGATTTTTTGGCAATTAGATCATCCAATTGTGCATAACGATCTTCGGTGTAAAAGCACAATTGGAAAACTCCAAACCAAGAGAGAAATAGAAAATATATAATCACTCAATAATTTTCTCTCTATATATATCTCTATAGAAATATATGAGCTGTAAAATAATTTCAGAGATCTCTCCCAAGAGCCACACCATTCTTTTAGGTTTAACTCATATATATAGAGAAGAGTCTTCAATTAATGGTAAGAATCATTTTTCAATCACGATTCATATTTCCACCATTTAAATCTTCCAAATATAAATAAATATATCAATGATAGTTCAATATACTGATAATAACTTCTAATCACATCCCAAAGTGATTAGGAATTGATTGCAACTCAATTTAATACTTCCTACAAATAAATCTGCATAGCCACTTATCGAGTATTCGGTGGTTGTTCTACCGAGTACTCAGTAAACCTTTCCGTGCGCAAGTTCGTAAAACACTCTGGTGGATTTTTCCCTTTTTGTGCAAACCGTGCGAAAGTTCGCACCTTACCGAGTACTCGGTAACACTTCCACCAAGTACTCGGTGGAACAACATACAACTTTCTCTGAAATCTTTGATTCTTTGCACTGTCGCTTCCAGCCATTGTTTCACTGAATATCCTTTGTATCTTCACCACTTTGTACACACATTTAACACTTAACAATCCAATCTAAAACACAAAACTCTCAACATAATTTTTGATAAGAATAATGTCATTACATAAATAAATTTTCTTACATATATATTTCTTTTTTAATGATAAGAAACTCACACACCCACACACTCACACTAACACAACCCCACATGAGTCCCATGGGAGTAGAACTCCTAACCTCCCATTTTGGGAGGAAATGTGATACCATCAGGCTACAAGGTCATGGTGCTATATTATTCATACGAATGTTTATGACATTTTTTATTATTTATTTATTCTCAATTATAATTTTCATACTCTTGCATAAACCTCATTTCCATTTTGATTTTTTTTTCCCCACAAAACAACATAAACAAATAAACTACAAACCATAGCACCCATCTAGCACTATGGCCTCTCTCATTAAAGAAGGAACATAAATCCAATCATAGTTGGATGATTTAGCTTGAAGGGCTAATTGACTCACTTCATGAGCAACTTGATTACAAGATCTAGGACATCAATTCAACGAGATATTCAGACTCTTATTGAGAAGGGAAATCACATCTTCAATAATCACATTCAGCTCTTCTTCCGAGATTTGGAAATTTATAACTGATTGACAATCTCCTTCTATGATCACTTTGGAGTAGCCCATTACAGGAGATAACGAACAATTTCTCTTAGGACTAAAACTTCACCCACAAATGCTTAAGCAACATAAGGAAAGTGTGTGGAAACAATTCTAATTATATCTCCCCTTGAATTTCTAAGGACTAAGCCTCAGTTACATTGAGCTCGGGCTTGATTATAGGTTGCTTCTATATTTAATTTAAGCCATTCAGATTCTGGAGGAGACCATATTTGAGGAATGTTAGTCGTGTCAAGTTGACAAGGAGAGATGAGGCTATTATGCTCGCATAGAATTTATGAAAACTTATGAAAATCACTAATAACCCTTGCCACAAGAATTGGAGGATCATATCTCTTGGAATTGAATTCCTATCTGCAACGGTTTTTACAAATATGCCAACAAATCGAAGCAGCAAGACCAACACACTCTTGAAAACATTTTCCTCATTTCCAATTATTTGATAGTTGTATCCATCTCAATTGCCACGACATAGCTAGAGAGCTAGAGAAATCCAATCTCAATAGACTTAGTTTCCATATGAATTAGACATTTGTACAATAAGTGATCCATTGTTTTGGCCTCTTGACCACATCATTTGCATAAATCATGATCTACAGTACCTATCTTCTTCAAGTTAAACCTCACTAATAACTTTTCATGGATACTTTGCCACAAAAAAACTGAATTTTTCTCCGTACTTTGATCTTTCACACATCCTTCCAATTTTGTTTGATATCTTGAGCGTTGCTGCAACTTGCTTCGTAATTTCTATGACAATTACCAAGCAACAATTTATTCGCAACGTAGTAAGAAATTTTCACTATAAAGTCGTATTGTTTGGATAACCCCATATTTTCTGGTATTGGACTTCATTTAAACTTAAAGGAATTTGTAATATCATATTATAATCTTGTTGGTTAAAGATGGAATTTATGAATTCAAACTTTTGCTCTTTTCTTGTGTGACCAATCAGGTCTTCCACATTTTCAATGCCATCCCCATTATTGAAATTTTTTGTTGATAATCTATTTTTGTCGGAAGCCACTTATCCTTCCAACAATCTATTTGCCAGCAATCATTTCCAATTTTCCATTTCAACTCTACTTTACTACTTTCCGTTGTCATTTAAGTTTCTTTCATACTCTCCTTTTGTCACCTTTTTAAATTTCTCATGTTAAGTTTTTAATTAACTTTCTAAAGATGCTTTTATTACCTCTTTAAATTACTTTCTTTAGTACAATTTCTATAAATTAAATCTTTTTTCACTTTGATTTTTTTGAAAAATTATATTTTTCTTCATTCTTATTCTTGTCCCTCTCCAAATTCAACTTACATTATTCTATCTAATAGTTTTTCTAATTTTATTTATTTTCTCACTCAAACTCTTCTTTGTATTTAGAACGATAGAATCTCTTATAATCACAAAATAAAAATAAATACAAATACTTACTACTATTTGATGAGGTTTTCTTCTAATATATATCATCTCAAATATATTTGATATACATTAAAAAATAATAATAATACGATCATTTTCAATCTCTGAATTACTCGAAAACATAAATAATTATTTTTTCCTATTCTAATCATCCTACTCTCTTTTTGACTCTACAGGTTATACTTTTTCGATGTAAAATCTTATGAACACCAATTCTATTATCATTCTATTCTTTTTTTCTTTTAGTTAAAACAAAAATTCTATATGTATTAACAAAAAAAGTTAATATACTGGATGCAATTTACCCAAAAAAAAGACATACTAGATGCACAGTTAAGTCAACAAAGTCAAATTTATGGGAACAATTTTGGCCAATGTAGTATTCCAAACCAATAAAAAAAGGTGTAATTAGACATGTCAATGGATCGAATTTTGATCTAAATCCGATACGATTAGCCGAATATTGATTGAAAATGAAATCTGATTAGGATCCGAATCCGATTTCTTAAAAAATTGGATTTGGATTTATGCTAATCAGATCCGAGTAATTTTATATATACACATATATACTATGTTATTAATATATAAATATTAAGTAGTTTACTTAAGTATGTTTTTTTTTTAATGTTTTTTATAGTCATGTATTATAAGCATTGATTGTAAAATACATAATTTGGTGTTTAATATTCTTAAAAAATAAAAATTAAATAAAAAAATCTTTAATAATTTTTATAAATTTGTTTCTATCTAATCAGATCGGGTTATCGAATCGGATATCCAATAATGAAGAAATTCGGATTTGGATAATTAAGTGAAAATCCGTCGGATTATCGAATCGGAGATAAACTTATCGGATTCGGATCGGATCATGACAAATTCGATCCGTTGACAAGTCTAAGTGTAATACACGTAAGGATAGCGTAAAAATCACCACTTATCCTAATTGACTTATTCTCGTGATATCCAATAATTTTATGCTTACTTGATAGTGATTACGAAATCCAGATTCGCACTGGGTAAAGAGCACATGTGGATATTGTGAAATTCTTTACACAACCTATCATAACCAATAAATAATTTATCTCAAAAGAATGAAAAATTAATTAGGGAGTTTAGCAAGAAGTTGTATTAAGTGATCTTTAAAAATTTATAGTGAAAATAAAATTTGGGAAAATTAATCAACATAATTCTTTTTTAGTCCGTGTAAAAACATCTTTAGATAACTATCATTTGTAGTTATAGATAAGTTGTATTTAGTGGATATTATTTATGAAAAAGGAATTCGGATCTTGGAAGTTTCTTAGGAAATGAATTAAATTGATGAAAAGTTATTACTTATATTGATTTCAAAAAATTCTATATGAGTACTTTTCTAAATTTAATAAACCTATTTTTGTAAAATCCTGAAATATGAAATTCTTTACACTTTTAATATTAATGTGTGTGTATATATATATATAACATATATTTTGTTAATAATACATGCTTCTGTTTTATATGTATATATATAAATATATCATGCATACAAATATATATATATAATTATTGCAATAATAAAAAGGAAAACTGACCCGTATTACAAAATTAGAAGAATGAACAGAGTAAATCCGAGCCCTGTGTGATACCACAGTTTCCTTAAGGCAAAATTGCTCCCTCTACGGTGCTTAAGGAATCCGAACAAATTGCCTCCCAAGATAGAACGGATTTCGCCTTCACTGTTGCAGCACTGCAAGGGTGAAGACCGGCGAACTCAAATTCTGTGTTTGTACTCAAACCCAAACCAAACCTATGTATATGTATATGTGTATATGCGAATGTAGGGAGAGTATTTTTCTGGCAGAATAAAAAGCGTATATGGAATAGACTGCAATAGCCTATACATATAGAGAATGGAGAGGTATCTCAACTGTATAGGTATCCAATCCAATAGGTGTATAAACTGTATATACACTGGTTGCATACAAAACTGTATACGTATCTCTTCAGAAGAGATGTTTGCAGTTTTGGCAAAAAATTAAAATTAAAATGGGTAGAACCGACCCACCCACACCGCACCGTGCCACGGCCCGGACCGGGCGGGCAGGCGGTGCGCGCGCGTGTGGTTAGGCTAAGGCTTGCATGGTTCATGCATGGTCTAGCTCTCCTCCCATGCCTCTAGTTATTCAAGTCACCTATTCAATGCAACCATATATAAACACTTTTACACTTCACTTTATTTCCAATGTGGGACAAACATTCTTACCCAAGTTCAAGTGAGTCACTTTGAGAGATAATTTCTCATTCAATAATGAATAGTTTTAAACATGTAATTATACCAACTTGATCTCCTTACCAAGGAGAACACATTAGTGCTTGGTCCCGTTAAAATCGGAGTTCGGGTCCCATAATTATTTAAGCTCAAAGTTGGATTTAATTACTGTTTTTTTTTTTTTCCAAACTATTTCCAACATATTTTTTGTTCTCAAACTTATTCCTTGCTTGTGTGGGATTTTTTTTTTCCTTATGAAATGTTGGGTTGGAAATAATATTGTGGAACAATGAAATAGAGCTATGGGTATTAAAAAGCTAAAACCAAGGCAACGAGTCAGTATAAAATTTTCATAATCATTAAAAGTTAAAATTTATTTTGTTATCCTCTTTATAACTCTAATAATTATTAGACAATGTTAATTTTTTTTAACTTTCAAAAAAAAAAATGTTAAATTTTCACTTGAAATCAATGTTGGCATGATTTGTATATTCTCATAAAACATTTCAAAAATTTAAGAGAAAATTAGATGTTAGTCACCAAAATCTGAGATAATAGTTTTAAAGTAATCTTAAATTTTTAAATGGTGGACTGAGCGTGAATTATAAAATTATATTCCAATATTTTGAACATTTTAGAATTAAGTTACAAAAATATCCTTTTATGTAATATTAAAGTTTTCTTTGCTTTTTATGCTCGGATCTTAATTTTTTTTTCATTTTAAGTTACAAAAGTTTTCTTCAATAAGTGAGTTGAAGTTCTAAAATATGGTTGATTTGGAACTTTACATATTGTGTATCTCAAGTAACGAGTTCCTAAGACCTAGGATATGGGGGCACGGTTAGACAGCTAAGAAAGGGAATGGCCGGTGGAGGTGTGCGATATGTGAGTGACTAAAGATGAGCCAACTTGGTGATGGTTAGAGCATCACGAGCGCAGACAATAGTGGTCATTGGCTTTGCTCTGTAGCGACTTTGGAGTGGGAGACTTGCAATGGGCCCAATTCAAAACACTGCACTCAAGATGCCACATATAGCGTGGTAGTGGCGTGCCTTTCATAAACGTTGCACAGTCCTCTCCCTTTCTTTTTTTTTTTTATTCGAAATAAATATATTTATTGTATATGGTTTATTTTTCTAATCTAACATTATTATTGTCATATTAATATATCTTTTTTTATTTGTAGAAAGTAATATCTTATTTGTAGAAAATCTGATAATATTTTTTTATTTGTGATATTTAATGTACAATGCAATCTTTTTATTATAACATTCAATTAATTAATTAAAAATATATAATTTAATTAATTTAAAATAAAAATTTATTTTGCATAATAATTAATTGATAGATTTATTTTTTCCATAATAAAATATTTTATTTGCATAATAATATTAAAAGTACATTTTATGCGATTACACCAACTTAAACATCTTTATTACCAAATTGATTCCATAAATTTTCCATCAAATCTCCCTGAGATCAACATTACTTGCTTTATTGCAAATCTTTTTTAGCCGATCGGAAATATGTGCCACTAACACTGCTGGATCTCGAATGTATTGGGGAAGGGCTATTGGCTCATAAAAAGAATGGAGCTTGAGAATGAGCAAAGTGCTTGGGAAAGACAAATGATGGAAAAAGATCCAAACGATGCTCCAACATCGATGATCAAAGCATGGATCGAGGCTCAACAGAAGATAATTATAACTCGTTTAAGTCAAATAAATGTTTAATTTTATCATTATAAGTGATAAAATGTTAATGTATTTTTTTTGCATGTTTATTATTTTTTTTGTGTGTTAATGTGTAATGTATTTTTTTTCATGTATGTTAAATTATTTTAATGTATTTTTATTTTTTTGCATATTTAATTTTTATCTGTACAAAATTTAATCTTATATTTTTTTAATGACATTTAATATATATTTTATATTAAATATTTTATTAATAATTAAATTTTTTTGATAATAAAATAATATAAAGTAGAGTGAATCATACAATCCCATACCATACAATACCCACACTCCAAATAAAATAAAGGACCCAACACTCTAAAAGAATGATAATAATAGTTTACCATTGCAGATATAACACTCCATTTTGTGAAAATGGAGAGTCTAAAAATAGTTTACCATTGCAGATGCTCTTATAGGAGTAGTGAAATTTGGTCACTCTTTCGGCCTTTTGTTTTTTAAAAAAACCAAAATGCATATGAGACTCTTTATATCACACACACATATATAATGTTTATATAACTTTTGAAAATAATAATAATAAATATTTAATTAGATTTTGAGTAATGAAAACTAATGCAATATTTTGGCTAAAGATGTTTGGTGTAGTATACATAGACAGAGAAACATTTCAGGCAAAAATGAAAAGATGATTTTACACTATAATTAAAATAATTTTTGATGAAACATAAGATATATTTAAATTTACATTAGTAAATAGAATTATAATTTTAATTAAAAATAGCCAACAATGAAAGTATGTAATTTACTTGAACTAAAAATAAAATAAAACGCGTCCAAACGGATGATGTAAACGTAATTTGAAGAGAGTCGCAACAATATATTGTGGTTTTCAAGCTCGTTGAAGGAGCAAGGCACGACACAACACATGAGGAAAAAGCGAAGGCATCTTTTCATCGTGAAGGGGAGGGACATGCGGTCTGTTGGTGGACCCACCACTACAAGTCAAGTTCTGCTTGTATTTTTGTCTTCCTTTCACTAGTCATTCATAGATTATTAAAGTATGGAAACATCTCCTATTTTATTTTTTATTTTTAATTTTGATCTAAATAATATATTTAAAATCGATTTTATTTATACACATGTCTTAATTATATAGAACTTATCATTGATAATTTATTCTCACTCTTTTTCAAAAATGTGTTATCAAATTTTTAATTAAATAAGAGAAGAGTATTTTATATTTTTAGGACTTCATGGATAAGTGACGGTAGATGTTAATCGGTCTAAAATGAATAATGAAAACCTTTCAGAACCACAGTGAATTATACATTTCTATACAATATGGTAGTTTTTCTATACTTATATTTATTTAGTTGTACAGAACGGAAAAAGTGCGCGTATATGTACATATCTTATTTTAATAAGTATAATTTTTTTTGGGTTGTAATTTAAAGTTAATGTGTACTACACAATACTTCCACCCCCAAAGACAAAATAAAGCAAAAACCACTACAACCCACTAGTCTCTCTCTCTCCACATTCATAGTCATCCGAACCTTTCGCCATCTTCCCCCACCCAAATTGTTTTTTTTAAGAACTTTCTTCCTTGCTGCACCGGTCTCCGGCTGTATCTCGCCGCCGTCAAGTTCTCACTGAAGACGACGGTTAATACTCTGGCAAGTAGTATTGTCTCTTGTCTATTTTTACTTTTTCATCACTTTCCACTTGATTAATCTAGGACATCTTAATCATCATTTTCTGATGCCAATTGTTCTATTGACAGCCTTTGTTCTTCGATTTGGAGAGTTTTTGGATTAATTAAGAGTAACTGGGTATGTGGGTTGCTCTTAATTGGAACCATGGATGCGTTGGTGTACTGTTTCTCGACTTTTGGGGGAGAACTGAGGCTGATTAGTTGAATTTATCATATTTTTTTTTGCTTTCGGAGATTTTGATGTTTGATCTGTGATTTCCATCATAAAACTGAAAATTACAAACAAAATTTTTATCTTCTGGGTTTTACTGTTGTTTGCTGTGGATTTGGATATCTGTAGTATCAGATTTTATTTTTTCCTGTGATGGAGACTAGAATTGGAGGAAATGAAGCTCGTTTCTTCTATGGTCTGAGTTCCGCGGCGGCGGGGAAGAGGAGTCTGGAATGGAATCCCCATGATTGGAAATGGGATGGAGATCTATTTGTTGCTAGCCCTTTGAATTCCAATACTCAGAGCAGGCAGTTTCAGTTTCTCCCACCTGGGTCTGGAATTCCCATGGCAGGTGCAGGTGCAGGTGCAGGTGCAGGTGGGTCGTCTAACAGTTCATCCTCATGCTCTGATGAAGTGAATCTTGGATTCCAAAATGGAAAAAGGGATTTGGAGAAGCGGAGAAGGGTAATTGTAGTTGAAGATGACAATTTGGAGGATGAGCCCCGTAATCTTAGTCTAAAGCTTGGTGGACAGGACACTCTGACGGATGGGACAAGTGGGAAGAAGATGAAGTTGCTCGGAACTAGTTTGAACCGCGCGGTTTGTCAGGTAGACAAGTGTGGGGCTGACCTTAGCATTGCCAAGGACTATCACCGGCGACATAAGGTCTGCGAGACGCATTCCAAAGCAACTAAGGCGCTCGTTGGGAATGTTATGCAGCGCTTCTGCCAACAGTGCAGTAGGTCAGTAATCCATGTCATTTTGTTCTCAATCTATGTCAATTCACCAACTATCATCTCATCTCATTACATGTTTTACTGTGATGCAGTGCTCTGGGGATATCATTGAGCATACCCCCATTGCTTTATTTTATTTCTCATTGGAATGCAAAGATTTTGAAATTTTACATACGATTTGATCCTATCTAACAAGATTCTATCACGCATAGAGTTTATTAATACAGGGTCAATTGATGACAAGTCACATATTCAAGCTTACGGTAGAGCAACATTATGCACTTGCAGGTTCCATGTACTGCAAGAGTTTGACGAAGGGAAGCGAAGTTGTCGAAGGCGATTAGCTGGTCATAATAAAAGGAGGAGGAAAACACAACCTGATAATGTTGTTAGTAGCACTTCCTTGAATGATGACCAGGCTAGTGGTTATCTATTGATAAGTCTACTAAAGATACTTTCCAATATGCATTGTGAGTAAAACAACTTCTCTCCCTCCCCTCCCCTCCCCTCCCGGTTACGCAGATGATAAAAGCATCAATTAGCATTCTGTCCATTAAATTCATTTTCTTTGCTCAGTTCTATCATGCTTTACTTTGTCTTGTAACAGTAATAGGAATTAACTCGTGGAAGAATCTCTCTTTATCTTGTTGCCATTTATTTTGTGGAAGTATACCTTGTATGATGTATCCATTTTTTTAACCAAGGTTAGATGAGATTATAGTTCATTACTTCCCTTAACCTGTGCTGATTCGATTTTATTAGGATCCTTACATAATGCCCAACTGAGTAGTTTGATAAGCCTGCAGGACAAAGAAAAGATTTGACTATCCTTTTCAAATGTTGTTATCATCAAAAATTTTTGTTGACCATTTGAGAGATCTAACACTGAATGTGTTTCTTAATCAACTTTCATTTCTCCTTTGTAGTCCAAGTTTGATGATAAGGATGATGTGGATTTTGCATCCAATGTATTATATTTTATTGGTAGGAATTGGCTTGGTGTATAACCAAGTTAACTCAAGGAAGATAAAAGGAACATAAAAATACCCTCTCACATTTCAAGTTACCAAACCAGCACCGCCACCACCTTCTACCATCATCACCACCTCCATTGCCTTCCACCACCACCACCATTACCACCTTCCACCACCACTATCTCCATTCACCTCCTTTACCATCACCACCTCCATTGTCTTCCACCACCACCATTGTCACCACCTTCTACCACTATTGCCGCCACCATTACCACCGCCATCGTTGCCACCTTCCACCACTACCACCATCACCACCTTTTAACACTGCTACCGTCATCGTTCATTGCCATGGCCACCACCTCTACCTTCTACTATCGCCACCACCGTTCCCACCATCATCACCTTCCACCACCACCACCTCCATTGCCTGCCACCACTATTGTTGTAACCTTCCACCTCTACCCGTATTTATTAATATTTTTTTTTACAATATAATGTTATTTTGTTAGGATAGTGTATTTATCATTAAGAGGGGTATCTTGAAATTTTTTATACCAAGTTTATTTCTTTCCTACCGTGGTTTATATTTCCAACCAAACAATATTCCATTTTCATTCGCATTCCATTCCCACTTGCATTGTATTCCATTCTTGCGGTCAAATGTAGTGCATGAGCTAGTGGTTCACAGCTGTAACTTATTTATTTCGCTAAAAAGGCTTAGGCTTTACAGATTGGAAACGTGGCATCATCCTGACCGCTAAAAGCAGGGCAACTAAAACTTATTGTTTATCTTTAACCTTTTCGCTCGGTGAGGCAGGAGCAGGAGGGTTATCTTCATCCTTTTGCAATATCAATTGCTGTGACCTGTCTTCTCTTTCTGAGGTTATCTCAAACTGTCACGCCTCGAATTTTAAGACTCCAAACTCGAGGTGTGATCTGTGGGGTTAAGATTTTTAAAATAGTAAATAGGTTTATTTTAGTGAAATAATAACTTTATCTTGGGAGTGTATTCATTCCATTTCTTGAAAAAGAGCAGTTTATTTAAAACCACATTTAGTGAAAATTTTGGCAACATGTCATGTAAAATATTAACTTTCGGAAGCGATAAAACCTATCGATATACTAAAATATGAAATATAGTGTCAAACTCTTGCCCCAAACCACTGTCGAAGCAGACAAAGCCACCTTGAGTGGAACATTAGCTGGCCAAACTGCCAAGCATAGGTTAGGAGAGTCTGAGAGGAACATAAAGAGAGAGTGCATATTGAGTCTCCCCTGAGAAGAGGGCACCACACCAGGGTTTCCAGACCCTCCACCAGCAATCTCCTATTAATACAAAAGCTCCAAAAAAACCAAAGACGTCATCCAATTCCTAATTCTGAAAATGTCTCAAAAATTGCACATCCCACGTTATCCTCCCACTGTCAAGCCAATTACATAACGACATAACATGTTTACTAACGGGAATCCTGAAGAGCCTGGGGAAAGAGCTAGCCAAGAATGATCACCAGATTCTCCACACTCTAAATGCTGCCACAATGCATGTCCCTGTCATCGCAAACTTTGAATCTGATACGTTTGAAAAATCTTCCCATCATTTTGAATGAATATCCAAAAACTAAAAACCCTTGGGATCCTAACCTCCAGATACCAACCACCTTGCCCCAAAATTGCACGAGATAACCCTCCGCCAAAGGCTCTGACACTCAACATCAAATCTCCAGAACGACTTACTGAGGAAACCCATGTCAAAGGCATTAACCTCCTGATCTGGATTCGTGAATCAAATCCTTGACCAGAGAATCATAATATGGAGATGTGATTGTACCCTTTTACTCTTGTGATTATCTTGAATTAGCTTCACTGAGACCTTCTGATAAAAATGGTAATACCTAAGCCTACATAATATACGTAATCTTAAAAGTTCCAAACAAACTAAATAAAGACAAAGAGTTGGTCTTCATGACAAAATTTGTCACACTTAAGTATTGGCTCTCTTTTGGGTTAGGTTTTTTTTTTTTTTTTGAATGGTAAGAAACGCACACACCCACACATGAGCCCCATTGGGTTCGAACCCCTAATCTCCCCTTTGGGGAGGAAATGTGATATCATCAAGCTATAAGACCTTTGGTCTTTTGGGTTAGCTTTAGCTTATGCCTTTACATAGAAAGAATAGCGAACGCTAGCACTGATGTTTGGACTGTGCACTAGTGTTTGAGACTGTATTTTAGATGAGCTTTTATGTGAAAGAGTTATTTGTTTGGTAAAATGTCATATGAAACCTTTCAATTAATGACATAACTATTTTGCCTTCCGGTGAAGTGTGTTTTTGGCTGTTGGCATTACAAAGTAGTCAAACTATTTAGCATAAAACTATTTCACGATTAAATAAAGTCACATCCCATTCTGTTGCCCAGTTGACCCAAAGAGGGGGGTGAATTAGGTCTATGACAAACTATAGTCTTTTTGCGAATCATATAAATGATCCTAAAAGCAGCTTTGTCGGATGGATGGAATGCAAATGATCATCTAAGTAAACATGAATTGATAATGTGTAAAATGCATTCACACGATACACGATTAGTAAGTGTAAAATGGATTCACACGTTTGTCTAAGGCTGGTTCAAGATTGCTTAGATTAGTTTTGGCTTGCTTAACATGAATTTGATTGATTATTTTTAATTTGATTGTAGCTTATTTAAAAGAGTGTATTGGTGATGATACAACACATTCACAGAATATGTAAAGGATATACAATTTTACAGAGTGCTAGTGCTATACGTAAACCCCACTACTGGAGTCTTTCAAACATCTTGACTTGTAATAAAATCCTAGCATGTATCTAGTCCTAGCTTACATCTAAACTGAATATTTATGCTAAGAAAACATGCCAATAAATTGGTCTAAATATATACATCATAGATACATGCATTTAGAGTAAATTAACAGAAGTGATTCTGTTTTGTTTAATTGCAGCCAATAGATCAAACCATACAAATGATAAGGACCTACTGTCTCATCTTTTAAGAAGTCTGGCAAGCCCTGGTAGCCTCCAGGGTGACAAAAACATATCTGGGCTCCTGGGGGAATCTCCGAACGTGCTGAATAATGGGCAGTCTGTTATACATTCTGAAATAGTTTCGGCTTTGCTCTCAAATAATCTTCGAAGTCCTCCAATACATAAACAACAACATCCCACGGTATCCGCCACTGAGATGCCACAGAAAGGGCTAGGGGTGGATGATAGAAGGGCTGAAGTTATACAGACTGCATCTTCTCTAGAACCTAACTTTTCATTGCCCATCAAAGGCAGTCCTCCAGCTTATTCAGAAGCCAGAGACAGTTCCGCAGGGAGGACTAAGTTGAATGATTTTGATTTGAATGACGTATATATAGATTCAGATGAATGCTTAGAAGATTTGGAGAGATCACCTGTTTGTGTGGATCTGGGGACTGGTTCTCTTGAATGCCCTTCATGGGCACAACAAGACTCTCACCAATCAAGTCCACCTCAGACAAGTGGAAATTCAGATTCAGCATCACAGTCACCATCTAGTTCCAGTGGAGATGCTCAGGTACATGATAGTTTTGATAAGCTGATCACGACTATATTTTATTGAATTTGAATTTTGCAATTGCTTTAAACCCCATAAGTTTGTGCAGTGTAGAAGAAACTTAATAACGTCGTCCAATATTCTGTCTGTCAGACAAGTTCATTGAAAATATTTCTCAGTTCTAGGAAAAAAGCATAAGTAATTAAGCCATTTTACTGCAAATGAAGCTGTACATGTTGCAGAATCTACCAGTATCTGCATCAAATAGGAGATCATGCATGGTGAAATTTGTTTCACTGACTGCCCCCTTCCTCCCTCTGCCTCTTCTATGTCCAAGACATATGCAGAAGAATAGAGTAAATCAACCTTTTCAAAAAGATTCTGGTCATGCGCGATTGTTGTGGGATCTAAGATGCCATCTATACCCAATGGCAGTTGTATATTGGTTCTCATTGCTGTATTACACTCTTTTACATTTATGCTCATCAGACACACATCGACACAGTCATATTACATTGGAAATAGGGTTTTCTCGGATTTTCAACTGTCCTATTAGACTCCTTTCTGTTTGGATACATGGGATTGAATCCATTTCTGGTAATATTGATATAAGGTTCTTTTAGTGGTCCAACCGTCCAACTTTACACATTCAATATTTTTCCTTTCTTTTGCTGTTTTGCTTTGTTGGTTTAACAGATTTTGCATGATAAGTTCCATTAACCCACCTTCCATGAAAATGTGAGTTTTGGATCTCTATTCTGTTCTACTGGTTCACATCCTACATTTGAATCCATGTGGTTATGCTGAATGTGCCCAATGCTCCCTTTGGACTTGGCATAATGCGGCTGTTGGATCATCCGTTATTTCACTTGCACATTCTGCCCAGTCGTTTCACAGACTATTTCCCTACCCATCTTTGAATTCATCATCTTCAGCATCAACATCATTTTTTTCAACTTCTTCATAGTTGCTGACATCTTTGTTATCATCCAAGAGTTGGTACTAAGCTTGCTCAAGGTCAGATTCTATTCTCTGACAATTATTCATTTCTTTTTTTAATACCATCATTATTCTCAAGGCAATGCAGGTGCAAATTATAAAGTTTAAATGGTAAGTCAGTATTCTTTTCTTTGCAAGCTTTTTGCTCTGGTGATGACAAGGGGGAAGTTGATTTTTTATTTTTATTTTTTCTTTTTTTCGCCTCGCAAATAACTTTATGATTTAACCCTTAATTGTAGCAAGAATTTTTTTTGTTTGGGTATATTGGTCCAAGTTTTATTCATCCCCATCATCATTCTCTTCTTCTATTTCTTCTATCTTTTTCTCTCCCTTTTGTTCCTTTGAAATTTGTCACCGTCTTTATTTGAATTTTCATATTTTGGTGTTATTTGGCCATCACAGAGCCGCACAGATCGAATTGTTTTCAAGCTTTTTGGGAAAGAACCCAGAGATTTTCCTTTTGTCCTCAGATCACAGGTTCGAAACTTTAATTGTTGGAGTGTTCCTTTATTTTGTTTCTTTTTGGTAATTATTGAGTTTACACTGTCAGAATGTTTAATATTTGATTTTTTTGGGCCAGATTCTTAACTGGTTATCAAATAGCCCTACTGACATGGAGAGCTACATTAGGCCTGGATGTGTCATTTTAACTATTTATCTTCGTCTATCTGAATCTGCATGGGAGGAGGTATGCTTTTTCTTTTTATAAAGACATGAATGTGGAATTGTGGTTCATCATTGGGGTAAATCTCCTATCTTTTGACCCCTGACTGCTTCATATAGCTTTGCTGTAATCTAAGCTCCAGTTTGAGTCGGCTTCTGGATGTCTCTGATGATGACTCGTTCTGGAGAACAGGATGGACTTTTGTAAGCGTGCAGCATCAAATAGCATTCATATACAACGGTCTGTTCACTTTTATATACTTAAATGTTATTATTCCAATATTTTTCCCATATCCCGCAATGGGATGAGCCTTGTGCTCTGGGTTTGCCCTTTTCCTTGGCATAATTAAGTTATTTGGAGTTTGTGGCAACTTGTATATGTGGAAGATTGGTCATTCTTGCCTATTTTTTGTTATGCAGGTCAGGTTATTGTGGACACGTTCTTACCTTTTCAAAGAAATAATTGTAGTACAATATTGAGCATCAAACCTATTGCAATTTCGACATCTGAGAGAGCTCAATTCTTAGTTAAAGGATTTAACTTAACACAGCCCTCCACGAGGTATTAATGATTCTTCTTTTTGTTCTTGGCCTTGTCTGATTTTTGACCTTCAGTATATTCGATGGAATGTATTGATTTGCTTGTATGAAGTTTTTATTTTGGTTAGTAGAAAATTATATTAGAAAGCATTTAGGAGGGAAAACGTGGCCCAAAAGAACTACACGAGCCCCACAGAAGGGAGGCTTAGGCCCAAGGGGTCTGAAAAACCAACAGCCAAGGATGACTCCCCGCACCAACGATCCAACCAAAAGTGAACAGACCTCCCATCCCTCACCCTGAACTGAATGTGACCTGAAAAAGCATCCCATGCACTACGGATATCCCTCCACACTCCCATCCCTCTCGTAATCCTCACTGCCCTCGAACACCACCCTCCAGCCTCCTCCCAAAACCACAGACAACCGCCCTCCTCCAAAGACTCTGCCTTCGACACCCTATCTCCACAACAATTTCCTAACAAAGCCCTATTGAAAATCCCTGATCTCCTAATCCCCAGTCCTTCCTCACTCACAGGCCTGCCGACCTCCTCACAGTCCCAGGCAAACCAGATGAATCCCTTGGGCCTGTGCAGGCTGTGAGATAATGGCACTTAGAAGTCTATATGATCCAAAACTTTTTGTAGAAATCACATCCAAATATGACTTAAAGTGCTCTTACAGTCTCATTTCCCAAAAATGTGATAAGTAGAAGTCCCTTGCCCATTTAAGGTAAAGTTTGATAAACTACTAAATTGGGATATTCTCTTGAAATATAGTGAATTTTCATTGAATCTTGGTCTAGAGTCGAGTTTTCATAACTTGCTTCATTTATTACTCTAGAGTTAGCTTTAATTTATATATCTATATATTAAGGTATATTCATTGTTGTATTGGAAAACTTGGGTGCACTTGATTATGTTATAAAATTGTTGGTGCAACCCTTGAAGTCTAAATGCGGTGTTCACTTAGCAAAGAGAAACAAGCTTGTGAAGCTTTGTAAAGGTTTCCTCTCCACATGTGAAGGAGAGTTAAGGATCTGGAATCCTCTAGAGGTGTTCTTGAGGCGGAGGTGTCGATACATGTTACACTCTGGTGTTCAAGTTTTCATCCTCTACCTTTATTTCTCTGTCTTCAGCTTCCTTAATTTTTATCCATTTCACCCCCCTCCTCCTGGGACTATTGTTTTGGCAACACATTCATTTACATCTATCTCTCTCTTCCAAGTTGATGGAGCGAACTTTTAGTTGGTAGAATAGAACTGACTTGTCAAGGTCTTTTTCTTGAGTATCTTAGAGGGAGAATTATATTATCCTTAGACCCACAGAAATGAACACTCATCACCACAAATTTCATCTAATCCTCAACTTCCACACAACATCATCAATAATAATATCTACCAGAGAATTGCAATCTTGAACTTACTAACCTCAATCTACACCTAGAAAGTCCCACACAAACACCTTATTAACCTCATTCTCATCAATTTAATTATGATTTGGCAACATCCTTTGCGAGATCACTTTAGTCCTTTACTCTTTAATCACCTGCAAACAAGCCTAATGAATGGGATGATGAACCTCATAATCATAACTCTCGTTCATTTAAAGAATCATTTCTCCAAGGCCTCCTATAATAAGGAGGGCTCATAAAACTAACTAGTGGTCACATGGTATAGACACACTGCTACCATCTAATCCTCGAAAGTAACATAAGTGGAAAAACACTATCACTAAATCGGATTTGATAACCAAAAGACAATCTCCAACTCACACAACCTATTAAGGCACAAGAAAGGGGTATCAGAGTCATTTAGCCCCAAACGGATGCCGAGGCCCTCGGGTTTTAAAGAACAATGATGAACCCCGAAAGATTCAATCGGTTTTTAAGAAAAAGTTTTTAAGACCCGCTCAAATCCGCTTGGTTCCAACGTCTCTGAACCCATCCAAAGTACTAGGAATCGCACTACGTGTGCACAAGTCAACATTACGTCTCTTACCCGAGACTAAGATAAGGAAGTGATGAAAAAGGCGTGCATTAGGTATGCACTAGAGGTCACCAACTTCATACTTTCCAGCATTACCATAAGCTTTCCAAAAAAAAGTAAATAAACAAACGGCTTTGGAACCATGCCGCAACCGAAGAACCAACACAATCCTAAGTCATCACCAGTCCGCCTCAAAACTATCAACAAGTGTCCACTCGGGAGTATAATAACTTAAACCCCTATGGGTGCCTTAATTCACATTCAACAGTATTTAAAACACATGATAGTCCAAAGTTTAACCACGGATGGGGGTGCTTCGACTGGGTGGCGATACGCTTTGTTTGCCCGACGTTTTTTATTTCTTGTGTAATTGGATTAGTACGTGCTTTGTTTGACTTGCGTGCTTAGGTGTATTTGTATTACCTTGCTTGTTTCTTTGTATTTATATTTACGTGATTTAGTTGCGACGTTATCACTTGGCATCTCGTCAGGCTTAGGATGCTCCATGTGACGTTTGGTGTTTTTATTTTCTTTCACATTTAAATTGTTAAGTGACCTATGTGTTGATGTGGCTGTACCTGTGTATTTTTGTTTTTGGATTCTTTTCGTGCCTTAGTTGTTTGTATTTATTCGATGGGTTGGGACGTACTCGGTGTTCCGGTGGTTGGGGTTCATACCCCGGTGTATTTATTTCAGACTATTTAGTTATTTGGCGTTCCGTGAATTTTTGGGTTCGCGTGATTAATACTTGCGTCTTTATGAGTGCGGGCTCACTCACGAGGTTGGGTTTGGTCCGCGCCCACCTGCTTTTGCAATTTTGGGCCGGCAGGCGGGCGAGACAGAGTGGGCGGTGGGTGAGTTTAGGTAGAAAGAGATAAGATTGGGAATAAATTGATAAATATTGAGTGCAATTATAGATGGTTTCGATGGGAAATATAGATTGCTTGTTGATTTAGCAACTAGAGTAAAAAATAACCAAATCTTTTACAAAATTTTACAATAAAAGCAACCACAATTGCAAAAATAATCATCAAAATAAAAAAGTAAATAAACAAATTACTATCTTTATGTTTTATAATACTAAGATTGATGGTTTGAAAGTCATTTCTATCAAAGTGACGTAAAAATGCATCTGTTCTTTGTTCATGTACGTTTGAAATATGTATTGACCTATATGACTCTTGCTAAGTTACTTCGTGTTCTCTATCCACCCCCTTTCTCTTGTCAGGTTACTCTGTGCACTAGAAGGGAACTATCTAGTTCAGGAAGCTACCAATGAGGGTGTTGATGGCCTCACAGAGAATGATGAACTCCAGTGCCTCAACTTCTCTTGCTCTATCCCTGCTGTGACTGGAAGAGGATTCTTTGAGGTGCTTGTTTATCCTACTTCTCTCCTAATACCGCCCTTACTTAATAAAGCATGCTGCGTTTCTTTTTGTGACCATCATCTTCTGTCCGAAAAGCTTGCCCTTGACAAGCAGTCTTTCACAATCTACTGCTCGGGCATCTATCCTGGGTTGGAATCTGCTTTCGGATAAATTGAGCCCCTGGATATGGCTTCACTCCTTGGATATCATTTGATCCATTCTATGGTTTTGCCTGCTTTGCTCCATAGAAATCATGGTTATGACAGGGTAGCAACAAGTCAGCCTGCCAGTGGTTCACTTGGCTTGTCAAGCCAGTTGTGTGCGTGTGTTTGCTATAATATATTTGGTTTTCTGCTGTTTCTTAATGTACATGTTCTCTGCAATTTTTTCCTTCTAAGGAGTATGATTTCTTGAAATCTTCCAGGTTGAAGATCATGGACTGAGCAGCGGTTTCTTCCCTTTTATAGTTGCAGAGAAGGAGGTTTGCTCTGAGATATGTATGCTCGAGAGTGCACTCGAATTCACTGGGACTGATGATGTCCAGATAGGAACTGGGAAAATGGAAGCAAGAAACCAAGCCATGGATTTTATACAAGAAATGGGCTGGCTTCTTCACAGAAGTCACTTAAAGTCTAGAGTGGGTCACATGGATCCTAATTCAGATCCCTTTCCTTTTGAACGGTTTAAGTGGCTCATGGATTTCTCGGTGGACCGTGATTGGTGTGCTGTTGTGAAAACACTTCTTGATATTCTTCTTTGCGGAATTGTGAGTACAGGAGAGGACCCTTTCTTGAAGTTTGCACTATCCGAAATGAGTCTCCTCCACAGAGCTGTGCGGAGAAATTCTAGGTCTCTAGTAGAGTTTCTTTTGAGATATGCCCCCAAGGAAGTTTCAGATGAATTAAGATCTGAACACAAGTCATTGGTTGGCGAAGATGAATTGTTCTTGTTTAGACCTGATGTTGTTGGCCCTGCAGATTTGACACCTCTTCATGTGGCAGCTGGTATAGATGGCTCTGAGGAGGTACTGGATGCACTGACCGATGATCCTGGAAAGGTAATTTCCTCTCCTTCAATTCCCAGAGCCTCTGTTCGATTAAGGCCGCGAAACTGATTTTCAGGTTGTGCAGTGTTCAAAATTCCACTGTAAGCTTGGTGGTTTGACCCTCCACTGGCCCAACTATTGGTTTCTTTAAGATTTAAACAGGATCTTGTACAAGCTAATTGAGGGGAACAATGCGTGTGGCATAGATAACTCTCTAATAATCGAGTCAACTTAAACTATATAATCCAAGAACACTGCAAGTGACTTGCATATTAAACTGTTCAGCCTTTAATAGCATCATTGCTCTGTTATATCATCGGTTCTTTATTACATCAAAGACATTTGCACTATTGTTTACAAAGTTGCTGATTATGGTATTGATTCAGGTTGGAGTTGAAGCTTGGAAGAGTGCTCGTGACAGCAAAGGTTGTACACCCGAAGATTATGCTCGATTGCGAGGTAACTACTCTTACATCCATCTTGTCCAAAAGAAAATTAATAGGAGACTGGTAAGTGGGCATGTGGTGCTCGACATTCCCAACAGTCTGCCAGATTGCAAGGTCAACCAGAAGCAAAATGAGGAACAGATTGGTAGTTTCCAGATTGGTAGTGCCAGAAAGAAACCCATCCAGCAGCCATGCAAGCTCTGCACTCGGAAGCTGGGTTTTGGAAATGCGGGCAGTTCTCTGCTGTATAGGCCTGCAATGCTCTCAATGGTGGCCGTAGCTGCTGTCTGTGTTTGTGTAGCTCTCCTCTTTAAAACCTCACCAGAAGTTCTGTTCATTTTCCGTCCCTTCAGGTGGGAGTTGTTGGGCTATGGATCTAGCTAAGGTCGTTCATTCTAACTGCACCACCGTTGTCAAAACCTGATAAAGCTGTTTGTATTTATATGCGTCTGTAAACTGTAAAATTGAGTTGTCCTGTAGAATTAGTGCTTTGACAGATTTCGGATTTGGTAACATTGTCAACACATCAAGTGTTTGTGGTTCTGTTAGGAATGTGTACTGTCCTGTGTGTGTGTTGGAAGTAAAAACAGAGTTGAAAAATAAGATTATTGTTATTTAGTGGAGATTTGTATGTGCCCTAATTATACATATTTTTTGAGCCTGAGTTACCATGGACTTTGATAAAGGTGTTAAGAGGAACAGCTGTTAACTTTTGGCTGAGAATATTCCCTTTTACAGGTCCTTTGAGAGTATCTAGCTGTGAATATGGTTGGTACAAACATGAATACTAGTATAATCTTGTATTGTATGTACACAGATTATGTGTTTGTCTCTATCCATGAAGGAGCATGGACACTTGGTCTGAACTGTCCTACCGGTCATGGACAGGTAGAAGCATGAATACACGAGAATTTTATGTTTTATAAAAAATTAGAAGTTAATGCACTTAAAATTACAGTATGATTTAGTTAAAAAAATAATATAAAATTTAAGAAAACAACAATAACAAAATTCTAAGATTTAGGTTGTTGAATCTATCTTTGATTGATTAATGTGTAATATTCTCATTACTAATGGAATCAAAAGGATCTCTGGATAGGGTGACAAAAATAATTTCTCTTAACCGATAAAGAGTGATTTGGTGGACAAAATCACAGTTAGAGTGCAGAGTTGGAGTTTCTCTCTTTTGGAGGTAGATTGCAACTTGTGAATTCAGTACTTTTTGCTATTCTAAGTTTATTGGGCCTCTTTGTTTATTTTAGTTGTAAATAAACAAAGAGGCCCAATAAACTTTATTTTAGTTGTTTATTTTAGTTGGTGGAAAAAATCAAACGATGTTAACTGTTTGATGAGGAGGTTTCTTTGGTCTGGCACAAAGCTGAGTAAAGGAGGAAGTAAGGTTGCTTGGGATATGGTTTGTTGCCCAAAGAATGAGGGCGGGTTAGGCATTAAAGACACTGCAGCAATGGTCAAAAATCTTTGGAAGGTTTGTCAGCCTCACCTAAGTTCTGTTTGGGTGGATTGGGTTAGAACTCACATGCTGAAGGGGATGAGTTTTTGGGAAGTGAAGCCTCCTAGGCCCTGCTCATGGAATTGGAGGGCTAAGAGAGAGGTTTAGAGAGTGTGTCATTGGTGATGGTCATTCTACTTCTTTTTGGTTTGACAATTGGCTTCCCGAGGGACCTTTATTTACAAGGATGGAGAATAGGTTTCTCACTGATTCTGGAATGAATTATGATGCTAAGGTGAGCATAATCATTTTCAATAATGAATGGGACTTTCCTGCTGTTGCAACTGAGGATTGGGTTCAATTTAGAAAAAAGAAAAGGAAAAAAAAGTGAGTTTAAGAGCACTAGTGTAAGCAAATTCACCAAAGGCAAATGGGTATTACTCAACTGAACAATTTTGTTACATCACCTACAGTTTGCATCTTTCATTAATGAGGAGGAGTAAATAATAATAAATGAGATACCTAAATTCATGAACAAAATTTGGCTATACTTGCTTTGTCTTTTCTTTTCTGGAGATGGAGTTGGCACCAGACACAATAACAAATACAAGACTATTTACTTGCTTTATTGAGAGCAATGCTATACGTTTCATTTATTATAATATCATGAGACTAATTCCAAGATGTTTATCATTTTTCATGTTTTGAATGTCTATATATATATACCATTTATCCCTACAGCAACTCTAACTCGTTCTTGAAAATCTCTTTTCATACACCACCTATTTCAGTTTTACCTTACTGATTTTTGTCGATAGCACTACTTAATGCATCAAGAGTGAGTGAAGGGTCTAAAGGTTTTAGTTAAAAAAATGATGAAATTAGAATATTCCTTTTTTTTTTTTTGAAAAACAAGTTTTTCACACAAGCACACTTTTGCCTACTAAGATACTCGGAAATACCATTGGCTATTTGATCCGCTGGTAATTAGAATATTCTTGTAAGCCTGAACTTCTCAGAGGTTATATATATAAGGAATGTTGAAGAAGCTGAAATCAGGAAGGCCATATTGTATAACTCCAAGATAATAAAAACTTAGGGCCCGTTTGGTAGGCGGTCCGGTCTAGATTGGTCTTATCTGGTCCGGTCTGGTCTGGTCTTATCTGGGTGGTGTTTTGAAAGTCTGTTTAGTAAAGTTGTCTAATCTTATGGTCTTATTTAAACTGTTTGGTCTTATGTTTGGAAAATAATACAAAAAATAATATATAAAATTCAAAAAATATATTAAGTATGAAAAATATAAAAAAATTGAAAAAATATAAAAAATTTAAAAATAATATAAGAAATTCAAAAATAATATATTTTTCAAATTTTATAAATTATTTCAAATTTTTATATTATTTTTTGAATTTTATATATTATTTTTGATTTTTTATATTATTTTCAAATTTTTTATATTTTCTGAAATATATATATATATATATATATATATCTAATTTTGTATATTATTTTTGAATTTTATATTTTTTTCAAATTTTATACATTATTTCAAATTTTTTATATTATTTTTCAACTTATATATTATTTTTTAAATTATATATATATATTTAAAATTTTATATATTAATTTTGATTTTTATATATTTTTTCGAATTTAATACATTATTTTAAAAAAATTATATTATTTTTCAAATTTTATATATTATTTTCGAATTTTATACATTATTTTGATTTTTTCTATTATTTTGGAATTTTTTTATTTTCCCAAATTTTAAATATATATTTTTAATTTTATATATATATTTCAAATTTTATACATTATTTCAAATTTTTTATATTATTTTTTAAATTTTATATATTATTTTCAAATTATATATATTTTTAATTATATATATATTTTTCAAATTTTATGGTCTCATGTGTTAAGACAATTGTATATAAGACCACTTGAGACCATCATTTTTTTTTGTCTCAAATTACCCCTTTTGATCCCAAGTGGTCCTTATTTTTTTAGAACCGTATTGCCAAACAATGTTCGGTCCCAAAAAAGTCATTATGAGACCGGATCACATGGGATCGGACCGCGAACCAAACAGGCCTTAGAGAATGCAAAAAGTATTTCCAAACCCAAACGCTGTTCGCTCGTATTGGAACACAACATCCCCCATATACAAAATATTGCCTTGGACAGTTCATTCACAATTCATATGGACAACTTCAAAATATCTCCTAAAAAAGAGGGGGGAAAAGCAGAACCAAAGTTGATCAACACAAATATTAGACCAGCTCTTTCAGAACAACATTGTAATGTATCCACTGTCTCGTCTCTCGTCTCACTCTCTCAACATCAAGGAGGCTAGGCTACCTCATCCTGTAAATCATCATTACTAAAACACATACCATGGAGTGAAACATGAAATTTCGCTTTGAATACCAGCTTCTGCACCTTTCAAGCAAAAATTAAAGCCAAAATGCATCACTTTTTGGGATTTCCCGGAGCTTTTGCCATAAGCCTCTGACCTCCACCATTTCGCCAAACACCACGCACAGGCAACCCTTCACTAGGATTATTGTTCCCATTCCTTGCTGCCTCCATAAAATTAGGATCTGGATCTAAATCAGGATCAGAATCTTTGAGATCTAAAAGTGCTGCTATTGAGCCGTCACCTAAGCGAACTCTGTTAAACTTTGAGGTTTTCTTCCGCTGCTTACTTTTCCCACCCCCAGCTGACTGGGAATCATCTTGCCCATCTTGCCCCTTCGTCTTTACAGACGATTCACTGGGTAAACTAAAATCTGCCTGCACCTCATTAATGATTGCCTTCGACTTAGCTCGGTACCCATCCTTCGATAACACTTCCACCTCTTCTTCTGAAGGCCTGTAGCTGGACTGCAGTTTCCTCACGGTGTTTAAAATGCTATCTGACAAGTTATCCCTCAAATTATTAGTTTCAGCGTCTGCACGCTTCCCTTTACCTTTCTTGACACTACTACTGTCTTTCTTGAAACTGCTTTCAGTTGCCTGTGAACCATTACTTCTCAAACTCGCATTATACATCTCAATGAGTTCTTTCTGCTTCTGCGAATCAGGAAGCAGCATAGCTAACTCGAGAACAAGATGTGACAACCCAAACTGCTCCACGTACACTAGATATACCTCAGTGTCCATTAAACCCTGACGGTATTCTGCAGATATGTCTTTGAAAGAAGTGTATTTGTCCTGATCAAATTGTAGAGCAGCACGGATTCTTTCCACCAAAGACTTGTTCGCCGTGTGAACATCTTCCGTTTTAGTGGGTGGTATGCGAATCTGCGTATCAGAGACCGGAGGAAAATCAGAGATAAGAGGGCCAAAATATCCAGCCTCAACAAGGTTTGGAGCTGATGTGGAGTGGCTGATCCTACTGGTGCTGCCCAAATTCCTTGAGGAACTCGAAGATCCAGCTGATGAAGGTTCATAAACTGATGCTGGTCGAGGCCGCGAAATGCTTGAATAACTAGGAGGTGCAGGTACGTTGTCTGCCATTGTTTGACCAGAACTAAATGATGATCCGGGTGCATTACTTGCTGGAGGTCTAGTCAAACTAGTTGCAGGTAGAACAGGTCCACGAGTTGCAGCTGGCCAGGCCTGAGTAGAATTAACCACCACAGTTACATTGTTTTGGCGACGAAGATGTGCAGCCATACTTTTTTTGGATAAACCCTCAAGCTCATGTTTAGATTTTTGCTGACTAGCGCTTGTTGTGCTGGGTAGAGGAGGAAAGGAAGGGCCCCGTGGTGCCGCACTCGAAGTTTGGCCATTAGGCGAATGTTTGGACTTTTGCCGACTTGGCTTTGGTGCCATTGGGAGGGGAGGAAAAGAAGACCCTTGGGGTGGTGCATTATTTGAGCTCTGTGACAAAGCCTGACGGTATCTTGAAGGTTGCTCAGAATCTGTTGTAAGTGCTTCAAGTGGTTGAATGATGAAATCAATCTCACTTGGATCTCTACTCTCAGTAGCTACTTGTGTGTTGGATGATGATGATTCGTGAAATGTACCATCACCATTAGCCATCTCAAAACTGGCATGGATAGCCATGGAAAGTTGATTTTCAAACGCGTCTCGGCGGAATGTCCGTCCCCTTCCACGACGATTATCCTGCCCATTACTTCGTCGGTAACGGAAGCTTGTCGGAATCTGGGACAGGGAGAAAAACAAAAGAAACCACACCATATTATCACGCTCATGATACCAATACAAATAAAACTATAAACAAAAACACAATAACAACCAAATGCAACCAATGGAAATGGAATGAGTAAATTAGCTAAAAAAAGAACCATGAACTGAGAAGGTTAATCAATTCGTGACTAAAATAGCAGCACAACTGAACAAAAGCTTTCTTAATTAGTGGGAGAGAGAGAGAAGTACATGCCTGAAGAACAGCATTACGCTTTGAACGGGACATGCGTCCTCCATGTTCAATGGCATTATGTCTCTGTAATTTCGAAGACAGAATGAAGTTAACAACTTATAATACGAAAAGGAAGAAAAAAATTTATAACTACCTCAAACGATACAAATTTTATATTCCTTGAAAACACAAAACCACATATTAACATATACACACATTCCACAAGTACATATGCCTTGTGAAAAAATCATCTACCATACACATGTCCTCCCAAAACTCACCTTCATTTCAGCTTCAGACTGGAAGACAACAAATTTCTTTGCAAGGCAGGCCTCATCCTCACATAAGAAATGCTCTCGACCGAAGTGGATCTGCAAGAGATTAATTTGTTAAAATAGAATTTAACTAATAATGCATGGCGATGAGTGTAATCATTATTATATTGAAGGAGAAAATATCTTGCCTCCAAGTCATCATAATTCTTATAGTACTCGTACTGCCCAGGATTCTGCCTGCATGAAACAGCATAACCAGTTATGTGCGATTTACAAATTCTGAATAACCAGCATAACTGTGTGTGTGTGTGTGACAAAAAAAGGCATTTCCATTACATTTTTAAAGAGCGTATTTTACCTTTGGCATATATGACAGGTATAGTGTTCAGTAGACATGTGCAAGTAAAGTTCGTTATCTCCATAAAATGGGGTTCTGCAGAATTCACACATAGGATGCCCCATAAAGCCACCTCTGTCACTTTCAGTTCCATCCACCTCAGAGTCACCAGTGTTTATATGCTGGTTCAGTTGTGCTCTAGTATATAGCTTCTGTTCACAAATAAATACCTGATCCATTCCAAATAATAGGAGTAAAATCGTAAATACCATAATAATAACAGCGAAACAAAAGATAAAGTACACAATCCAGCACTCCCTAATTTATCATATTATAAAGCGAAGTTCCAAATTATAGTGTCCCTACCCCTGTTGTATTCCAAAACCCCATGTCAAACTTCCTTGCCAAGCAAAGCACCAATGGTTTCACCAGGGTACAACTTGCCATCATCACATTTTGCGTCTTTCCTATCCATACTGATATGCAATACCTCGTCTCCGACCCTCAGCATAATCAAAATATTTTCCCATCCAACCTTTTGTAGTGAACATATAATGGTAGAGATATATATATTATAAAACCTTAACTAAGTATTAGCATGGAGACAGAATACATCCTACCTCCTATGACCATGACTGTTATGTAGCATAGCAATGTAAAAACTGAGACGAGACAACCCTTCACCGATTAGACATGGCCAACTCAAAAATGTCAAACTTTTCCCCCACGAAAACAACCAATAGTTCCACCATCACATCTCTCCATTTCCGTATTGTAGTGTAGTATTCCAACATACAATATAATAACCCCATGTCATACTTTCTTCCCAAGAAACCAACAATGGTTTCCCAAGGGTACAACTTGCCATCATCACAATTTCGTCATCCTATGCATACAAATACGCCACCTGGTCTCAAGACCATAAAAACATTTCTCATCCAACCTTCAACAGTGAACATATCATGGTCTGATGGTACAAAAGACTATATTATATAACCCTAACTATGTATTAACATGCAGGCAGAATACATCCTCCCTCCTATGACCAGAGCTGTTATGTAACACAACAATGTAAGAACCAAGACGAGACAATCCTTCACCCTATTGGACATGGCCATTCAAAGAAGTCAAACTATTTCCCCAAGAAAACAACCAACCAATAGTTCCACCAGGGTACATCTCTCCATCCACCACATTATATGTCTCTTATCCTATCCACACTGATTAAGGCAATACCTCATCTGAGACCACATCAGCGTTGTGTTACATAACAGTCTTGTAATAGCGAGAGGATGTATTCCGTCTGCATGTTAATACTTAGTTTTCCCCTCCAACCATCAGTAGCAAACTAGATATCAAGGGAAGAGACATAACTATAATTTAAAACCAAAACTAAGTATTAACATGCAGACGGAATACATGCTCTCGCTATTACAAGACTGTTATGTAACACAACAACATAAAAACTACGAAGATACCAACCAAGACAGAGCCCTTCCTCTCCTAGACATGGCCATTCATTATCCTCCACGATAAGCTTAAACTGAACTCTTAGGTCCAGACTTAAGTTTGTGCAATAAATTTTCTACTTACAACCTGAATTGTCCAACTCACAGAATGGGACTGGTAGGAGTGAGCTATACAAAGCAAAAACTCTCATCTCTCACTACCAATTCTTGAACCTCCTGACCTGAGGGTTGACTACACAAGCCCATTCCTAAACTAAAGGGGGCAGCCTACAGTGCAAAGATCTACCGAATTGGAGTTTGTTGCATGTGTATCTGTGTGATTATTTATTTAATTATTTATTTTGAGAGGTTGGGTTGTCTTCCTGTTTTCTGGGGGTTGGGGGACACTGAATTTTCAGTGACAAAAAAATCTCAAAACTCCTTTCCATCCCAGTAGTTTTTAGGAATAATTAGCCTTTGCAAATACAGCTATAGAATGGCAACATAATCATATAGTACCAGCGCAATCTCATCAACAAAGCAATAAACCATCATTTATTTCCCCATCCCCTTCTAGACCAATTTTCTTGGTTCATGCTCTAGTCTTTCCACCTGAATCTACAGTCCTTAAAGACGCACTCGTTTTGTCTTCATTACACAATGACAGACCAAACCATAAAAAAAAAATTCTCTCTTCCTTCATTACATGTGAACTAACCATCAACTTCCTTTCTCACTATTTCCACAACTAAGAGTTCTAACCATAGGCCACTTGTCTTCCCTCAGACTCCACACACTTACAGAGTTACAAAAGGTTAATAAGTTTTGTGCAAAGCTTATTAAGGAATGTGATTCTATGCCTTCCATGTGTAATCTAATAGGAGTCGGAAAGCATACTTCCTTACTCACTCTAGCTAAAACCAGAGGGCAACATTAGAGTCCTTTAAGGTACCTATTATGTTATGATGTCAAACATAGATCCTAGAAAGCATGGACAGGATACGTTGACACCCAAATTCACAAATTTTAAGACACGGAAATGGCATGGATGCAAGAATATATATATATATATATATATATATATATATATATATATATATATTTGTGTATGAAATTTCATTCGTATATGCATCTATTAAGTAAAAGCATTATATACTTCTAAATCCATTTCTAATTACATTATAAGAGTTGCTTTGACATGAATTAAAAAAAAACTTGATTATGTCATTATTGTAATGGTTTTCATAATATATATACTCCAACTCCACAAGTTTGTCATTACAAAGATTTCCTTTTAAACGAACAAGCACCATTTATGCTTCACTTATGACCATATATAAGAACACTTTAGAATGTGTTCATATGATTTTTTCATTTATCAAACATGAGTACTCTACACATGTTTGTATATATAAGACATGTTTGAAATATCGATAACTACTGGCCTACGTATCTAGGAATTGCAAGTGAAGTGTCAGAAAGAAATAATAAAATTTATTTTTTGTTAATGGACCAGTATTGAAGTGCCGGACATGTCTCCGAGAAGATACGACTCCTTCGTACAAGTGTCTGTGTGTTCCCAGTAGATTTGAAGGATGAACTACAATCCCTGTTGTCCTTAAAAGGAGCAAGTATATGTTTTGTCTATGCAGGATTACTAAAGGCAAAGATAACATTTGAAATTATTTTGCTCGAAGTAGCTGTTTTTAGGACTCAAATAGATATTTCAGCGTGCTTTTCGGTTGAGTTGTTGCCATTGCATCAAGCAATAACCGAACTTTCCCGTGAGACGTTTTCAAACTGTATGTCTTTGTTTTGTCTTTAGTATCAAATCTTAAAGCATAAAGCATACGACAAGAATGGTCTAAACGACACTGAAAAGTAAATCCGACCAATCAAGAAACAAAGAAAAAATAAAAACTGAAAGATAAGATCATTTATGATGTCATAAATCTTGCGGAATATTACCTTTCTTCCTTCCAAGCACAAACTGCACATGAGCAATCTATGGTGGTGGAACAGATGCCCTTTAAGCTGCTCAATATTCCTTAATTTTCCTCGTCTCCTAGAGCCATCATTTGGTTGCTCCTCTGCCTTGTCACATACACTGCAAGAAAGCTTGCACATTGCCTTGATCATCTTGTAATGGTCCAAATCATCAAATATTCCTTGAGTGTCCTCATGGTACCAATATGCTCCCACTCGACCCTCCCTCAGCTCAGATGGGAAGACCGAAAAATCATTAATTATCCTTGTATAATCACCGAGAGCCTGCACATCAACACCAAATACCCGAAAAATAAGAAAGCACACCCTTTGGTGAATCTCAAGCCCACATCAACCACAAGCATAACTGGTCATTATTTCCATCTCTGGGTAAAAATAATACAAATTCCGACCCAGAATGCGAAACAGTGTTAATGATCAATGGCTACATTAATTTATCCAACTATTTGATTTTCATATTAGCATTGAATACAAGAATCCATGGAGCAATCAAGTGATATTCACATGACTCATGAGCAGAATGAATCCAATTAAAGCACCGTTTCATGGATAACCCAAAACTGTGAATTGCAAAAAATTGGATGACATATATATATAGATATATAAGAATATATTATAAACCTTGGTAACGAAGACTATGCTGGAGTCGGTCTTGCAAATACAGCAACGGCGATCGTCGCAGATGAAGCGAAGACGAGACACGCAGGTGGAGCACACCTCCCGGTGACCGCACGCCCCGTAAGCCACCCATTCCAGGCTCTCCGCGCACACCGCACAGCTATCGTCCATTCTCTCTCTAGGATTCAACAAATCACAATCACAACTGTCTCCAGGTTATGTATGTTCTGATCCAATCTAGGGTTTTCCAATTCGACGATATATATATGTGACGACGTATGGGGATTGTTGTCTTATTTCGTATCTAGGGTTCGTCGTAATTTGACACAAACTGTAATTAGGACTTCTATAAGGTGAAGAGACGAGTCTGATTTGAAGAGCATCACGAATTGACTAAAACGGCTATGTTCGGGTAACATTATTACATAATAAAATAATAATGCACTGCCCTCAAATACCAAACGTTTTACTTTACCGGGGGCATTTTAGTCTTTCGGCGCATTCCTTATTTCTATTAAACTTGGCTGAATAATAGGCCCTTTGGGAAATCATGTTTTTGTTATTGTTATTGTTATTGTTTTTTTTACTGATTATGATAATAAAATTTTGTTTGAGTGCAATTTTAGTGAAAATATTTTTATGAATAGTATTTAGAATAAAAATAAATTTGGGTCAAAATAAAAAAACACCAATTTAATTTTATTTTTGTTCTTTGTTCTAACTCTTCTCTCAATTCAACCAAATACACATATCACTGTATACACAACCCGCCACCACCACCAAAACCCTAACCCCAAATTCCTCATTTGATTCACAATTTTAACATTCAATTTCTTGTCCCCATACCCACCACCCGCACCCGCTGTCCATATGTATATATATATATGTATATGCGTATGAAAGAATCAAATACAATTTTTGCCCAAAATATATATTTATTTTTGTTTTTTTAAAGAAAAATACAAAAATAATTTTTGTTACTTCATCCAAAAAAAACAAAGGATTTCCTAATATTCGGCATTTTTTTTTATAACCTTTAATTAGGGAGGCAATAATAATTTCATTACCATGTGACATAAATTTTGTCAGTCAATTTTACAGAATCATCATTTAATGACATTGTAGTTGTTTAAATAAAAGCAAAAACAAGAAAAAGTAAATATATGTTTACAACAATTCCAAGTGCTTTACTTTTCTTTTTTTTTTTAAAATGTGCACTAATTTTCACTTTGAGAATATACAAAGAATTCTATGATACATTGGTTAGACATGTATGGTGTTCATTTTTTAAAGGAAATTAATATGTTGTTACATAATCTCTTCAAACCGGTTTACTTTCTTTTCTTTTTTTCTTTTTTTTTTAAGGATTTCTGTAGGATGTAATATTTCTACTCGAATCCAGTTAAATCCAACTTTCTTAAAATTCATAACTGTTCCAAACACGTGCATTCCATTTCTAAAATATTGTCTGCGTGTATCTACCTATTATACCTATTTGACAACAACTCTGAAATTATAATCATTGAAGTGACTCCCAGTTTGGGAAAATATTTTTCGGCCATTTGCAGAGAGAATTTTAGAGTCATTTTTTAGTAGTAAACGTAAGTGTTTATATATATATATATATATATATATATTTATATTATTATTAAAAGTGTGAAGAAATTTTGGTATTTCAGTATTTATAGTCAAAATTTCATATGTAATTTTTCAATCCAATTTCTACTTGAATTATAACTACATAATTTAATTAAATTCTATAATTCTAATACAATTTCTACTTAAATTATAATCACAAAATTTAATTGAATTCTATAACTCCAATTCAAGTAGAATCTCATTTCAAATAATGAATTCTTATTTGGTAACTCTATATATAACCAAACGTGTCTCTCTTTAAATCCTACGATTCTCACGTCTCTCAGTTGCAAAAAACATTTATTATATAATATTATATTTCAAATTTTATTATTATAATTTGTTATTACTTTTGTGTTTGATTTTTTCCATAGTATGACTATACTTTTTCTTTTTTTTTGTTGTTAGTGTGATCTTAAATTTTATTACTGCTATGCAATTTATTTCATTTATTTTTTTATGTTATAGATTTATATATATATTTTTAATAGGATTCCACGTGCTTTAAATAGCAAATTTTGAAACTATTTCCACAATACTTATCTAGGATCACAACTAAGTTATTACTTTGACATATAATGAGAAATTGGGAATTGCGTTTGTTTTGGATTCTTTTTTGTTTTGTCGTGGTTTTGTGGCACCCACAGATAATATGCTGCTTTTACACCTTAGTTGTTCAATGACGTGTGGAGAGAGAATTTAAGAGATAATTAATGTAGGTAGAGAGATGAACTTTTTAAAAAGAGTTGCACCCCTTTAAATTTTCACTCAAAGAAAGACAGTTATTCAATTATAAGAAAATATTATTTGAACTCTATCACTATAATTCTATCACAACCTAATAGAGTGGAAGACCCCAAAGCATATATATGGAGCACTACCACCCAAAGTCTCGATTCCCTTTAATAAATGAGAGGCTTATAGTATTCTCTTCCTTTATGTCTTTTCGGTTGGTATTTTTTTATTGAGAAGAAGAATATTTGTATTAGATAATGAATTTTGATTATATTTTCAAACTTTTATGATTATATTTAGTTTATTTTTTATTTTTAAATTAGTAAAATTAAATTTATTTTCGATTACATTCTTTATATTAAAATATTTAAAATTTTATAGAAAAATATATTATTATACTTTTCTACATCTTAAATACATGATATTCTCACATTATATTGTGATTATCAATCGAATCTAATGTAATAGAATAATTTTACAGAGTTTGAGCAAATTGTTATATGTATATATTCTTCTTTATTACATACTCTTCTCTTTTTTCTTTGGTAAGTTCTATTTTATGACTATATTATATATATTTGATTGTTTTAGTATGTAATAATATTAATCTTTTAAACTAAATTAGTTTGAGTTTGAGGATTTTTTATTTTTTATTTTTGATATATTAATATGTATTCTGTTCCATTTATTTTATGCGAAATATTTATATGTATAATTTGAGTTTGAGGAATTCATTCGTCATATAACCTATATTTGTTAATCCTTTTAGTTGTATTCTTTTCGTCGTTATTTTTATTTACTTTATTTATTTATTTTTTAATTAAATGAGTTTTCATTTTAGTAGTTTTTTATTTTTGTTTTTTATATTACCGAGGTTTAATCCAATTTCTACTCAATTTATAACTATAAAATTTAATTGAATTCTATAACTTCAATCCAATTTTTACTTAAATTATAACTACAATATTTAATTGAATTATATAACTCCAATTCAAGTAGAATGTTATTTGGAAGCACCAACACTTATTTATGTATGAATTATGTATTTAAATTCTATCACTAAAAATTAATTAAATTTTAATTGTATTATATTATATTAAATATATATTACAAATCTCATTGTGATAGAATTCTAAAATTTAAATTATTTTTTATATTTTATTCCATTCTCTTATTATAATTAATCCTAATGGAACAAAAAAATAATGGATTTTATTTACAATTGTATTTAATAATTCTAATCCTAATTGGACTATAATATTAATCTCATCTATAATTGTAATTAATAATATTAACCTAAAGGATAATTTTGGACAAACAAACCTAATTGTGATGTGATTGAAAGTCATATAATTAGAAGTCTTATAACAATATAGTACAACCATATATCTAATCCTACGTCCCTCTATCTTTTTAAGACTCTACAATTCTCAAGTTTCTCCCTCTCTCCACCTCCACTATAATTTTTCTATTATATCTTAATTTTAATTTTATCTATGTTGTACTGATTGTATTCATATTGTTCATTGATTATATTTATGTTGTTCCATTATTCCTTTTTATGACTATGTCCCAGGACAATGGTACCAGATATATAGGTTAGTATTTCTTTTTTCACTTTTCTTTTATTGTAATTTTCTATTTATTTATTAACTTCGATATATATCTTGATAGGTGTTGTGGTCTGATCAAGCTTAATTTGTCTATTTATTTATAATACAATTTTAATAAAAATTTATTAACCATGCTTCTTAAGGTACCCATTATATCATCATTTATAAACGATTTTATTTTGACAATTTACATATATTCTTACAAGTACATCATAATTTCATATGCTTATTATATTTTTTTATTTCTTTTTCTTTTCTTCATTATATATTTATACACTTTTTTTTTATATTTAAATGAATACTTTATAATCTCTATATTTATTATTTATTTAATCAATAGATATCACCTTTGTGTATTTGTTTACTCTCCTTTTAATTTTAATATTTCATCATTAATTTTGATATATACATTAATTCGTTTACTTTTAGCTTCTTTTTTTTACACTTCATTATCTATTGATTTCATTTTAAATTTATTTTTTATTTTTTTCTTTATTTTTTTAAATTTAACTTGATAGGTATTGTGTTATGATCAAGTTTTATTTTTGTTTATTTCTCAAAGTCCGAACTTATATGAATTTTAGTAAACTAATATCTTGATAATTTTTTAAATATTAATTTTTTTAAAGGTATTGTTGTAGTTAATATTGTATTATTTTTTTAATTTCTATTTTGAAACTATTATAAGTATATTACTTAATTTGATTTATATTGTTGTATTAAATATATTAAATTTAAAATTTGATTATAATAAAATACTAAAAGTTAGATTAATTTTTATATTTTCTTCCATTTTCTTATTATAATTTAATTATTTCTATAAGTTATTAGTAACACTTTTTCTGTAATCTGGAGTATTAATATTAATGTGACAAATGTCATTAAAAATTTGAAGTGCTCCACACATAAAAAAAAAATGCTAAGGTGATGAAATAAGGGTATTTTGTACATAAAATTATTTTTAATAATTTTTTAATATATTTAAACATTTATCAAATTTTACAATAGTACTAATTTTTATGTTTTTTAATATTAGTATAATTTATTTATTTATGATGTAGATTTTAAATTACGTGCAAAATATGTGTTTTTTACTAGTATATATCTAAATACATAATATAGGGTAATTTGCAATGACACTCCTGATATTTGGGTCAATTTCACCCAGTGATCGGTCAACGTATTTTTTAACAGAAACACCACACGAGGGTTGCAAATTGTTGCAATGACATCCCTTAGAGGTATAAAATGACTTTAGTGTCCTCAATTATTTTAATTTTCATGCGAAATGTCTAAGTTATCCTAATGCTTAAATCATATACCTCACCCACTACACCAACCACCATTGTCACCTCACTCTTACTATAATTTTTTTTACAATAAATAAATATGATATAAAATATATATAATTTATTCTAATTATAAAAATTCAAAAACATCTAAAGTATACTGGAAAATCTATTTAAAAGTAAATTATACTACAAAAATATTATATAAATAATAAAATATATAAATTAATAATAAAAAATCACATTATTTAATTAATGCTTTTAATTCTAAATATATTGTTCTATAAATATTTCACAAAAAAAATAAAGGGTTATAAATAATATTCATTATAAGTATTACAAACCTAATAACATATATATAAATTTTTATGAAGGTCTAGAAAAAAAACCCTTATATTTCTATACTATTGGAAATCAACAATTTTAGTGGGATTTGATAATATAACTACATGTATTATATATGAATTAGTAATAATTACTAATTTTAGTGGGAATCTAAAAATAGATCTGTAATATTTAAGTGTAAATATAAACTAAATAAATGGGTATAATTATTTAAATTAGTAACACAAGTAACCAAAAACAAATATGACTTTGATATTTTAAGTAGTGTATATTTTAGTGGGATTTAGTAATAATTACTATATTTTTTGGAAAATAATTTTGTATTAATTAGTGTAAATATAGTTTAATTGTAATTATTTATTTTTAATACATTTAGTGAAAAGTACAAAAGAACTTTGTAAGTAGTAAACATTTGATAAAAATAAATAAATATTGCTTTGACTTTTATAAGTACTCCTTCTGTCTCAAATTATAAGTCTATTTTGGGGAATCCAACTTTTTGAGATGATGACTTTTATTGGTGTGATAGTGAATTAAAAACCAATTTTACCCTTGGTCCCATAAAGTGATGTGATATTTATAGTTTAGATATTTTATAACTTGAATGATTAAAGGGTAAATTGACCAAATAAAGTGACATTGACTTCACTTATTTTGAAATGAAGTGAATAGTGAATGTGAACACTTAAATTGTGACGGAGGGAGTAGTATATAGTTTAGTAAGATTTAATAATAATTATTATATTATGTGGAAAGGTTAAAAGAGTGTTATAACATTTGGTTGTAATACCCTATATACTTAAATAATAATAAATTAAAAATATATAGAAAAATAAAAATTGCTTGTACTTTTATAGTAGTATGTGTTAGGAATCAAATTATTTGGGATTTGGATTTGGAATCACAATTGGAATTGGATTGGGAATGAAATGAAATTCCATTTGTGTGTTTGGAATAAACAATAATTTAAGTGAAATATAATTCCTTTTGTTTGTTTGGATGCTAACACGAATTGGAAAAATATATATATATATATATATATTTATCTTTTTACCCTTATTACTGTATGTACATCCGTAAAGGGCATTCAATACAAATTTAGACATCATAAATAAAATAAAAAATAATAATACACAAAAGTAAAAAATAATACATGTAACACAAATATTAAATATTATTATATTGTTTTACTCTTTTTTATCATCCACTATTATAATAAGTTGTTTATGAAAATTTATAAAGCACTTATAATATTTGAAAAAATATTAGATATATTAATAAAAACATGCGATAACACTGTGTTTGGAATCAAATTCTTAAAAATATTTACATATATATATATATGTGAGTATATACATATATATAAGTATATAGGGTAAGGAACACCGTAATGAAATTTATAACTACCACTACCATCTAACCGGATAATTATAAAAATATATATATTAAATGCATTAATTTGCATAAGTGATACAGTAAACCAAATAATAAAACTTACACAGTGAAACACATATATAAAAGTACACATCCATGAAAATATAATCTAATGTCCTTTATATTATGAAATATATATTGACAGAATATTTTGTTAATTTATCTTTCTGTTGACACCCTAAATGAGCCAACACATGGCAATGAAGCGGACTAAAACTAGGCCGAAAATTGGCCAAAACTGGGCTGTTTTTCTGGTCAAAACTGGACTGTTTTTAGGCTGTTTTTGGACTGTTTCGGGCTTAAACTAGGCTATTTTCGGGCTAAACTGGGCAGGAAATTGGGCAGAATTGGGCTGAAAATTGGCCAAAACTGGATTGTTTTTGGGCTGCGAAATGGGCCGAAAACTGGGCTGAAATTGGGCCGAAAACTAGGTTGAAAATGGGCTGCGAATTGGGCTGCAAACTGAGCTGAAATTGGGCCGAAAACTGGGCTGCAAAGTGGGCCAGAAATGGGCTGAAATTGGGCTGCGAAAATGTTTTAGAAGATGAGTCATATCATAAAGAAACCTTGTTATTTAAAACTAAAAGATTACAAAGTTGGTGGAGTATTGGACACTTTTGGAAAAGAGATGACAGTTTTTCGTTATATTTCATTTTAGTCATTTATTTGCTTTCTTTCAATACCAAATTTACTTTCTGCAAATTTACATTCCCAGTCATTTATACGCTTTCCTTCAATATCAGTTTATTTCAATTCCATGTCATTGCATCTTTTCAATTCCTTTCGCAATTTCTTTTGGTTACCCAAAAGTCCTCTTTGCTGAGGCAATCAGAACCTTCACGAGAGTTGAGTTCTCTCTCTCGTAAATCGCCTGATTCTATTTCACATGTTCAAAAGAGACGAAAATCCGTTCCTTTTGAACCGGTTGAACTCCGTCACCGGTTCTGGCACGCCCGTACCCTACGGATACGAAGAATATTATCGGCCCTACTACTCGGCCGATGATTATTATTTTTCGGAATCCCACGAAAATCATCATTATTATCGGCCATGCTATTCGGCCGGTGATAAATATTATTTTTCGGAGCGAACACTTTCTAAATTATTATATATACATAACATAATTTATAACATTTAGAAAGAAAAAGAAAAGTTACCATTCCAAAATTTCAGGTTTTATGAAAGTACAGAAAAAAATCAGATATATAGACATATATAAGGATTGTAGGTATATATTAAAGTAAAAGCATTTGTAGAAGTTATAAAAATAGTTCAAACTTGAGAAATAGACTCCTTCCACAAGTAGATATTTAATCTAAATATAATAAGTTATTTTTGTAATTTAATTAGTGTTTTAGTAAAATTGTAAAACATTTTATTACAAATCACACCAATATTTGTCAATGAAGTGATATTTCCCATGGAATTCTATTTATTTTAAAATCCCTTTTCAACCAAACAACATAAGTCCCATTTGTATTTGAAATACCTTCAAATCCCGACCTTCCAAACACATTGTAAAGAATGTTGGTTGGTATAGAGGGTGAAGTGTAGGGTTTAGACATTATGGTAACTTGACAGTGGGTGAAGTATAGGGTTTAGATATTAGGGTAACTTAAACATTCGACATGCAAATCAACATAATTAAGAGCATTTAAATTATTTTATGTCTACAAGGAATCTCATTGCCATACTTTTGAAACATCATAAATACTTTTGTTAGAAAATACGTTCACCGGTCACTGAGTGAAATTGACCCAAATCTCAAGAGGTGTCAACGCAAATTTACTCATTGATTAACCAAGACTATCAGAATCGAGAGTCTAGGTAGAATTATTTTGAAATCCGTAGAATCGTACGTAGAATAGTAAGATTCTACCTAAACGTATTAATTTTTGTAAAAAATATTAAATATTTAATTTAAAAGTACATCGGGTCTTTAAATATTTTATCATAAATTTAGGTCATTTATTAAAATATTGAACTAAATCATTAAGCTTTTGGGCATTTCATATGGAGGGCTTAACAAAAGAAGTGAATTCCGATCTTGCATACTTTCACCCGATTGGCCAAAACCAAGAAATAAATCTCCGGGTGCGAAATTAATTCTAGGATATTCAAAAAATCTCACTAGGTATAACCTCACCTTCCAAATGGAGAGGCGAGTGGTTGAGTCTCTCGGGAGATATTGTGGGTGGTATGTGAGTGTGCATTTACCTATATATATAAAAAAATAACAATAATAATTACACATTAGATAAATACCCAACTTTTTGCACATTCATAAAGAAATACATACATAAATAAAGATAATAAGTAGAAGCTAGTTTGTAATTGTAGGGGAGTAACATGAACATTCAGGTTTGTTTCTTCTCCAGTGAATTCCCTCTAGATAAAACTGCACTCCTGTCAGTACAAAGACATGTTAGCACTGAGAACGATGACTCCTCTTGTACCCTAGCTAGGTGCGTGGAAGTGCAGGTTCAATTTGACATCAGTTTTAATTTTCACATACAAGGGTTACATTATGGACCTTTGACAATTATTTTTTGGGCTTTCAGAGGAGAAGAATCAATTAGCCCATCTAATTTGTTAGAATGATAAATAAATAAATAAATAAACAAACTAGTACAACCTCAGAAATGTATGAGGGAACATTGTGGAGAAGATTGAGTTTTTGGCTTTAATAAGCAGCACATATAGTCCATAACAAGGGATGTGCACTAAAGCCAAGCCTAAATACCTGCAACAAGACAACCTCCATTAGCTTCATTACTCTGTATACATATATCTATATATTCACTTATTCAGTAAGCAGACTCTATAAACAGATTAAAGTGGATCGAGTAAACATAGTAGTACCACAGAGGCGCCCATGGAGTTGAGAGGTCAAGGAAAGGATATGGCCACCTGCATCGAATAATAAGTTGGAAATTTTATTTCAAATGTTGGTAGAAGACTAGAACCGAAAAATCAGATGAAAAACAGGAGATGCGTATATAGCAAAATGTATTTACCAATTGGTAAGACCAAATGCGTGAAGAAGCCAATGGAAAAGGACATAGACAACACTCCACACCACAAAATATGCGAGCCGGTACCAAGGAAATGGCTGAACACATGAAATGGAAATGGTTTCATTAAACTTATTTAGGAAGAGGAAATAAGTGAATGAACATATGGTAAAAAGTGGTCCAAAATCTTCCTGCAAATTAATCCACACTAAACCAATTAGAGGAATTTAGCTGATACTTACAAGGCTGTTGAAAGCAGAATCAATAAGAAGAAACACAGCATTTAGGCTATGCATCCATCCAATCAACTGCCAATTAAGTATGATCACGAGTTAAAAACTGATCTCAAGTGTGCAAGTATCTAAACAAGATATAGGCATCTCAATTTTGCCAATTACAAACATATAAATCAAAGTGAGGGAAAACATATTTAAATTAACTTCCAATTTATATCAAGTTAGTTGTAAAATATTCAAAGCCAGGAAAAGGGAAATCTTCATAAGGTGATATTTCATATATGTATGTATGGATGGTCAATTTATCATTGCCTTGAGTGGCACTACTTACAACAAGAATGAGCATTGCTGCTGGTTAAATATATTAATATTAACTAAATAGGCTTTTGGGCAAACATTATTGCATTGTACTTCACATTTATAACAAGAGGTGCAATTGATATTAAAAAAAGTAACTAATGTTCCAAGAAGAAGAGAGCTTAGAAACAGTACACAGTCATATATATATATATATATATATATCTAGAGGCATGGGGTAAAAACCAAATAAGAGCAAAAAACATAAAATTTCCCAGCTTAAAAGAAGAAAGCTATATATAGTAGTGGAAAAAGAGAGATGAAGGTGAGGACTTACTTGGGTAAGCTGGAAATTTTCATCCAGCAGAAATGGGACTAGAATACACCAAAACACAATGTCTGTTAGGATAGAAGCACCTGCACTTGTCTGTGGAAAAAAGTAATCAAGCATGAAGTTTCCATGTTACTTTAAGAAGGTCATATATATATATATGAGTTGTTTTAAGCCTCACTTGATAGGACATAATTGAATTATCATGAAGGTTGAACTCTTTAGAAGTAGTAGGTAAAGCATACATATATGAGTTGTGTGTCTGACACTTTTTGGAGATGCTATATATATTGAACAATGTATGCAATTACATGATGATTAGTTGTATACAAGTGAAATGCATATGTTTAAACAGCATGTATGTAATACAGAAGAAAAGAAATGAAGCAGTAGAGATTGGAAGGTGTATAAAAGAATTAATAACCTGATAAATAGCTTGCATAAGATGGCCCCAAAACCCTGCTTCAAGGTCATAGTGTTTGGATGTGGTAGTAGTAGTGTGACTACTGTCTCCCAAATCCTTTTTGATGAACTCATCACTCTCCTCATTGCTGGGAAGGGGTTTGTTTGAGTAGGTCCAGCAACCAGCAGCAGATATAACTGTTCCAAGCTACATCAATCCATTCACAATACTAATTATTAATTTATGATGAGAAATGAGAAATTAGTAAATAGTAATATCCCAAAAAAAAAAAATCCCCAATTATGTACTCCAATAGTAAAGGGGAAATGAGAGGGATTGGAGAAATCAACATACAGCAAAGTAGACCATAACCAATATAAAACTCCACCTGCAGACAATAAACAGAAAACAAAGTGTGAGATCATTAGATTTATATCAGTCAAAAGGAAAGGAAAGGAAAGGAAGAAGTAGTTACTGAGTGTAGAAAAGGAAGACAAAAGAACCAAAGTTGGATGCAATCTGGAAGAGGAGGAAAGCCATGGAAGTGAAAGCAAAAGCTCTGTAGAAGAGAAGCCATAGGGGATGGAGGTTTCTCCAACATGGGATCCACAGATGAGCAGAGCTGAGAGGCTCTCTCTTCTTTTTTATCAGAATAATTGCTACCACTAATGGGATCATAAATATCAGACCACACACAAGGACTTGCCATTGAAACCAGTACCCTAACTCAGACCCTGACTTCACCATTACTCCCTCTCTCGTCTCTTCAGTTCATCACATATTTCCAGCTACTATCTACTACCAGTTGTTGATTACCCACCAAACACCGTTGACTATTTTAATAATACTTTACTACTACTTTGCTTGTTTTCTTTATTTGTCTTTATAATATCATACTACTTGGACGTTGCAGCTCAGCCTCTAAAATTTTTATTTATTTTTTATTTTTTATTTTTACCCTGGGTATCCTGTACTTAGTTATTACTCCTATACATACAGTACTCCTAAATATCAATAGCTTCAAGTTTCCTCCTATATGTTTATACTAGCACTTCTTGCTGCCCGAACTGACCATTTCTAAACAAATTCAGCAACCAATGCTTTGTCTGATTTGGAGGGATGGATGGATGGATGGATGGATGGAAAGAGAAGTAAAATAACATTTTCTTATTTTGGATCAAGTTACTGTGTTTTATAGATAATTACAAGTCTTAGCATCTGTATAAACTCTCATAATTCTCCTATATGTTTATTGGCTTATGACAAATTTTTTATTTTGTCGAAAAATTTATCAAGTCTGGTTTTTTATATTATGTCACAACACATATAAAACACCCGAATAGAAACTTTATTAGAAAATGGAAAAAGAGCTGTCCTTTATTCTTCTGTTTATGAATTTCTCGGAAACCGTTACCCTCATCCGCTAACCGCCACTCAGTCTGTCATCGCACTGACCTACCATGAACATGCTCTTTTCTTTGTGTTCTAATGTGAAATTTAGAAAAAATATACACCAAATCATTCAGTATTCATTCAAAAATATGTTACAATGATGGTTAAGTTAACAAATACAGATAAAAATTCAAATAGATACATAAATGAACCGCTCGGTACACCATTTGTAGAACCACATAATCATAATTCTAGGAGTAAATGGGTTTCAACAACCCCTCCTTAATATTTACAAAAGCACACAATCAACCAAATTTGGTTCAAACAGGCGATCAACTTTGCAGGACAAAAATTGGACTAGTATGAGCTCACAAATGCATGCGGGAACCATCTAGAGAATATCGAGTTTTTAGCTCTTACAAGTAAATAATATAGTCCATAACAGGGGATGTGAACCACAGCTAGGCATAAGTACCTGTACCACAAACACAAGCATTCAAGTTCTTCCCATATGTAGTATAATAAAAGTGGACAAAAAAAGGATAGAAATGGTGTAAATGATATACCACACAGGTGCCCATGTGTTTGAAAGCTCGAGGAAAGGATATGGCCACCTGCAGCAAACTCTCTTAACTTTAACATATGTTGGAGTTGGAGCAAAAATCTCAAATGAAATCAAGGGCGGGGAAAATAAACAAACCAAAAGAAAAGAGCTTCTTCAAAACTAGTCCTAGAAGGAAATGTAAGTTTTTGTGTTTACCATGAAAAACCACAGGCATGAATAATCCACTGGAAAATAACATAGCTGCAGCTCCACAGCACAAAATATGAAAGCCGGAACCAGGGAAATGGCTGAAAAAAGAGCAACCAAATTTGCATCAATAAACCTGCACACTGACACGCAAAGGGGAAAAAAAAAAAAATGAAGAAAAAGGAATACTTACAAGGCTATTGACAGAGGTATCAAGAAGAAGAAAAACAGCATTCGCAGTGTGCATGCATCCCATCAACTGCAACAAAAACATACTTCATAATTACATTAAGTAAAAAATAGAAGAACACTGAAGAAAGCTTTAATCGTTGAATTGTGCTATATAGGGTGCTAAAAAACATCTCAGAAAATACAGGCAATCCCAAATGCTAAACAATTAAGTAGTACATCCAAGTTGTGCTAATTGAGAGTGATAAAATGAATATCTTGTACAATTAAAGACTTAAATGCTTAAATAAATATGAAGTGAATAAAAAATAAAAAAAAAGTCATGGCAAAGAGATAATATTCACATTCAAGTAGACAACTGGTTTGAATGAGGATCTTCAAAACTTTGTTGCAGTTCATAATGGTAGACAATAGTGGATTTTAACTAAGAAAGTGCATTTTGAAGTCTTGCATTCGAAGGAATTTTAATAGATCCTGCAATCATTATTGCAATAGTTATGATTCAAAAGTAAGAACTTGACTGCCATATTGGGAATGATTAGCAGAAGAATACATTTGAGCCAGCTGGTAACAATTTGTCAAGTCAAAGTGGTTAGGCCCAAATGAATTTCGCTTGCTGAGCGAAATCTACATTTGCATTAGCTAATGCAATTCAATTTGATCAAGTTGTAATTGCAAAACAAGAAATTTGTGTTTTTTTTTCGTATGTACATGAGATCAGCTTCCGTAAACCTATGAAATAATTTATTCACACACAACTTCGGGAAGTGGTATTGACTACTTTTTTTTTTTTTTTTTTTTTGAAAAGATCAGCTGATATATAAAATAAAATAAAAGGCCAAAGCCTTACAACTCGACTAGGGCATTCCCTAGTTCACAAAATTTGTATATGGAAACCATATATCCACCAAAGGAAGATAGTAACATATCCACACAACTTTTGGTAGACCATATGAAAGGACCAGAGCCATAACAACACTTCACAGCTAAAGTTAGAATATCCCAGCACAACGGACATCAAAATAAGGTCAGCATCATAACACTTCAAAGGCCACAACATGCTCCAGTTAAAGGCATCCTGATGATGGTATTGACTACTTCATTTACAGTTTATGGTAATGTATTCATTTCCTTGTATAAAAGTGAAAAACGGGTTTCAAAGAGAAAACCACCATACAAAGGAACTTTTAATGATGGTCAACACTGCTCCATTTTGTTGCAAAAGTTTGTACATCTGCAGATTTCCCCATTTCTACCAAAATGACTGTCAATTCGTATGTTCACATCTGGATAATGTGATGTTAGCCTACATGAATTCTGTTCTGTGTACCAATTGTGGATGGGTGTAAAATTTTTTCAACATAGGCACTTCACTTTTCTTAAAGCAATAGCTGCAACAGAAGAAACATAATATCAAGGTTAATGTTCTCATCACATTGCCTTTTAGATGTGTGGCGCACACAAACCCTTACCAACACCTTGGCATCATGTGTCGACTGTGGATATTTCATGTATCGAGAAGAGTTTATGTGACATCATATTTAAGATATACCAAGAAGCAAAGAAATGAAAAGTAAAACTGAAGATAGTCCAAACATTCTGCTATTTTCTTCATAAGAGAGAAAAAAATAAAAAAAGGAAAAAAGAAAGAGCAAGAGACTCACCAGATTCAGTTGAAGATGTGCATTTGTCAGAAATGGGACTATAATACACCAAAATACAATGTCGGTTAGGATTACAGCACCTGCACATGTCTATTCACAAGAGAGGTATTAGATCCAATCGATCTCAGGGATGCATACCTCAAACTGAAGCACTAACAAGAGTCCTGTGGCACATGCCTTTGCATCTCAAGTCATAAGATACAGATGGGAACTAATCCAGAGTACTCCACATTATGATTATTAAGGCTCTTAGTATACTATTACTGTCTTTCGGATAAAAGAAGGAGAAGTGGAGAGAATATCATCCTTAAACTTCCTAACTTTTCCTCTCTTTTGTTTCCGAAGAAGAACTGATATCAGTTGGTTTTTTGTCCTAGTCTTCATTTGTTAAGTGATGTAGTTAGAAAGTGTTTTAGGCAAACAACTCGCCATGCCTTATTTGATGCTTATGTCTCTGCTCGGGCCATATATATTAAGTCAATCTCATTAAAAAATCTCTAAGTCACCTCAACAGAAAGTAGAACTGCATCAGTCTATAAAACCCAAGAAAAGGCTTACAAAATTATCAACGTATATTCTTTGGTCCTAGCAAATCAAATACTAATAATGAAACAAAAATACTATCTTAGTAGACTAACCTGATATGAGATTTGCATTAGGTATCCCCAAAAGCCAGCTCTTGGTCTCATCTCCTCTTGGTCATAGCGGCTTCGAAATTTAATACTGCCTAGCAATTTTTTTACCCTGGAATTTGCAGCATTTGTGGAGATACTCCCTTCCACATCCCTTGTGAGAAACTCTCCTCTTTCTCCATTATCAGAAGGACGTTTTTCTGAGTAGTATACCATGCATCCATGTGCAGATACGATGGTCCCAATCTACAAATAAAAACGGTATATGTAGAGCAAAACAGGATTAAATCTGTTTGGCAATTAATTATATTCATATAGTTTTTTGAATATTTTTGACTCAAGGCATATGAATCTGTGAAGGGATTCACCAAACACCTAAAACACACTACACATAAATCATCCACGACTCTTGGGACAGTGTTTTCTCCATTTCTCATAAACTCAACCTCCTCCCACTCACTGGTTTGGCCTTTTCCACCTACCCACCTTCCATTTCTAGACACTGCCTTTTCCAACAAGGTATGCACCATGTCGCATTGTCTGGAACCATTTTTTTTTGAAAGGTAAGAAACTCACGCACACACTGCCTCCGTTGAGGCTTGTACCATTAGAATGTATATGGGTTCCACATTCTGCCAGACCACCGGAAGTTGGTCATAATATGGGTTGCAATCAACTAGAGAAACAACAAAAAACCCAACAAATTCCCACTTCAAAAGCACTGCTTGCCAAGCCATGTGTACTACTTTTGGAGGGAGGGAGAAATTGGTCCTTAGGGGAACACACCCGCCACCATTATCTGGCAGTAGTTTGTTTATTGATCTTCAATCAACATTTGGTATACCGATTGCGGCAAGCTTGATGGTTTTGGCTGTTTTGTTGCAGCGTGTGTCTTGTGTACATTTTTTCTATTCCTCTAATAAAATTTTAACTATGGAAAGCAGAAAGAAAGTTTAATTAGATTCTAGGTGTTTGACATACCGCAAAATAAACAGTAACTAGTGTGAAAGTCCACCTGCAGAATGATTGTATTGCAGTGTTAATTGTAATGGATAAGAAAAATATAAACGCAAGTGGCAATATTTCAAATAAAATACTGTCCTTCTGGCAACAAATAACATGAAAACTAGAATTGGACTAGAGGAGAATTTAGTTCATTCTTAAAACTAAAGGAGACACATTTTATCATTGATTCACTACCCACAACATAATTTGAAGTATCTACTACAGTAAATTATAATGTAGTTGAAATCATGGGAATAATTGATGGATCTGGAATTATAATCAATTCCAAATATGTAGTGATTTTCATATGGGAGGCTGGTGTGTGAATTTCAAGATTCCGATTTGGTGGTGCAAAACACACCGTAAATTTAGCTTATCGTGTAGGAATGGACTGAATTGACAAGTGTATTGAGGATTCATGTGAAGGAAGTCACAGGAGGTTGAATTAGGGGATGAAGCTAGCATTGCCAGAAATGTTAGATATACAACTAAACCCCAATGAAAACATACCCTAACGAATCATTAATTGCTATATATAAATCAAATGAAAAGGCATATATATATATATATATATATATGCAAGAGTATGACAGATGTATATGTATGCATGTATGTATGTATGTATGTATGTATGTATGTAGATGAGAGAGGGAATAAAAGAGTACTCAGTATAGTAGACGAAAATGGTAGAGTCATAGGTGATGAGGTCGGCGGCCAAGAATGAAGCCATGACAGCACAGGAGACGAAACGCAGGCCCAATAGCCAGAGCGGATGCAAGCCTCGCCAACAGCTGGTGGATATTAATTGGGAGGAAGTGATATGTCCCCTTGTTGCCCTTGGACTATTACTGTTTGTATCACCATTCGTCTCTGCAATACCACCACCAATTAACAGACTCTCATACATGCTGCTCTCTATCTCATGATCACATTTCCCTCCACCTTCCCTCTTCCTTATTACATACAACGATCCTATGAAGGCCACTCCCACTATCCCAAAACACACGAAATCGTACCAGTACACCACCAATCCCATGTTCATATATATATATATATATATATATCACCCACCACCACCACCACCACCACCAGTACTACTAGACTAGACGTGTACGTATATATATGTTCTATGAGATATATTCCGATTGCTCGATGTCATTGGTGGTAGTGAGTGACCTTCATCTTCTCTACAACCAACAGCAAGCTAGGAGGATCAAGAATTTTCTAGGTAGCTTAGCTAGCTGTTGGTTCTAGTTTCATATATATATATGGAGACTGGTAGTTTTGACTGTAAGGTTTGGCGCTTCTACCTTTATTTAAACACCCTCCCTCAATATTAAAGGACTAGTTGGTGAGCCTTAAGACACAAAAGAATTATTCACTAAGGCCCGTTTGGATACGGAAAACAGTTTTTGTTTTTTTATTGTTCACCGAATTAAATAAAAAAACATGTTTGACAAACGCGTTTACTGTTTATTTTTTTTCCCAAGAAAACTGTTTTCTGTGAATAGTGTGTAAAAGTGGTAAAAACACTAAATACAACTTTTAATTATTTTTTGAGTTTTTTTACTGTTTAGGGTACCACCGCCGCCACCAACCACCACCACCCCCCGCCACCAGTCGCCGTCGGGCCCCACCGCCGCCGCCTCCGGCCGCCGCCAGTCACCCACCACCCCCGCCCCCCGCCGCCACCGGTCACCACCGCCCACCACCGCCGCCCACCAATACCATTTTATTTTTCAATACAAATTTTCATCCAAACGTTTTTTTACTTTTAGTTTTTTGCTGAAAAAAACAAAGACAAATACAAAAAACACTATCCAAACCCACCCTAAAACTTTCTTCAACAATATCTATTTTTATTACTAATTTTTTTGTTATGTGTGTATTAAATTATCAGGATAAATTAACAGCTTTAACATGTGATATGCATATGCATATCCTAGGTATAAATTCTTCTTGGAGTTTATTAAATTTTTCTTTATCCACGGCGATGTCTTTGTGAAAATAAAATTAAATGTGGCAAAAGTTGGAGATTATCTTGGAGTTTTTTATTCCATCAAAATGGGGGACTTTTTTTAATAACAGCCCACCTGTTATTAGATTTCAAGTGTCGGATAGATTATAAATTCTTTTCAGGAAGGATTTCCAAAATAGATAGGGATAGTTGAAAATAGAATATATATATATATATATATATATATATAGGGTAAATTGCTTAAAATTCCCCTGAAATTTACTCTCTTTCCCTACTATACCCCCTCAACTAATTATACCCCCTGAACTTTCATTTTCTTGCATCATGGACTTGCTCTCAAATTTTTTTACCCTCCAAACTTTTTATATTTCCACCTACCCTTACTATTATATTTCTTAATTCTTTAAATTACAAAAATATTATTTCTTTTAGTTATAATATTAATTATGTCATTTACCTTTAATATATTAGACTAAATATACTCTCAAATGTTAGTTTTTTTTATAAGTTATAATTATTTTATTTGTAAATCAATTAACTTAGTATTAAATTTTAGTTTGATTTAAATCATAAAACTCAATCCTAATTAATATATTCATAAATAAATCACAATTTATGAAAACAATATATATATTTCGAACAAAATATATATATTTCGGAAAATATATATATATATTGGAAAATGATATATATTTCGGAATATATATAATTTGTCAAAAATATATATTTTCCGAATTCTTTTAAAAATATATGAATTTTTTCTGAAAAATATTGTTTTTGGGAAAAATATATATTATGTTCCAAAATATGATTTTTTCCGAAAAATAATTTTTATTGAGAAAAATATATATTATTTTCAAAAATATGAATTTTTTCAGAAAAATAATTTTTTTGAGAAAAATATATATTATGTTCTAAAATATGATTTTGAGTCATAATACCTAAACTGCCATCAATAGTATAGGAGGGTTAGTGAAATCAAACCTTCAAAAAAATTATTTTTCGAAAAAATATGTATATTTTGGAATATATATATATATATATTGAAAAATGATATATATTTCGGAATATATATATATATATGATTCGTCAAAAGTATATATTTTTTGAATTGTTTTAAAAAATATGATTTTTTTCTGAAAAATATACATTATTTTCTTAAATATAAAAAATATATATTTCGGAAAAAAATTATATTATTTTGGTAAATAATATATATTTTTCTCAAAAAAATTATTTTTTGGAAAAAATTCATATATTTTTAAAACAATTCGAAAAATATATATTTTTGACGAATTATATATATATATTCCAAAATATATATCATTTCCCAATAAAACTTAATTTGATTTAAATCATAAAAGTCATTATCCTAATTAATTTTTTTTTTTGCCAAATGAAACTTTCTTTTCATAAAAATATATTCATAAATTGTGATTTATTTATGAATATATTAATTAGGATTGAGTTTTATGATTTAAATCAAACTAAAATTTAATAACAAGTTAATTGATTTACAAATAAAATAATTAAAACTTACAAAAATTTTTTTAAACATTTGAGAGTATATTTAGTCTAATACATTAAAGGTAAATGGTATAATTAATATTCTAACTAAAAGAAATAATATTTTGGTAATTTAAATAATTAAGAAATATAATAGTAATGATAGGATTAAAGGTAATGTGGAAATACAAAAAGTTTGGAGGGTAATAGTAATGATAGGATTAAAGGTAATGATTGACCCATGTGACACTGTTCAGACCACTTTTTCGGCCAAAAAAAGAGTCACGTGGGTTTCACATGGTGTTAATTTTTCTAAATTCCCAAAATGCCCTTGCCCTCTTACCAAAATACCCTTTTTCATTTTAATGATATATATGTGTATGTGTATGTATGTACTCTTTTAATGAATGTGTATGTGTATACTCTCAAATATTTCTCTCTCTACAATCTACATTTCATCAAATCACTCTCTCTCTCTCTATCTCTCGTCCCTTTTTTTTCTCTCTCTCTCTCTCCAGATTCAATGTTTAACCTCCATTATTTTGCACATTTTGCAAAGTATAGGGGTGTTTCGCGAGAAATCTTCTCTTCCTCCTTCAGAATTTTCTGTTGCGCTTTCATCGAGAAAGTACTCAAATCCGACAAAAGCTCGTTGTCCCCAATCAAGACCAACATTTTCCTTGTTCTTTTTCTTCAAAACCCTCTTCGGCGAACATGACGGTTGATGATTTATTGTTTCTTTTGTCGTTGCTTCACCAAACTCCGGTCAACAAAATTTATAATACCTACAAATACTTTACTTAAAATAGTATAGCAATAAGTAGGGTCGAACCACTCTCAACTTAGAAATCGGTTTGAGACTAGGATCCAAAACTATAATTTTCGAGATAAAAAGAAATCACTTAAAACAATTCTTGAATTTTTGAATAATAAACTAAAATAACTAGATAAAATTATCAAATGGTGGAAGAAATCTCAAGGGAAGAGAATCCACCACCCGGGTCTATATAAATAATATTATATATTTCTATTGCAAATTCTCCTCCAACCTATTAAACATAAACATAGATATTGGTAGGCATTCCCCGTATTTCCATTAATTGGTAATCACGGAAAATCCTCCCTCTAATGTTTTGGTTTAAAAATAAATAAATATAAATAGTGGTAGGCATTCCCCGTATTTCCATTGATTGGTAATCACGGAGAATCCTTCCTCTATTTTCAACCTCTATTATAGGTTTTGTCACTTGAAAGAATTATTTCGGGAAGAGAATTGAACAATAAGAAATAAAATAAAATTATGTATATCTTACCCAAGGTGGCTTCATCACTCCCTTGAGAAGATGTTTAAGCTAGCATAATGATATAGGAATAAAACATGATGATAGAAGAAATTTTCATTAACTAAGAAAAATATTACAACAAAATAAAAACTTGATACAAGACTAAATTCTCTCTACAATTTCTCACTCACTACCATCTAACTCCTTACAATTTCCAACTACTCTCCTATTTATAGAGAAAATTGGAATATAATGACATCTTGTAAAGTGAAGTTAGATCTACTTTTCTTTTCTTTTTCTTTGAATATTTATGCTTTCCAAGTCATTTTCTTCTTTCTTCATGTGCATTATATTCTTCATCTTTCATCCATGTGCATTCCTTTCTTCACTTTAATATATTTTCTTCATCTTTTCCAATTCAAACCTATAAGAAATAAAAAGATATATATAAGAACATTTATGCAATAAAATGGTGAATTAAAGATTTATTTTTGACATTTAAAATAGTGATTTTGTGAACTTATCAGAACACCAGAAACACTCGGTGTTCCGAGGTGGAGACTACCACTCCATTGACGAATTCCATGTATTCGAATGAGATAGAGATAACCCAGATTGTGTTTTCGGTTTCGAACGCATTTTCCCATCTGGGTTCTGTTTGGAAGGCGAGAAAATTGTTTTCTCAGTCGATGATTTTGAAGCTGAAGAAACAAACCCACTCCTTGATTTTGGCTTCAGACCCTTTTCCCCAACTGGGTTTTCTTTCGAAGGCGAAACTAACTCAGTTTTTTCCCTAATTGATTTCTCAAACTCGGTATGAGATTTGGGTTTAAGAGATTTGACAAATCGATTGTGTGAATTGAAGCTTGAAGATCCAGAATTCGCGGTAGTGGAGAGAAATGGAAGCTCGGGGTTGGTGAATGGGAACGATTTGAGTCTCTGAAAGCGAGTTTCAAGGTTCGATGGAAGAATAGAGTCGGAGGTGAAACCAGCACAGTTTATGGCGGCGATCTGTTCGAGAACAGAGTGCCCAGAACCCGCCCCAAATAACTTACCCATCCCGCCCCGCTTAATTGATTATTTACTAAACTAACCTTATATATTTGACATATTACAAACATAACCCATATAACTAATTTCATCTATTGTCTACTCTATGAATTGCATCTATTGTTTTGTAATGGGGAGTGGATTCCAGTATGTTTTATATTTTTTTTACATTTCATTTATTGTTTTTGCTATGAATGAAGTTCATAAACTGTTTTTTATATTTTTTTTACATTTCAAAGTTAATGATTTTAATTTTTTACATTTCATATATTATTTTTGCAATGAACTAATTTCAGAAATTGTTTTTTTTGAAAAAACAATTATATAAAAAAGAGAAAAAAACAGAGATTTACATTTGTTTCATCCTCATACAATGTATTCTTCTTTTCTTCCTAGTATTTATTTCAATGCTAAGCATCTTCCCAAGGGTTCCTATCATTTAGTTACTTAAAAATGGCTGACTCATCGACAGACAAAACACTCTATATTAATGTCTAACTTTTTTCTTACTAATAGTAACAGCTAGCAACTTGTCAATATTGACTTGTAGACTACTTCATTACTCATGAAGTTGCAACTTGTATATATATTCACACAAAGCATGTTTATTTACTAGTTAGAAAATACTTACGGCATTTTAATGACAAACTTGAAGTCCTTATGACACACTAGTGCTCTTATTTGGTCCAAGTGCCATGTTAGGATAAGAAAACGCTCTGATACCACTTGTTAGGGTTCGCACACCCTATGTACGAAGCCGTGCACACCTGCAAATCAGAAAACGCACACAAACACACCAAACAATCGACACAAGAATATATACGTGGTTCAGCCAAATAAGCCTACGTCCACGGAGAGCACCGTTTCACTAAAAAATCACTGAGAGGATTACAAGGGGGTGATTCGCAGATCACACACGCACACACACTGTGTATACTCACGCCTGTATCACCGGAATAATATAAACATATATTATTCCTAACTCTCTCTCTCTATTTCTGTGTACACAATTCAATAGGAGAAGCCCTATATTTATAGGTGAGGATATAGAGGTGGGTTTCCTAATCTTCCGATGTGGGACAAGTTAATATAACAAAGTAGTCATATTATATATATATACCAATATATAACAATCTCCCACTTGACGACTTTGCCTTCATCAATCAACTCCATCAATGATCAGTGCTCGGTGCCCTCATTTCTGTCTTCAAGCTTGAAGACCAACTGAAGTTGCGCACAACTTCAGTTTCTCTGTTGTCACCACTTTGGTCAACATGTCGGCCGGATTCTCGCTTCCTTGAATCTTCTTAAGTGTTAATACTTCATCCTCTAATAGAGATCTGATAAAGTGATAACGAAGATCTATATGCTTGGTTCTCGAATGAAATGCTGAATTTTTCGCCAGATGTATAGCACTCTGACTATCACTATGCAAAACACTCTTCCCTTGCTCGAATCCCAACTCTGCCAACAAACCCTGTAACCAAATCATCTCTTTGCTAGCCTCTATCATGGCTACATACTCAGCCTCTGTAGTAGATAACGCTACAATCCTCTGTATCTGCGAAATCCAACTGACTGCTGTAGTACCTACTGTAAAGACATAACCAGTAGTGCTTCTTCTGTGATCTATCTCACCAGCAAAATCTGAATCTACATAGCCATGTAAATTCACTTCACCCTTTCCAAAATAAAGGCATCTGTTTGTGGTACCTCGTAGATATCGCAATATCCACTTCACTGCTTCCCAGTGAGTCTTTCCTGGATTGGACATGAACCTGCTGACTGCTCCCACTGCATATGCAATATCTGGTCTTGTACAAACCATTGCATACATCAAGCTACCAATAGCTGAAGCGTATGGAATACTGGCCATGCTGTTCCTCTCTGCTTCTGACTTGGGAGACTGCTTTTTGGATAATCGAAAATGACTAGCCAAAGGTGTGCTAACTGACTTAGCATCACTCATGTTGAACCGCTTCAAAACCCGTTCAACGTAGTCAGCCTGAGACAACTGCAAAATTCCCTTCTGCTTGTCTCTGATGATTCTCATACCAAGAATCTGCTTCGCTGTGCCTAAGTCCTTCATCTCGAACTCTTTTGCCAACTGCTTCTTTAACTTACTGATTTCCGTAAAATCAGATCCAGCTACTAACATGTCATCAACATAAAGTAGGAGGATAATGTAACTCGTGTCAAACCTCTTGAAGTAGCAACAATGGTCAGCGTTGCACTTGATATAACCATGTCTCTGCATAAATCCATCGAATTTCTTGTACCACTGTCTTGGAGCTTGTTTCAAACCATACAAGCTCTTTTCCAACTTACACACAAGTTTCTCTTTCCCTTTCTCTAAGAAACCTTCCGGTTGCTGCATATAAATCTCCTCCATTAGGTCACCATGGAGGAAAGCAGTTTTGACATCTAACTGCTCTAGGTGCAAACCCTCTGATGCAACAATGCTAAGAACTGAACGAATGGTAGTCAGTTTCACAACCGGAGAAAATATGTCGGTGTAGTCGATTCCTGCTTTCTGCTGAAAGCCTTTTACTACAAGTCTCGCCTTGTACCTTTTAGAACCATCATGTTCTTCTTTGACTCTGTAGACCCATTTATTATGGAGAGCTTTCTTTCCTACCGGCAGCTCGGTTAACTTCCATGTCTTGTTGGAAATAAGGGACTTCATCTCATCTTCCATCGCAAGCTCCCACTGGCTCGCATCTGCTGCACTGCATGCTTCATCAAAATACTCTGGTTCACCTCCATCTGTGAGCAACAAATAATTCATGTATCTCCGATTCGGCACATGCTGCCGTGAAGACCTCCTAGGTACAGGAATAGGAGTCGGAGACTGCGGTGTATCAACCTGTTGAGTATTTCCATCTGCAATATGTTCGTCTGACTGAGTACTCTCACTGTCTTGAACATCATCTAACTCAACACACACAGGATCACTCTGTGCTATAGGCTCTGAGGTTGTTGTGTGTCTGTCCTTGTACATAACCTTTTCATTGAACACTACATCTCTGCTTCGGATCAGTTTTCGGTTCTGATCATCCCACATGCGGTAACCATACTCATCACCGCCATAGCCAATGAAAATACACTTTTGTGACTTGGGATCAAGCTTACCCCTCATAGTGTCACTAACATGTACATATGCAACACAACCAAAAACTTTTAAATGTAAAAGTGTTACCTCTCTACCGCTCCAGACCTCTTCTGGTATTCTGTGCTCCAATGGTACTGATGGACCACGATTAATTAAGTACGCTGCTGTACTGACTGCTTCTGCCCAGAACTGTTTCGGCAACCTTGCCTGAATGCGCATGCTTCTGGCTCTCTCAGTCAATGTCCGGTTCATCCGTTCTGCTACGCCATTCTGTTGTGGTGTACGTGGAACAGTTCTCTCTAATCTGATACCGTTCTCATAGCAAAATCTCTTAAACTCGGTGTCCTGATACTCTCCACCATTATCGGACCGTAATCTCTTGATCTTCAAACCCGTCTCATTCTCTATCATAGCCTTCCAACTCTTGAACACACCGTACACTTCAGATTTATGTTTCAAGAAATAAACCCATACCTTTCTGGAATGGTCATCGATGAAGGTGACGAAATTGGACTTTCCGCCAATAGATGAGACATTTGCTGGCCCCCAGACATCAGTGTGAACTAGCTCAAGCTTCTCCTTTCTGAGTTCTCTGCCGCTTTTCTGAAAACTAACCCTCTTCTGCTTACCGAATACGCAATCCTCACAGAAGTCGATATCAATCGAATTTAGACCTGGTAGCTTTCCCTTTGCGAGCATAACCTTGAGTCCCTTTTCACTCATGTGACCTAGCCTCTGGTGCCACAAATTATGATCCTCCTTGCTTTCTGCAATTGCTATAAATGTGCTAGCCTTGGTGGTAGTGTACAGCGTACCTGTTTTCTTTCCTCGTGCTATAGTCATAGCTCCCTTGGAAACTTTCCACTTATCTTCACTGAAAGTGGTCACATAACCTTCACTCGCCAACTGGCCTATTAAGATCAGGTTCTTCCTCAAGTCTGGAATGTGTCTGACATCCCTCAGCTTCCATATCGATCCGTTGAGTCTGATATGTACTTCACCCTTGCCAACATCACTGCAGGGTTGATCGTCACCTAGATAAACCTTGCCGAGGTTTCCAGGTGCATAGCTCTCAAAGAGCTCTCGACTTGAGGTGGCATGGAATGATGCTCCAGAGTCCAAAACCCAAGACTCTGCTTTGCTCTCCAAAGAGCATATCAGTGCATCATCTGCCTCTTCTAAGACAATATTTGCCTCTATCTTGTCATCCGCTACCTTCTGCGGGGATCTACACTGGTTCCTTAAATGACCAGTCTTGCCGCAATTCCAACATTCGATTGCTTTGGAATTTCTGGGACCTTGAGACTGTGATCTTCCCTGTCTCGACTTGGAACGGCCACGCCTTTGGTTTCCGCCTTTCTGTTTGTTCGAACCTCTGCCTCTGGTGTCGACATTCAATGCTGTGCCACTGCTTGAAGAGTCTGACGACTGTCTTCTGATCTCTTCTGTGAGTACCATACTCACAACAGTATCATACTTCAACGGGTCTATCCCTGAAGAATTACTGATTGCAGCCACTGTGGCGTTCCAGCTCTCTGGCAATTGATTAAGGAGAAAAGCTGATTTCACCTTGTCTTGAAGCACTACTTCAATTGATTCCAACTGCCCATAAATGTCATTAAGCTTACTGAGATGTTCACCAACATTCCCATTCTCGGACATCTTCAGATTCGTCAATCTGCTGATAAGATGTAATGTATTTACCCCAGACGGCTGTTCGTACATCTTCGAAAGTGCTTCCATGAGAGACTTTGCAGTCTTCTCTTTCCTGATATTGAAGGCAACAGATTTTGCCAACGTCAATCTGATCGTTCCAAGAGCCTTACGATCTAGGATATTCCACTCCTCTTCTTTCATCGAATCTGGCTTCGTCCCTTCTAGCGGTTGATACAAATTTTTCTGGAATAACACATCCTCAATTTGCATCTTCCAATAGGTAAAGTTTGTACCATCAAACTTGTCGATCATTACTGTCTTTTCTTCTCCCATAGCTCCCATTGAGCCTATTAGAGATATTCGGAGTGCAAAACCGAGTATACGGTTGCGTCGGGGACGGTTCAAAACCTTAAGAACGCCTCTGATCGCGTCCAAAACGGCTCAAAAACGACTCTAAACGGGCCAAAACAAATTCGCACAAAAGACAGAATTTTAATCACGAAATCAGTACCTTCTCGGGGGGCGTGCGGGCGCGTCCCTGCTCTGATTGGGCTGATTCTTGCGCCAAAACGTCGGGCTTCGAATTCTCTTTCCGTAGATATATTATAAGCCTCATTCCGATAAACGATGCTCCGGAAAATCACGCCGAACCAAAACTGCTGCTCGACGGAGCGAAAAAACTAGCCGGAACTTCAGGCGGCGCGTGGGGGCGCGTGAGAAACTTTCCGGCGACGTGCTTGACACTGCTGGCTTTGTCTCGTCGAGACGAAGCTCCTGGTGTGGTCGGTTTCTGATTTAGGGCACTCTAAAAAATCAGATCTGGACCACTTGTTAGGGTTCGCACACCTTATGTACGAAGCCGTGCACACCTGCAAATCAGAAAACGCACACAAACACACCAAACAATCGACACAAGAATATATACGTGGGGGTGATTCGCAGATCACACACGCACACACACTGTGTATACTCACGCCTGTATCACCGGAATAATATAAACATATATTATTCCTAACTCTCTCTCTCTATTTCTGTGTACACAATTCAATAGGAGAAACCCTATATTTATAGGTGAGGATATAGAGGTGAGTTTCCCAATCTTCCGATATGGGACAAGTTAATATAACAAAATAGTCATATTATATATATATACCAATATATAACATGCCACATAAAAGTAAGCATATATGCTACTGCAGAATTGTTAAGAGAGAGAGAGAGAGAGAGAGAGAGTAAAAGAAAGAGAAAGTGGGATTGAGACACTGGCAGACAAGATAAATGAATTCATGAAGTGGAAGATGGGAAAAAGAAAGAAAAATAATATTACATTCCAGATTACAAGGAAAAGTCACATGGGTAGTGCTGCTAACAAGGTCTGACTTGATCAAAGAAAATTTAACTTAAATCTTACAAACAGGTGAAAAATATTAGCAACCATTCATAACATATAGGTGCATAAAATATATATATATATATATATATATATATATATAAAATAAAAAAGTGATGTGCAGTTCAGAAAGCTGAGAAATTTTGGTTAACCACTGTAAAACCTCCATCAACTGCCAAGTTATGGCCACTGATGTAAGCTGAGTCATCAGAAGCAAGAAATAGAGCAGCCTCAGCAATGTGTCTGGGCTTGAGAGTAATGCCCTTCAAGTTGGACAAGGCACAACTATTAGCCTCAACCTCACCTGGTTCCAGATTGTAAGCCTTGCATGAAAGAGGAGTTGCAATTCCAAACGGAGACACACAGTTGACTCTAATACCATAAGCACCAAGCTCACTGCAAGCCGACCTCACAAGTCCCACAAGCGCATGCTTTGATGTGGTGTAAGCATGCGGACCGGCTCCTCCAAGCGATGCTGCAACACTTGTGGTACATATAATGGATCCGCGGATTTTCTTTGCCACCATAGCGCGTGCAGCATGCTTGATTGTGGCAGCAACTCCACGGACATTGGTTGCCATGGTGTTGTCGAATCCTTCAATATCAAAATCTAGTATGCCACTCAAGGGACCTATGATTCCAGCATTGCTGAACAATATATCCAGAGTTCCGAATTTCTCCAAGGTGTAACTCACCGTCTCCTCAACCTGCTTTTCCTCTCTTACATCGCAGTGACGGTAACTAACTTTATCAGAACCTATGGATGCAACAACTTGATGTCCCAATTCATCTTGAACATCAGCAACTACAACAAAAGCCCCGTTCTCAGCAAATAGTCTCGCTGCCTCCTCACCAATCCCACTAGCTGCACCGGTCACGAGTGCCACCTTACCAACCAGCCTACAAGAGGGAAAAACATGCTAAAACTTCAGAAAATAAACAAAAAAATTTAAGATCTAAATGAAGAAATAACAAACAATAAAGTTGATGCAATGGATGATCTAAGAATGTACAAGGAAAGAAAAGTTCACCTTGGCTGAGACATTTATGAGGAGGTCCTCGTCTCTTTTGATGCTTTTGCTCAAACTTGCAAATAGGGCTCTTGGATCTGCTGTATATACATATATATATATATATATATATATATTTACAATTTACCATATTTTTCATAGGTTGTTAGGTTCACTAGGGTGCAGAGCTCGAGATATTGACATGTGCAACTAACTGTATCAGGTTATGAACAATGCATTGTTTAATTCCCATCTTTGGTCACGAATGACCTGTTTAAAAATATTATAAATCCTTCATCCGCCACTATACTATTTGAAGTCAACTCTTCATAAGTGGAGGAACTTGTGCACTGTATCATGTATGGTTATACAGAATTTTGGTAATAGCTCAAGTATGGTGCAAATTGGTTCTATTCAATTGAGCATGACTTTTCACTATAACCACATGATCATTGCACAAGCAGTGCCTGTTTCCTCGGAATAAGATATTTGAGTGATACTCAATTATAGCAATGGTCTCATTTGAAGGGCTTTTGTAGCCCCATACTCTGTTTTGAGGATCATTCTTTAATTTCTTACACCAGAGTACCGGTTGCATAAGAGTGCAAGGGATAGTTTGAAGCCTGGCTTGACACCCAACACAATGCAGTACTTGCACAATTTGAATCGCAGCTCATTCACATTTATCACATATATATATATATATATATATATATATCCATTATCACATGAGCTGAAATGTGACCTTTAGCCTTTTGGGGTGTCAACGCATTCTCAACTTGTTATATAGTAATATCTCACAACTGAACACCATCAAAACCACATGTGGAATCGTTAAAATAAAAAAAATTAAAAAACCACATGTGGAAGAGAGAAACTCCAAATTCTCACAGTCCTATCTTTATTATATATTTGTACAGTTCACATACATTGTAAAACACTGCACTCTGACACATATATATTTTCATTTTTCTGTCACGTATATTTGCATTGTAAAACACTGCACTCTGACATATATATTTAAACTTGTGCTATTATATAATATTGCTTAATCTTGAATAGTCTCAGGTTAATTGCACATTATTGATGAACAACTTGTTTTATTCTCATCTGTTTGAAGTTGCAAGAACATTGTGTTTCAGTCTAAAGTTGCACAAAACTAACACATCAATTCCTTATCATCCCCGTAATATCATGAATGACACTGAATCCCCCATCGACAGCTAAATTATGCCCAGTTACATAGAGGGATTCATCCGAAGCTAGGAAAAGAAATGAGTCTGCAACATGCTTAGCCTTCAACACAATTCCCTTTAGGCTGGACATGGAACACGTTGCAGCCTCGATAATACTTGGATCCAAATTTTTGACCGCACACGCCATTGGTGTGCCAACACCAAAAGGGGATACACTATTGACCCTAATCCCGTGCTTCCCGAGATCACTTGCAGCTGATCGGACCAGGCCTATTACAGCATGCTTAGAAGCTGTGTAAGCATAGGGACCGCTACCACCTAGAGTTGCTGACATGCTGCCAGTGCAAATGATGGAGCCTCGGATATTCTTTGCAACCATGGCTTGAGCTGCATACTTGATGGCTAGTGCCGAACCGCGTAAATTTATGGCAATGGTACTGTCAAACCCCTCCATATCCATGTCCAGGATGCTTACAAGAGGACCCATGATTCCAGCATTACTAACCATTATGTCAAGCGTGCCGTACTTGTCTATGGTGTACTCTACTGCTTCCTCCACCTGCTTTTCGACCCTAACGTCACAACGCTTATAACTAGCTTTCTCCGGACCTATTGAAGCAACAAGTTGAAGCCCCAATTGGTCTTGAATATCAGCAATGACAACAAATGCTCCATTCTCTGCGAATAGCTTTGCAGTGGCCTCACCTATGCCACTGGCTGCCCCCGTAATTATCGCAACCTTACCTTCTAACCTGAGAAACATGAGACACACAATAACTAAGAAGATTATGCTGAAGCTACACAGATTAAAAGAGGACATTAATGAGATGATTAACATTAGACACACAATAACTAAGTAGATTATGCTGAAGCTAGACAGATTAAAAGAGGACATTAATGAGATGATTATTATACCTTCCCTTGGACATTGAAAGGGTCTTGTAGCTTCAGAAAAAAAGTAGTTTGAACTTCTATTCTGCTATTCACTTTATATATACAATTCGTTTTACTCCATTTACTTGTCCTTCCATTGGAAGTAATGTTTCATTTAGATATCAACATGGATGTATTGTCCTTTACCAAAAAAAATATTCAAGTATTGTCTTTTCTTGTATGAAATTATTCAGAATTTTTATAGGCAGAGCGGTGAGGGGAATATATGGAAAGCATCGAATGAAAAGGAAATTACCATAGACTTGTCCTTGCATGGCCGGCTCCATGAATGGAAGATTGAGACGTCGTTCCGTAAAAACCTCACAATATATAGTTTTCTATAGGTTTTCTCCATTAGTATCAAATAGATGGTAAGAAGTGCATATGTTACTTTAATTTTTTGGAGGACTCAATTGAAAAACCAAAATAATGTTGCATCCAAGTGGTACTTCTTCACATTCATTCCTTAAGAGAAAATGTAATAGAAAAGTCAAATGCCCATCGATAAATAATTAACATATACAGAACAAGTTTGAAGCACATCATGTGGACAGCCATCAACCTTGACAATTGGCCAAAACAATCAACCACACAATTTACATATATCTATAATTCTCTACACTCTCCCTCAACTTTATTATTATGTACACACGAACCCCATAGAAGCACACTTACATTATCCTACCAAAAATGCAAGCTGCTTTTTCTACTGAAGCAGCCTCAAACAAATGCATTATTATGTACACATTCAATGGCTGCCATTCTCACCCAACAAGCTCTTCAAGCAACATAGAGCCTCTGCTGAGAGGCTGCAACACCTTTGCCTCCTTTGTCCCGGTGATGATGACTCAATGTCATCCGGGGAAGAGAAACAAACAACAATCACGGTAAGATTGTCGAATGTGTTGAGACGCAAGGCTTCCATCACAAGGTCCCTGGCACACTGATCCGGGTTGTCATGCCGCCGCAGCCCACGACGGACAACGCTCACTGCGTGCTGGCTTGACATAACATCCCAAATCCCATCACATCCAATAATCAGGAACTCGTCATCCTCGGTCAGAACCATCTGCCGAAATTCTGGCTCCGCAATGAGAGGTGACGCAGAGCCACCAGGAAACTTCATGTCCCAGTCACCCAAGGCTCGAGTTACTGATAGGACACCATTGAGATAACCATCATCGATATAACCGCCCAATTCTTCAACACGCTTCTTTTCTGATGGATAACTCGGTCTGTGGTCCTGAGACATATCAATTGCCTTTCCTTTCCTACAGAGAACTGCTCGGCAATCTCCCACGTTGGCCACCAATAGAAACCTGAGAGTTCAGAAGAAGAAGAAAAAAAAAGGTCATGAATAGTGTAAATAATGCTTCAAAATTATGCAGATCCATCAAGGAAGAGAAAAAATAAGAAAGTTGGCAAAGTCATGAGGTCTACATTGCCAAGTTTTAAGCATCTCCAACTTAAACCATCTACTTATTGGGCCTACCCCTTTTTTGAGCAAATCAACAACAATTTTTCACTTAAAACAGGTCACATCCTGAATTACAATAGATCATATTAAAGCAACTTCCAAATAAAAAAGAACAAAATGGAAGAATTTCCAGATGAACCAATCAACAGTGAATTGAAAAGATCGATTGCTTGGTACTGGGGATATGTACACACTATATACCTCTGTGTGTGTCAGTGTGTATTTAACTATTCTCAAGTATTGACAAGGCATTGCTCCGTTTCGTAGACCACGTAAGGCCAATGATATGCGAGCTAAAGGGAGATGTGACAACATGGGGAAAGCAAGGTTGTGAAGCATGAATAATTTACCTTCCTAATATTAGAGCTGTCAATGCTGTTGTCCCAGAAGAACTACTGACACTGCAGTCATCAGCCAAAACTTTGTCTGCTTGTAGAAATGCTTTACGGAAAGAAATCTCAACCTCTTCTAGAAAGGTTTCATCAACTTCAGATGTCTCTGGAAAATTGAAATCTTCAAAAAATAACTTGATTGCATTTTTCCTGACACAAGCTGCCGCTTCAGGTCCTCCATGGCCATCGAATAACTACATTTTCAGTCTTAGTTAGTTAAAACAACAAGGACCAGACATAAGACCATAGCAACTATACGTCCAAAAATTCTTACCCCATAGAAGGCACTTGGCTTGGGGGAAGTCAAGAGTGAGCCCAATTGCTTGGATAAATCATCTATTCTTATGTGTTCATCTTCCATGTATCTTCGGGGCCCAATATCTGAAAAACTGCCAGAACGAATGCAAGGAAAAATTTGCAGAACAACAGATTCAAGTGTCGTATCAAAACTGTCTTTCGGAGACTTTATATCCTGAAAGAGAGAGAGCCAAATTTTAGTTCCATGTAAAAGGTCACAAGTAACATGTATATTACTAATCCAGAAAAAATATACAGATAGATCATGGAAGTTTGAAAACTATTCACATCGAATAGGAAACTTATTTTCCCATATCACAAAACATTTTTTCTCCAGTACTTCCGCATTTACACTTTGTTTGGAATAAAAAAAATTCGGGATTTGGAATTAGATTTGGAAAAGGTATTGGATTGGAATGGAAAAGGAATTGTATTATGTGTTTGGAAGAAATGAAAATTCAATTATAAGAAAGAAAAAAAATTGTGTATAATATTACCCGTATAATTATAGGAATGTACTTCCTCCGTTCCAATTTAAGTGTCCATATCCACTATTATATTCATTCCAAAATAAGTGCCTCAATTGAAAAGTCAATACACTTTTATTTTGTCAATTTACCAATTTACCATTCAAACATTCAAGTTATAAAATATCTAAAATACAGAGGGTAAAATTGATTTTTCATTTATTATCATACCAACAAAAGTTATCATCTTAAAAGTTGATTCCCCAAAAGGGACTAAGAATTTGGAACAGAGGAAGTATATATAATTAGTTGAAGGGCAATTTTGATAAACTAAGAGTAAATTAATAAGCAGTTACCAAATCCCCTCAAATCCCCTCATTTTTCCACAAATTTGGTTAAGCTATAAAATTTCCGGTCAAATCCCAAAATTTTAAGAATTCCATTTATTCCAAACAGCAAATTTCCAATTCCAAATCCAATTCCCCTCAAATCCATGGTTACCAATTAGTGAATATAGACATGTAACCAAACATTTTTGCAGCTAATAATTACTCAAGTCTCATGGTATGAGGGAAATGATTTGTAGAGTTACATGGCACTGATTGAAGTTGATTTCACAGTTGAGCAATCCAGAAATAGTTTAATGAAGAGAGCATTATAATGATGCATAAAATAACATGTCTATGTCGAAAGACATTTACCAATGCACTAATAGTTCAGTTTTATTTTTACAAAAGTAGAATAAACCATCATCTAAAACACTCTCGGATCAGACTTATTAATCAAATCTTGCAACCACATGAGATATTTTGAAAGAGAAGGTACATTTGTAGCCTTGTTACTTAATACGATTCGTAGCATCATAGAGGAATGCCAAGATGCATTGACGCAATTTATTTTCCAACAATGGTAAGCCAGGGCATGGAGTAAATAACAAGTAAATTAATCCTGTGTAATGAACATGGATTCAGAAAGGTTTTATTTCATTCTTTAAAATAAATTTTAGTTGAACAACAAAGATTTTCTAACCAAATTTTAGTAATAAGCAACAAACCAAAACAAAGAGCAGAGGGGTACTAGAACCTGATTGTTTGTTTGCCTCTTCTTCTTTTTTCCCCCTAAAAGAGATTTTATTAAAAAGAAGCAAACAAATAATAATCACAGAGGTGTTTGAATTTTAAAAAAATTAATTATATTTTTTATTCCTAAATCAATATGCAACCAACCAAACAACAACCATAGAGGTATTAGAAAAAGAATTTCAATTATGAATGATACTCCCAGCAAACATTTTTATGAAAGAATTAGGCCAAATCAATGGATAAACCCTAAAAGAAAACACAGGAACTGAGAATTGGCAACCTGAAACATGGGTTTGAAAACTCATCCCAGATAACAATAAGCAATCAAATTTATTTGGTGATCAGAAGTTGTAGAAAGAGAGAAAAACAAAAAACAAAAAAGCAAGAAACTGACCTGGTTGGGAAGAAGATTGGTGTGTTGAAGTTCAAAAACTTCTTGTGTTTCAGCTCCCATCTTTACACATACACAATAATGTAATCTGAAACAGAAATTAAATTAAATCCCAGATGAAAGAACAGGAAATTAAGCTTGTTTTTTTTTCTGATATTGATCGGTTTTGGGTGTGGAAAAAGAGATGGGTAGGTATGTATGTATGTATGGAAGAGGGTTTTGTGATCGGGGGTTGAGTTTGTGGTAAATAGTGAATTTGGAAAATTGATCAGACTCGTTGTTGTTCAACTCCAATGGACCAATTCCAACGCCGTGTTATATATATATATATATATAGTAGTATATAGTTGTAGAAGTTGAATAAATAAATGTTAGTGTAGAAGTTGTGATGAGAAGAAGGACACGTGTTTGTTTGTTTGTTGGTAAAGAGAAAACAAGTAGTATTGGAATCCATTCACGGCACCACCTCATCACACACCGACACACGCTATATAGTATATACATACATATATATAGAGTAGACGACTTTCTAAGAAACGCGGCGCCAATTGACCCAAACACCTAGCTTCCCTTCTCTTCCCTTTACTCGCTATAAGGAACGTCCCAAACACCTTCCCCTTTTTTCATTTCATTCCAACTCTGTCTCTCTTTTTTCTAAATTTATTTATTTGTTCTCTCCATCAAATTTTATTAATATACATCTTTCTTTTTAAACGCTATCAATAGTCAACGACGACCCAAATATCAATTTCACACACATCTACGAAATATATATATATATATTGAATATTGAATGCCAATTCGTGAATGAATGGCTTATTTAGTATAATATACATACATATTGAATATTTAATGAATGACAAAGAGAGAGACACATGGGAGAATTTATTTAGGTCATCAGATGCATCATATCTCTCTCTCTCTCTCTCACTATTTGTATGCACTTCAATTTAGCCATGTATGAGTTCTCGCTTCACAACCCAATTTAACACCACCTTTATAAATCCGCTTCTATATAATATCAAAATAATTATTAGAGATGATGTAACTTAAACAAAGAGAAATCCCGCTTCTATATAATATCAAAATAACTGTTAGAAATGGTGTAACTTAAATAAAGAGAAACCCGTTTCTATATAATATCAAAATAACTGTTAGAGATTGTGTAACTTAAACAAATGATGACGGTGAGGTTTGAATACAAGATCTTTGGCTCTGATACCATGTTAAAAATCAACTACTCTAAAAATTTAAATTGTTAAAAATAGTGTAACTTAAATATTTTATATCGTTCAACAGTAGCTAGTTTGCTTCTAACAAATGTTGGCAATACCTGCATTTCGCTTTTCACTTTATAAATGCGAGCAGGAGCTAATTTGCTTCTAACAAATGTTGATAGTACATGTTCAACGCTTGGAAACTCATTTTGGTTCGTGCATTTTATCGTAATAATGGCAAATAATGTATGTACGTATATATATACTCACACACATGGTGAAAGAATGTGTCCAACCATTCGTGATATGCGTAGCAGAGCTAGCTCTTTGGCTCACAATCATGTTCTTGTTTGATTTGAAAACCACCAATCAATAGTGGGATATATTTCATTGATTTTGGAGTAGCTTAAAAAAGACATTGTATTTTGGAAGTTATTTGTTGTTCGAAATTGCAAGTATACATACTACATAGCATAGGAATATATATATAGCTAGATTTGGGACCAGAGAAAGTGAGAGTTGTTGGAAGAACATGGGGGACTAAACTTATGGATTTCCCATCCATTCGATATCTGCTATTTCTGTTCACCTTTTTCCTGAACTGTCATATATATATATATATATATAGACTCCACTTTCTCAAAAAAAGTGGGATATTAAAATCCCATTTCCAATATGGAATTCGCCGGTTCCATCTTATGATCGTAATATAACTAAGGATTAAAATAAATGTAAGGTGCAGATGAATACGAAGGAACTTCCACTATCACTTGTTTATATTATGTATGCTTTCGGATTTTGCATGCTTTACTGAGCTATAAACATGGTAATCTATATGCAAGTTGCCCCTCCAATGTTGTTCACATTTGACGCCTATATATATATATATGTGTGTGTGTGTGTATAAAGGAAGTCTCTAGTTTCTTTTGGACATGACATGCATTCTAAACTATTTCGATCGGCTCATTTCTTGTTAGTCTTTTCATCAGCTTGTTAACAGAGTGGCAGAGCTGTTTGAGCACCTTACTGAAAACACCATTTCTATTAGCACCTTAGTTCCTAGACTTTAGTGAAGTGAAAGTCAATATGGTGTATTATTTTTAAGACTGTACTTGTGCTTTTTATTTGTTTGCTTCATCTTTTGCAGCCATGCTAGATTTCATTATCACAACAACATCAAACACAAGCATATATGTATGCCCATTTTTACATCAGGCCCATCGTACAAAGTTAACACTGGATCAGCATATCCATTTTAAAACCCGAATAGAAAACAAAGCCCAAGAATATAAGTCCATTTCAGGATAAAAGTCATTAAGGAAATGACCGTTTCAAATATATAGAATCAAAACCGACATAAGGTTTTATTATAACAGTTTTTTATAAACATTAAACTTCAATTTAATGTAGATATTGTCTTTAATATGTATTAAAACTCATTTATGTGGGTAAGACCAGATTCATGTATAAAAGAAAGAAAAAAGAAAAGGAAATGGATCCGAAATTGCTCCAATTCTAGCTGTTTCTTGAAATAATTATGATCTTCTTGCCATTTGTCTATTTCATAGCATCTGTTTAAGTTACAAAGGTTGAGATTCGTTCGGCATCTGCGAACGGGTTTACACTTTTTGGCGCCGTCTGTGGGAATTCGATTTCTAAAACAGAAGTTATTAGATCAATGGCGGGAGAAACCACTACACAGTTAGGAGATACAACTGCAATCCTTCAACGTCTGGAGGCCCTTGAAAAAGAAAATCAGGAGTTAAGGCAAAGGTTGGATCACTCTGAACATCCAGAATTGCCAGTAGCAGGACGCCGTAATGGCCCCGGTGTTGAAGAGAAGGACAATCAACATGAAACAAGTTCAGCAAATCGAACAGCAGATCATACCCGTACCCAGCCAATCGCAGGTGAAACGAATGTCAATAATCGTGCAGTTCCGCTCGATATGGTGACTCGGCTTCAAAAGATCGTAGACGAACAAGTAAAAGATCTCAGAACCCAATCACCAGCCGATCTAGCCATCGAAATGACAACCAAAATGATTAAATCACCGTTCAGCCCCGAAATACAACAAGCGAGAAGACCAGATAAATTCCGAATGCCAAAATTCATTATGTTTGATGGGACTCAGGACCCAATTGAACACATGTTTCATGTGGAGCAGATGATGACTCTCGATATGGCTGATAATGCACTAATGTGCAAGGCTTTTTCTACAAGCCTAATAGGCCCAGCTCTATTATGGTTTAGGCAGTTGCCCGGCAGTTCGATCGATTCTTTCCAAACGCTGATGGAAAAATTCCTGGCCCAGTATTTCGGAAATCGAAAGCAGAAGAGGACCATTTCTAATATGTTCACGATGAGACAAGAAAAAGGCGAAACGTTGAAGAATTTCCTTTCCAGATTCAATTTGGAAATGGGAATGATACCCAGTTGTGATCAACCAGTAGCAGTGGAAGCTTTCAAGGTGGCTATCGAACAAGGGACCAGCTTCCATAGATCCTTGGTGAAGTCAACGCCCCTCAACATGGGTCAGTTGAATTCACGGGCACAGGGATATCTGAGATTGGAAGAAGATGAACAAGAAAGAGGTCATCGTTCAACATTAGTCAGTGTGGAAAGCAAGTCAAATGAGAGGATAATCAAGAAGGCAAATAATACGAGCAACCAACGACCGGCTCCGTACAGGAAACATGAGAGGAGACCAAGGTATGACATACCTGAAACTCCACTCCGAACAACTTTAGCAAAGTTGTACAACGAGAATAAGGCGAAGGGTATTTTTCGCCCACCATTTCCGCTGAAAATGCCACCAGAGCTGCAGGACCGTTCGAGGCACTGTGTGTTCCACAATGACTTTGGCCATTTAACCAATGAGTGCAGACAATTGAGGAGGCAGGTTGAGACCTTGATAGCCAAAGGAGATTTGAAGGAGTACGTGGACAATGGACTCAAAATTTTTGATCGGCCGAAGCCCAATAAAATTATGGGTGGACAGCCGGTAAAAATTATTGACACAATCCATGGGAAGCCAGAGGAGGATGAGGAAATCCATTCAGTTCAACGTTCGCGAATGCGCAATGCCAATAAGATCCGAAGGATTGGGGAGGTGAATGTAATTCGGAATTACCCAATTCCTACAATATCATTCACTCAGGAGGACTTAAGACGTGTACAGCTACCACATGAAGATCCACTGGTAATTTCAGTCATAGTTTTAAATTGTTTAATTAAAAGGGTGTTAGTTGATCCAGGTAGCAACACGAACATCCTGACCAAATCAGCTTTCGAGAAGATCGGCATCAGCACGGAGTTAATCAAACCAACTACCAGTCCGCTGGCAGGCTTTGATGGAAAGAGGATTTGCCCGATCGGGATCCTGAACTTACCTGTGACAGCCGCAAAATGAACTTTGACGGAAAATTTCATGTTGGTGGATATACAACCCTCCTATAATATGATCATGGGGAGAGGTTGGATTCATCGGATGCAAGGAGTTCCTTCTACTCTGCATCAGGTGATGCGGTGTGTTGATCCTTCGGGGAAAGGGTTTGTCGATATTCAAGGTGATCAAGTAGTGGCGAAGGAATGCTATGCCATCGTCTCCAGAGGTTTGAAGGGCGAAGGCTCCAAACAAAGCTTGTAGCAATTACCGAGCCTCCTTGATCAGACTGACAAAGATGAAAAGACCGAAGAGGACACCATCACAGTGGATTTGATCGTGGGGAGCAAGGGTATGACCACACGAATTGGGAGATGACTGAATTTTGATGAAAGAAACAAATTGATTTCTATGCTGAGATCAAATATTGATGTTTTCGCCTGGGAGTACAGCGACATGCCTGGGGTCGACCCAGGAACCATGATGCACACATTAAATGTTTATTCCGACGCTCAACCCATACGACAAAGACCCAGAAGGATCGGAACCAAACGAGGAAAGTTTGTAGCTGAAGAGGTCAGCCGATTGCTAGATGCTGGTTTTATCAGAGAAGTTCATTATCCTGTGTGGTTGTCCAACGTTGTCGTGGTACAAAAGAAGAATGGGAAGTTCCGCATGTGTGTGGACTTCACCAACTTAAATAAAGCTTGTCCGAAGGACAGTTTTCCTTTACCCAAGATTGATCGCATGATCGACGCAACCACAGGGTTCGAACGTCTTACTTTCCTGGATGCCTATTCGGGATACAATCAAATCCCAATGAACCCAAAAGATGAAGACAAAACAGCGTTCATCACCGAACGAGGGACCTATTGTTACAAGGTCATGCCATTCGGTCTCAAAAATGCGGGTGCGACTTATCAGCGGTTGATTGATAAGATTTTCAAAACCCAAATTGGAGATACAGTGGAGGCCTACATTGATGACATGGTTGTTAAAATCCAGCACAAGGAAGATCATTTGAAGCACTTGAAGAATGTGTTCGCATCCCTACGATCGCACAAAATGAAGCTGAACCCGGAAATGCACTTTTGGTGTGTCTTCCGGACAATTCTTGGGACACATAGTTAATAAAGATGGAATCAAAGCAAGTCCAGCACAAGTTCAAGCATTGATTCAGATGAAGGCACCTGAGTCCCCAAAAGAAATCCAGGTACTCACAGGAAGATTAGCAACCCTGAGTCGGTTCATATCCAAATTATCAGATAGATGCACGCCGTTCTTCGACGTCCTGAAATCTAAGAAAACGATTGCCTGGGGAGAGAAACAACAGGAAGCGTTCGATCAGCTGAAACTCTATATGGCGAAATCACCAATCCTTACGGCACCCAAGGATCATGAGTCCTTAATTTTATATTTAGCAGTTTCTCCGAACGCAGTCAGTTCAGCGTTGGTAAGAGACGATGGGAACAGACAATACCTAATTTATTATGCGAGCAAGACATTGCTTGATGCCGAGAGAAGATATTCGAAGACAGCAAAAATCATCTTGGCATTAGTCCAGGCAAAATGAAAGCTGCGTCATTACTTCGAGTCCCATCCGATCAGAATCCCAACAACATTTACCATCAAAGCAATTTTGTCAAAACCCGACTTTTCGGGACGAACGACAAAATGGTCAATAGAGCTAAGTATGTTCGATATTACTTATGAACCCCGAACGTCTTTAAAAGGTCAAGTTGTGGCGGATTTCCTCTTGGAATATGAAGCGACCGAAGATGAGGTTTGCGATGAAAATCCAAGGTGGTTGCTTTATGTAGATGGATCAGTGAATAGCCTGGGAGCAGGTGTGGGGATCGAACTAATATCCCCAGAAGGCACCAAATTGCAGCAATCGATCAAATTGTCCTTTAGCAGTTCAAACAATGAGGCAGAATACGAAACTGTTTTGGCAGGATTAAGGTTAGCAAAGGAGCTCCAGGTCAAAGAATTAACTGTGTTCAACGACTCTCAATTAATTGTAAATCAAATCACATGAAGTTATAATACAAGTGAAGAAAGGATGTTGCAGTATAAAAATGTCGTTCACGAAGAAATGAGAAACTTTCAAGTAGTCACTTTCAAACAAATTCCAAGGACGGAAAATCATGGGGCTGATCATGTAGCAAATCAAGCATCTTCAGCAGGAGATGATATGCTCAGAATAATTCCGGTGGATGAACTGTTCACCCCTTCGATCGGTAAAAGGAATGAGGTATGCGTGATTCCGTACGAGCCAAGTTGGATCGATCCAATCCTTGAGTATTTATTGATCGGCGTTCTACCTGAGGATCGACGGGAGGCAAGGAAAGTAAGAGCAACTTCTACCAAGTATTCAGTGATCGATGGCTATCTATACCGCTGATCGACAAGTGGGCCCTATCTGCGATGTTTGACACCATCTGAAGCACAAGAGGTACTCAAGCAGTTGCACGATGGGACTTGTGGAAGCCATGTTGGTGGTAGATCATTATCTCATAGAGCAATAACACAAGGATATTTCTGGCCGTACATGATCCGGGACGCGGAGGAATACGCAAGAAGGTGTGACAAATGTTAGAGACATTCGCATATAATCCATCAACTAGTAGAGCTTCTCACATCGATGGCCTCTCCCGTTCCGTTCGCACGATGGGGAATGGATGCGGTCGGACCATTAACAAGGGCATCATCAAATCAAAAGCATGTGCTTTTGGCCACAGATTATTTCACTAAATGGGTGGAAGCGAAGGCTTATGTAAGAATCACTCACACTCAAGTGATAGATTTTATTTTGAATCGTATAATCTACAGGTTTGGAGTACCAAAGTACATAATGATGGACAACGGCACAAATCTAGACAATCAATACGTTCGGGCGTTGCTGGACGAGTACGACATCAATCCGAATTTATCATCTGTCAGCTATCCGCAAACAAATGGATAAGCTAAGATAACGAACAGAATGATTTTTGCCGGGATAAAAATAAAATTAGAGGGGATCGAGGGAAAAGGACGATGGTTAGACGAATTACCGAGGGTCCTCTGGAGCTACCGAACGACTCCTCGCAAGCCAACCGGGATGATTCCATTCGCTATGGCGTACGAAGTTGAGGCGGTAATCCCAATTGAGTTGGAAGTCCCCACAACAAGAACTCATCTATTTGATCCTGAACAGAACGAAGAAATTCTAAAAATCGAAGGTGATCTCATAGATGAAAAGAGGGAAATGGCCTCAATAAGACTGGCAGAATATCAACAAAGGTTGATAAGGAGTTATAACAAGAAAGTGAAACCAAGATCATTTCAAGTTGGCGATCAAGTACTAAGGGTGTTGGCTAGCAGATCAAACAAACTGGATCCCACATGGGATGGGCCATACACAGTAACAGAAGTGATCGGCAAAGGTGCTTACAGATTGGCTGATCAGGATGGAAAACAAATCGAACGAGCTTGGAATGCTATACACCTGAAAAGGTATTTTCAATAAAATTTGTGTTGATCATTTTGTATGATAAGATCCATTTCGAATCAATAAAGATATTATTCATATCTTCTCATATTTCTATTCAAACTGTTATAAAAAAAAAAAAAAAAAAGCCCAAGTGAAAAAACTTGACCAAAATACATAAGCCAATTAGGCAAAAGACCATCATGAAGATGACACCAAGTTCCTGTTTTCACAAAGACGTATATAGATACGCATCAAAAAGGTTGTGTTAAAAAAAACGCATCATCCTGTTCAAAAAATATATAAAGCACAACAGTGCCATCTGTTCAGAAAACATCTATGCACCTCGGTGCCATCTCTTCAGAAAATATCTATGCACCTTAGTGCCATCCTGTTCGAAAATATTAAAGCACACCAGTGCTATTTCAAAACCTGTCCAAAAACCGTTCTCCACAGGAGCATCAAAAATTTATATAATTTTATAGACCCAAAAAATTGTTCAAAGATAGAAACTTCTAATCAAGAAGGTGGAGGATTAATATCATCAGTAGGCGGCTGCTGGCTCTCTGAAGCAGGAATGGAAGGCTCAACTGACACTTCATTGTCAGCAGCAACATGCTCTGGTCGTTCGGCCGGAATGATCCCATGCAAAATAAATTGAGCTAAATCTTTTTCATCTTGGGAAGACTCAAGCTCTTTATATGGGTGAACGACTCCGCAAGCAGCATCATGGGCGGCCGGATTATCATATGTACGGGCAGATGGATCCGATGACATTTGGTCGTAACAAAATCTGAACTCGTTACAGAACTTTATGTCAAAAATGTTCACATATCTCCGGTGCATGTTTATACCTCCCCTTCGGCAAATTTCTAAACCTGTTTTCAAAACAACATTAGAAGTTTCAAGGTTATGGATCTGCTTCTTCAGCTCAGCATTCCGGTCAGATTCCTTCTTATGGAGTTTCTTTAAGCTCTCCACCTCAAGCTCCAAGATTTTATTCTATTTTTCAGCCAACATGGCGCATTTATCAGCTCGCAGGTATGCATCATCAATGTTCTTTCTCTTATACTCTCCCATCTCAACAGCCTTACAGAGAGCTAGGACATTAAACATAGACTGAAAAAAGAAGAAACGTTAGTAAAAAAAAACTTTGGTACCTCTAGAATAGAAACATGAGCCCTAACCAGAAGCTCGTTCTGATCAACATGCTGCTGAAAGAGTTCATCATTGGGAGGCCACATTCCATGAGCAAGAGCCATCAAGGAATCAGGATCGGACATTGCCAGCGATCGGCGATTCAGAACAATACCATCACTTTTCTTGAACTTGGGGATCCATTCGCCTTCAGGATCAAATGATGGAGGAAAGCAGTAGTCTGGAATAGTGTAGCCGCTCACAGATTTGGCCTTCTTAACAAGCTTCTCATGCTTTTCAGAGTCATTTCTTTTTGCATGTTCAGAAGGGGGGCCCAGCAGCAACTTTTTCTGAGCGTTACCACTATCATCGGTGTTCGTCCTCTTCAGATGCCCCTTCGTCTTCTTCGGATCTTCGGTCAGATCGACCACTTGGCTCTTTCCTTTATCAGATGTCGAGCTGACTGGGGGAGTAGATTTTTGTGCCGCAGCACGCTTGGAAGTTGTGACCGGAATCTCCATGATAGTAGCCTCTGAAGCACTGGCAGCAATTAATTTCAAATTTTGGGAAGTCAAAAGTGACTTGCTGGACGGAAGAGTTGCAAATACTTTCTCGTTCAGGTATTCAACACGTTCGACTGTATACAAAACACAGGCATACGATCAGCAAACAAACAAATACACAGATCAAAGTAAAATAGGCGAAATTTGTAAAGTACAAAAAATACACTTGCCAGGATTTTTGAATCCACATTTCAGTTTCTTACAAATACCGAAGGTCCTTGGCAGAGGATACGGGCCGGACGCATCCACTCTCCAATTTCCCCCAATTTTCACCATCTTATCTTTCCACTCCTTCTCAGAAGAAGGATTGCCTTCACAAAGTTTCAAGGTTGAATGGGGGTGCAGATGGTACCGACCGGGGTTTTTTATGATCTGATCGACTTTGTAACAGAGCAGAAAATCACCCAAACCTAGGTTCAAACCTTGTTCGTGATTCAGAACGAGCATAATAGATAGAACCCTGAAGAAATTAGGGTTTACTTGCAAAGGGGTAAGTCCTAAAGAAAAAAAAAATAGTGATAGAACGGATGTAAGGGAAATCTAAGTACGGCCAAGTGATGTGCAGAAAACAAGACTTCGCTCGATTCAACTTCCTCATAAGTTTTGAAGTCTAAATCAGAAGAATACTCAGAAATCGAAACATCCTTTGGTATGTCAAACTCAATTCGACATCTATCGGCTAAAGGCAATTTACGTAATTGCTTTCGGGAAAGTTTCTGGGATTTTGGTTCAATCAAATTGGGGGCAACCTCAGAGGAAGAAATAACAGGGGTGTCATCAACAACCACCTCCAGAGAAGGGGTTCGACTGCTATCACTACTCATGATATTTTTGATTTATGAAAGAAAGATGAAGGACGAAAGAGAAAAACTAACCTCAAGAAGTTTCTTGCTGGGAATCGTCTTCAAAGGGAATGAGTCTGCTCTTGTAAATGGGGAAGAAATATTGAAGGAAACGAAGGAAATAAGGGAAGTAACAGTTACACATGACTCTTCGAATTCCCACCCTATTTCAAAAATGAAATGGGCTTGGGAATTGGGGACAAAGTGTAGGCCTATTTTTACATCAGGTCCATCGTACAAAGTTAACACTGGATCAGCATACCCGTTTTAAAGCCCGAATAGAAAACAAAGCCCAAGGATATAAGCTCATTTCAGGATAAAAGTCATTAAGGAAATGACTGTTTCAAATATATAGAATCAAAACTGACATAAGGTTTTATTATAGCAGTTTTTGATAAACATTAAACTTCAATTTAATGTAGATATTGTCTTTAATATGTATTAAAACCCATTTATGTGGGTAAGACCAGATTCATGTATAAAAGAAAGAAAAAAGAAAAGGAAATGGATCCGAAATTGCTCCAATTCTGGCTGTTTCTTGAAATAATTGTGATCTTTTTGCCATTTGTCTATTTCATAGCTTCTGTTTAAATTACAAAGGTTGAAATTCATTCGTCATCTGCGAACGGGTTTACAATATATATTCTATCAGGACCTTGTGATAGCCCCATTGTAAGTGACATGCTGCCTTAATTATTTATAGTCTCATCCATAAATATTCCCAACATTGTTTTAGTATTTGTTAATTGGTACGTAATTTTGAATTCTCTGATCGATCGATGTAGGCCATAAGGTTCTTTATGAGCACCAACTTGACTACTGTAAAGGGTCTTGGAATCAAGAACAGCCCCCAATTCCATTTCCACTTGGGATTTGATAATTGCGCGTACCTTTTCATATTCAACCGATTCACATAACTGCTCCTCCATTAAGTCCCAACAGTACAGATGCGTGGGAATGGGCCGGATACATATAGACAACACACAAAATTAATGTCACGATATATAATTCTGTAATCTCTAATGGTTTGTGCCTAAACGTACACCTCATTGGAGCCAGCTATTCTTAATTAATTCATTTAATTATTAACTATCATCTAAATAATGTCTCCCTTGATTACTTGCATCAAATTATTAGCCAACTCACTTAAATTTAATGTAGGCCGAAATTAAGAATCGATGGTCAAAAAGTAATAACTTTGACGTGCGTATTGGCCCCAAGAATACTTGATCAAAGTTGAATTTTGACATGTTTTGTGTAACGGCGACATCTTGGTATTATGATAATATTCCAATTTATAAAATAGGTAAATTGAAGAAAGACAAGTTGACAAGTATAGCACATGATAATTGACTGCAATATCACTCTAGCTATGCTATGAAGTATCTCGGTTTAATTTATGAACTTATGTGTGATAATTGGAAAATACATCAGATTTATGTACATGTCGTCAAGTCTATCCTATAGGACAGTAATTGTAACTACACAATGTCTAGGATCCTGGTATGCAGCAGGGAAGCCTGGATTTGAATCGAGGGCCCCAACTATGAACTAATTTTTTATGTAATATAAATATATTTTTTAATAAAAATTATTGAACAATTGATATATCTATTATAAATATATAATTAATTAAAATTTAGCCTATTTATTAAAATAAAATAAAAAACAATTATTGGCATCTATCTAAATATTACAATAAAAAACAAAACAAAAATTGAAAACTAATATCAAATTTGAATTCGTAGGCTTTTCGGAGAATAGAATTATCTATGATAAAATCTGAACAAAAACTTAAACAATTCTTCTTCAATATTAATAGTAAAATAACCTGCAAGTGAAACTCATCTTTCATCTTTAACGAAGTTATGTTTTGATAAGTGTAATCCTAAAAATAATTATTATTTTCCAAAATTTACATGTACCGATTTGATTAGCTCCGCTATTAATAATAATAATATAAAAGAATATTTAGTAGTGAAAATATAATAACTTAATATTCAAATATATAAATTTATTTTTTAATATTAAAATAAAAATAAAAAATAAATTATTCATATAAATTTAATAATAAATTAAAATTTTAAATATATTATAATTCGTATAATTTAATAATTCTTGTTTAGATATATATATATATACACTTATATAGATATAACCATATATCTATATATATACACTTTTAATAATAAATTATATGTTTTAATATCTTATAATTCATATAATTTAACATATACACTTTTAATAATAAATTATATGTTTTAATATCTTATAATTCATATAATTTAACAATCCTTGTATAGATATATATATATATATATATATATATATATATATATGAAAATGTTCTCTTGCTCCCTAGTGAGTAGGAAATTCATACTCACTCATCACAATGAGAGGTGAGTATGAATTTTCTTGCTCACCGGGGAGCAAGAGAATATTACTCTCTCTCTCTATATATATATATATCTACAGTTATATATGTGTATATTCAGATAGATAGATATACAAGGATAAATTCACAGTTTGGGTTGCGATAAGGCCATGGCAACCAGCGGCGGCGAGGAGGGGATGGGAGGTGCGAGGCGTTGGATATAGTGCAGGTGGTGGGGAGGCTTAGTGGTGGTGCGAGGCGGATGATGGTGGTTGGGTAGGAGCTTGGGTGGTGATGATGATCTGATTGTAGAGATGGTTTAGGTGAAAATTAGGGTTAGGGTTGGGGGTTGGGGGTTTGGGTATAGGAATAGTGGGTGTTTGGGTATATGGATAGTGGGTGTTTAGGTAGGGTGTAAGATATCCCATCTATCTCTATTATGGATAGCCTTATAATTCGAAATATGCGTGTTTGGAAAAAGGCATTAAAGTCATTTCCTTCAAAGTCAAAAACAAAAGTGGTCTGGGGATGTAAATAAGTTATTCTTTAAAAAATAAGGGGAGTAAATGCAATTATGCAAATCTGAGAGGCGCAAATCGATGTATAGACAAAGTTTAGGGGGTGTAAATAAAATTAACTCAATATTTAATCGTATTATTTAGGTATAATTACACAAATCTCCCCCAAAGTATGGCATAATTTCACGCAATTCACCTAATGTTTTAATAATATCATAAACCTCCCTTGACTGGACCTCAGTTGTGACATTTAACCCCTTTTGTTCAAAGTCAATGCCAAAAGTTTACGTATTGGTCAATAAAGGCATATTATGAATCAAACTTCCCATTTTACTTTTGTTATCTTTGCAATTACATTTGAACATTTACTTTTGCATTCAAAATTATTAGAATATCCCAATTTCGTTACCAAATTGCCCTCATATGCAATTTATATAAACTTATTTGAGTGTTTGTTTATACCTACTCTCTCTTTAAAAATCATTCATTCTCTCTTTACAAGCTGTAATGGTTGAAATATTTGGCCCAATTATAGATGGGCCACTGGACTGATGGGCCGACGACGAATGGGCCGAAGACCGATGGGCCGACGACGGATGGGCCAAAGACCGATGGGCCGGAAAACAGATGGGCCGAAAACAACAATGGGCCCATGGAAAATTCTAGAAGCTAAAGTGTGGTCCGCAAGGCAAGAAGTAATCCAATTATAGTATATAGAGTCCAAAAAAGGTTAGGGTTTATCAAATCCCTTGATTTAAGGGATTGATAAACCTGGGTACATGGGCTTGACCCATTGGTCACAATTTGTATAAATAGGGAACTTTGATTAATGAAAAAGGGACTTCCAACAAAATTTCTATTGTGTAATTTTTCTGCACTTACACAATTGGCGCCGTCTGTGGGAAACCCTATTATTGAAATCCTTTTTCAATAAGTTTCTCACCCTCTGCAAAAAAGCTAAGATTAGTACCAACAATGGCGATCACACATTCACAACATACCGATTTACCTCCAAACGGAGGCCAACAACCAGAAGATCCGATCAGACGAGCCCTAGAGGAGAGGACTGCCGAGTTAGAAAGGCAGAACGCTGAATTGGCGGCAAAATTGGCTCAACTACAGAATCCACAGGAGACCCATGACGACGAGCAGTCCGCACAACACGAACGGTCTGTAGGCCGCCAGGCACACATGGATGACCTACCCGCTAGAGCCCACAACGATCGTGAGGAACAGGCAGAGTCATCCCTACAGGTTCTTGGGGCGCATAATCCGGAGGAGGTCCTGACCATGAAAAAACTTGAGGAAATCATGTCCAGATTCCAGCGGGATGTGCTTAGGGACCTGAAGGTACAAACCCCAATCGATCTGGCATCCGAGGCATCCATAGACGCCGTTCAGACACCATTCACCACCTCGATCACCAGCGTGCCTTATCCGGAGAGGTTCAGATTACCGAAGTTCACCCTATTCGATGGTACAAAAGATCCAACAGAGCACATCTACCACGTTCATACCAAGATGAATGTTTACAACGAGAATGAGGCCTTACTCTACAAAGTGTTCCCCACCAGCCTGACTGAAGCAGCCCTCCTGTGGTTCAGAAAGCAACCGCCCCGATCGATCGGTAGCTGGCTCAGACTCTGCGAGTTATTTATTGCCCAATACTTCGGCAATAAAAGGCAGAAGAAAACTATCTCCAATCTGTTCACCATGATCTAAGAGAAAGGCGAATCCCTGAAAAGTTTTGTCTCACGGTTCAATGTGGAGATGTCTTCGATTGACAATTGCGATCAGCATTCAGCTGTCGAAGCCTTCAGAATGGCCCTGATCCCTGGATCCAAGTTCCATCAGTCCCTAGTTAAGAGGCCACCCGCCGATATTGGAGAGCTCAACTCTAGGGCACAAGGGCACCTCCGAATAGAAGAGGAATTGGCCATACGACAAAGAAGAACCGCCTTTGCAACAGTAGAGGCCAGAGCATCCGAACCTTCCAGGGTAAAGGATCGGGCACCAGACCGGAAGAGACCAAGTGCACATCCTGCTCCTTCCCCAGCCCCAGAGAAACGACCAAGGTTTGAGGAGAAGGTCACCCCCTTAAAGGTGACCTTGGCAAAGTTGTACCAGGAAACAAAGGGCAAAGGAATCTACCGGTCACCACCTCCCATCAGGCAGCCAATGGACCAAAGGGATATGTCGAGGCACTGCGCCTTCCATGGCGAATACGGGCATCACGCTAATGAGTGCAGAAGCCTCAGAAGACTGGTGGAAGCCATGATTGCAAAAGGGGAATTAACCGAGTATGTTGCCAAGGAAGGAGCCCGATCAGATCAAGCGACGCATGCCCCTATCAAGGGAGCTATGGGACAACCCGTACAAGTCATTCACATGATCCATGGAGAGCCCAGTCGGTCAGAAGCGGAAGAAGCTCGTAGATCACAGATGCGGCAAGCCCAGAAGTTACGAAGGGTTGGAGAAGTCACCAAGTTTCGAAGCCCGAAAGAGGACGCCCGGATTATTTTCACCTCTGCGGATATGCAGGATATTCAGACACCTCATGACGACCCCCTGGTTATCTCCCTCATGGTCTCCAACTGCCTGATCAAGAGGGTAATGGTCGATCCAGGAAGCAGTGCCAACATTATCACCAAATGGGCGTTTGAGAAATTGGAAATCAATCCCCAGGAGATAGTCCCATCCAGAAGCCCGATAGCAGGGTTCGATGGAAAGAGAGTAGAACCAGTGGGGGAAATCCAGCTACCAGTAACTGCAGCAAGGCGCACACTCCGAGAGACTTTCGTGGTGGTGGATGTCAAACCTTCCTATAATCTCCTCATGGGAAGGGGATGGATCCATCGTATGCACGGAGTCCCTTCTACCATGCATCAGGTCATGCGGTGTATTGATCTGAACGGAATTGACGTAATCGATATCAGGGGCGATCAGGTAGCAGCAAAGGAGTGTTACGCCGTCACTATGAAAAGCTTAAAAAGGAGAACAGAACCGGAACAAAAGTCACAGTCCAAGACAATACTTAATCCCAAATAGCAATTACAGGAGGGCGGTTCGGGATCACCAGTAGCAGTTGAACCATTACTGGAAGTTCAAATTTGTCACGATCGCCCTGGGAGGTTTACCTATATTGGTTCAGGCCTCAATCCACAGGAAAAAGAGGAAATGGAATCCCTTCTCCGATCCAATGCTGACATATTTGCGTGGAGCCATATGGACATGACCGGTATTGATCCATCAGTTGCCCTGCATTCTCTCAATGTGGATCCCAGTGCAAAGCCCGTTAGACAGAAACAAAGACGAATGGGTGCCCATCGAAACCAGATCATAGCCGAAGAAGTTGATCGACTTCTGCAAGCAGGATTCATAAAAGAGGTCCAGTATCCTTCCTGGTTGGCAAACATGGTGGTGGTCTAGAAGAAAAACGGCAAGTGGAGGGTATGTATCGACTTCACTGATCTGAACAAAGCATGCCCAAAAGACTGTTTCCCTTTACCAAAGATCGACCAGATGGTAGATGCCACCGCAGGATTCGAACGCTTGAGCTTTCTGGATGCATACTCTTGCTATAACCAGATCCGAATGGCTCCGGAGGACCAGGAAAAGACTGCCTTCATCACTGAGTCAGGTACATTTTGTTATACAGTTATGCCTTTCGGACTAAAGAATGCAGGTGCTACCTATCAGAGGTTGGTCAGAAGGGTGTTCCAAGGGATGATGGGATCCACCATCGAAGCCTACATTGATGACACGGTGGTCAAAAGCAAGGAGAAAGGAGACCATCTAGCCGATCTGCAGCAGGTATTCAACACCCTCCGGAAGCATAATATGAAGCTCAATCCGACCAAATGTTCTTTCGGAGTATCCTCAAGCTAGTTTTTGGGGCACATAGTTGACCGGACGGGAATACAGGCTAGCCCTGCACAAGTCAAAGCTCTCATAGAGACTGCTGAGCCAAAGTCCCGGAAAGAAATCCAGGTGCTAACCGGAAGAATAGCGGCCCTCAGTCGTTTCATCTCTCGGTTAACCGATCGGTGTAGGCCGTTCTTTCAAGCAATAAGAGCGGCACGAGGAGAAGTCTGGGGGCCCGAGCAAGCGGAGGCCCTGCACAAACTCAAAAGTTACATGACGAAGCCCCCGATCCTGGCAACCCCTGAAGCCGATGAGCCGTTGCACCTATATCTGGCCGTTTCAGTAACATCTACCAGCGCCGCTCTGGTCAAGGAGGGCAAAGGGTACCAGACACCGGTCTTCTACACCAGCAAATCCCTTGCTGAGGCAGAAACCCATTATTCAAAGCAGGAGAAACTGGTACTATCACTGATCAATGCTAAGCGACGTCTCCGGCATTATTTCGAAGCGCACCCGATCATAGTTCCCATTGTAACACCGATAAGATCCATAATGGCGAAGCCTGAGTTATCTGGGAGAATCTCAAAATGGGCAATTGAACTAGGGATTTTTGACATAACCTACGTTCCCCGAACGGCCATCAAAGGACAGGCAGTAGCTGACTTCCTGTTAGAAACAGAAACTACTGACTCCACAGAGGAAGGTGAGCTTGGACTATGGGTCATATTCGTAGACGGATCGTCCAACATCAACGGAGCAGGGATCGGGGTAGTACTCGTAACACTGGATGATACTAAAATCCAACAATCCGTTAGACTGGAATTTCCAGCCTCAAACAACGAAGCAGAATATGAGGCCCTCCTTGCAGGAATTCGGTTGGCCCAAAGCCTTCAAGTCCAAAAGGCAGTAGTACGAAGTGATTCCCAGCTAGTCGTACGACAGTTAAATGGGGAGTACGAAACCCGAGATCCGAAAATGGAAGGATACAAGACTCTGGTTCTAAAGGAGGCTGAAGAGTTCCAGCAAATAAACTTTGAACAGATTCCCAGAGGAGATAACTCTGTAGCAGATCATCTGGCTAACCAAGCCTCCGCAGCAGGAGAAAGTATGACTCGCACTGTACCGATAGACTTTGTCGTCCGATCTAGCTTGGAACCCCCCGAAGAAGTAATGGTTATCCCGTGGGAACCAAGTTGGATGGATCCGATAGTGGATTATCTGAGATTTGGCACATTGCCTGAGTCAAAATCAGAAGCCCGGAAGATTAGAATAAAAGCAGCCAGATATGCCCTGTACAACGGCTAACTATATCGAAAGTCTTTTTCCGGACCATATTTGAGATGTCTCACCCCATCAGAGGCATCGGCAGTCATGGAGGAGATTCATGCTGGAGCTTGTGGCAATCATTCTGGAGGAAGGTCCCTAGCTCATAAAGTCCTCACCCAGGGGTACTTCTGGCCCTACCTGGCAAGAGACGCTGAAATTTATGTCAGACATTGCAAAAAATGCCAGTTTCATGGAGATGCCATTCATCCACCGCCCGAGTTCTTAAACCCAACTATTGTCCCTCACCCTTTTGCCCGATGGGGGATGGACATAGTGGGGCCCCTTCCTCAGGCAATATGATGTACAACGCATGTTCTCCTGGCTACCGATTATTTTACCAAATGGGTGGAAGCGGAGGCATATCCCACCATAACAGGCAGCCATATCATAAAATTCATCTGGAGCCACATCATCTGTAGATTCGGCCTACCCCGAACCATAATGATGGATAATGGCACCAACCTGGACAACATAAGGGTTCAAGCATTCTTAGCAAAGCATGGGATCAATCAGAACACTTCTTCCGTCGGCTACCCGCAAGGAAATGGGCAAGCCGAAAGGACGAATAGAACAATTTTTGATACATTGAGGAAAAAACTTGAAGACGCAAAAGGGGCATGGCTAGAGAAATTGCCCGAGGTATTGTGGTCCTATCGGACTACTCCAAGACAGCCAACCGGGGAAACCCCTTTCGCCATGGCTTATGGGGCTGAAGCAGTTATCCCGACCGAGCTAAGGGTACCTACTTTAAGGAGTCAAGCATGGGAAGAAGGACCGAACAAAAGTACATTTAGCCCATGATCTGGACCTCCTAGAGGAAAGAAGGGAAGCTGCTGGGATAAGACTAGCTGCCTATCAGCAGCAAGTAAGAGCACGATTCAATCAGAAAGTCAAAAGGAGAGAATTCCAAGTAGGCGACATGGTGCTCAGAAGGAAGATTGGGATTATAGGCAAATTACGGGAGACATGGGAAGGACCTTACACAGTGGTTGAGGTTATCGGTCGCGGGGCCTATCGGGTTCGGAAGAACGAAACAGGCCGCCTCGAGTCCAACTCCCAAAATGCTTATCGGTTAAAGAGGTATTATCCTTAGATAGTTATTTTTTCTTGTTAATAAATAAGACTGTGTCTTACTTTGACACCATTGTTACGAAGCATCTGTGCCCGATATAGGCACCTCTGCTTCATGATTTTAGAATTCATCTCAATAAAGATAGAGTTTACTTTTATACAATGCTTCAGGATAAAATCAAGCCTCAGGGGCCAAATGCCCGAAGGCTTTATGTTCATTGAAATTTTCCTAAGTGTTTGAGTTCAAACCTGATTTGAACTAACCAGAGGATAAAATCAAGCCTCAGGGGCCAAATGCCCGAAGGCTTTATGTTCATTGAAATTTTCCTAAGTGTTTAAGTTCAAACCTGATTTGAACTAACCAGAGGATAAAATCAAGCCTCAGGGGCCAAATGCCCGAAGGCTTTATGTTCATTGAAATTTTCCTAAATGTTTGAGTTCAAACCTGATTTGAATTAACCAGAGGATAAAATCAAGCCTCAGGGGCCAAATGCCCGAAGGCTTTATGTTCATTGAAATTTTCCTAAGTGTTTGAGTTCAAACCTGATTTGAACTAACCAGAGGATAAAATCAAGCCTCAGGGGCCAAATGCCCGAAGGCTTTATGTTCATTAAAATTTTCCTAAGTGTTTGAGTTCAAACCTGATTTGAACTAACCAGAGGATAAAATCGAGCCTCAGGGGCCAAATGCCCGAAAGCTTTATGATCATTGAGATTTTCCTAAATGTTTGAGTTCAAACCTGATTTGAACTAACCAAGGATGAAATCAAGCCTCAGGGGCCAAATGCCCGAAGGCATAATGTTCATCGAAATTTTTCCTAAGTGTTTCAATTTGAAAGCAATTTAGAACAACCGGAGGATAGATGGCGTCAGGGGTCAGATGTCCGAAAGCTCAAGTAATTCATAAAAAGCAAAGTGCAATAACTAAAAGAGAAGAATAAATGAAGGAAAGCTTCTTGTTCATTAATAAAAAAGAGGTTACAAGAAATTAGCCCTTTAAAGGGAGCGAAAACATCTAAAAATTGCCTATACTACTGTTCAGGAGGGTGATATTCTTCACCCTTCAGGATGGCGGCAAAGCGCTTCTCGTTATCAGAGGCGAGAGGATTTTCATAAGGAAATGATACTCCCATTTGGGCATCAAACTCCTCTGCGGTCTTGAATTCCCGGGATTCCAGAGGAATATGCTCAATTTCATGCCTCCGTCTCCAGGCCCTGACCGCTCGGATGTCGCAGATGACACTGTATCTTTTGAACATGTCAAGCCCTCCCAGACGGCACACCTCTACCTTTTCCCGCTCAAGAGACAGAAGCCTTTCTGATTCTGCCAAGAGTCTATCAGACTCAGCTTTCTCAGCTGCCATCTGCCTTGCAGCCTCTTTCGCTTTTTCCAGCTCGGCAGCAAGAACCAGCTTTTCAGCAATCAAGGTTTGCTTTTCAGCCTCACCGGTTTCCAGAAGGGTCTTCTGTTCAGAGACGGTCTGGCGAAGACCATCCGCCTCCTTGACTAGGGATACCCGGTGGATTTCATTCTGCTTTATTTGGGCCTTCATACCGGCCATCTCTTTGACGTCGGTCTCAAGGAGGCTGTTGTAGGCCTGAACACCGTAGAGAAGCTGCACGATGAAGAGTGGATTATTACACAAATAGCAATCAACAAACGAATTAGAGAATATAAAGGTTAAATAAAGTCTTTTACCTCCATAACCATTATCGAAGTCTTCTTAGCCAGATCAGTTCTGGTGATCTTTGACTGAGCCACCCTATCAGCTGGTGTCCAGACCCCTTTGGCCATAGCCCGAAGAGCTTCCGGATTACTAAGGGTGATTTGATCAGCACAAACTGGATTTCCATCTGGCAGCAGAAACTTAGGCTCCCAAGGAATCAGAGTTTGGGATGATTCAGGGGCTGCTGGAGCCTTGCTTGAAGAAGCATTTTCGGCTTGTGTCCTAGCCCTTTTGGTTGCATTTGATCTGGTCCTCACAGTTGGAGCATTTGCAGGAGGCGGAGGAGGAACCGATGGGTTCGGTACTGGTGGCGCTACCGGGCTCTGAGCAGGTGGAGGTACCGAAGTTGAAGGCGATGCTGTTGACAATGGCACAGCATCAACAAGCGTAATACCTTCGGGAACTTGAGGGATTCTGGCGGACATAGGTTTGTCGGGCAAGTCCATCCTGTCAACACCAGCGCCCAAGTTAGAGATCGATTCAATATTGTCCATGGTCAACAGGTCAGTAGCCGATCGGGTCTTGCCCCAAACATGGGTTTTCAAGAGGCCTATCCGCTGTTTTATAAAGGTAAGGGGAAGATCCTTGTCCTCATAACCTAGAAATTTGAAGGCATAGTCCCCCCGGTGAAGGTCACAATGGTCACAGAGGCAAGAAGCCTTATGAAGTGGGCGGTAGACAGGCAGGCGAATGGGACCGAACTTGTTGGGGATCGGGAAAATACGAGAAAAAGGGTACGACCAATTGCCACTCACTACGACCATTCGTTCTTTCCATCCCTTGTCCAATTTTTCAGTATCGGTACAGATGCTGCGGCCGTGAAAGGGGAAAAGGTTGTATCTACCTCTACTCGCTCTGGCATTTTGGAAAAAATAGCAAAGGAGGAGGTCGGCTAGGCCTAGGTTCAGATCCATATCCCTATTGTACAACAGTAGCATGGATATGATCCTAATGCTGTTCGGGTTCAGTTGAAGAGGGTGCAACCCAAGCATGAAAAACACATAGTGAAAAAAGGGATGAAGAGGAAACCTCAGAACCCTAAGATGAGATGCCGATAGCAAAATGCTACCGGGGGCCAAGCCCTGGCTCTGAGTAAAGTCTAGATAACCAGGATAGGGGGACACATCAACGTCCTGGGGAACGTGGGTCTCAGCCCGGAGGTGTTTAACGTCCACTTCAGGTCGGGTCCTCTTAAGTGGGGCCACTACGAATGGTTCAGAAGGCTTGGTTTTCGCAGGACCGGTCGTTGAGGAACCCGGAAGGTCAGTACTTTTAAGAGTGGTTTTTCTGGTTCCTCTAGGAACAGGCTGGGGAGACTCACTGCTAGTGGAGTCGGTGCTTGAGGAAGTAGGCAAAACAACTTCCTCTACCGACCGGGTATCATCACTATCGGACATAACGTTAAGAAATGTAGAAGAGACAGAAGGAGGTAAAGGTGATAAATTAAAGAAAGAAGAAAAGGAGAAAACCGATCGACTTACTTAGTTGGTGAAGGAAGAGTTACAAAAGCTCTGAGTAACAGCCGGTTTTTATGATATCTGGGATGAGCGACGGAATGAACGGTGGCAGTGACAAAGAAACGAATCCCAGTAATGAAGAACTAAAGAAGGCAGAGACGAGAATAGAGAGTTTCAAAGTGTGAAATGTGATAAGAAGTGAAGAAAGAGGAGGTTTTTATAGAAGGAGAGGAGGAAGCCAAAAAGGCTGCACGAAGTCCGAAAGACACGCCACAGCCGTCATGGTACGAGATTTGAGGGAGTAGTGGCCTCGCGTTTTGGCACACCATTAAATAGGCAATGATGACATGCCAACTCATTACCTCATTTCCCATAAAAGCTATTATTGTATATATACATAGGTATTTACATTTATTAGGTCATGGGCTTTAAAAAGAATGTCAAGCCCATAACCTCAGGGGCCTGTGTAATGGTTGAAATATTTGGCCCAATTATAGATGGGCCACTGGACTGATGGGCCGACGACGAATGGGCGGACGACGGATGGGCCAAAGACCGATGGGCCGGAAAACAGACGGGCCGAAAACAACAATGGGCCCATGAAAAATTCTAGAAGCTAAAGTGTGGTCCGCAAGGCAAGAAGTAATCCAATTATAGTATATAGAGTCCAAAAAAGGTTAGGGTTTATCAAATCCCTTGATTTAAGGGATTGATAAACCTGGGTACATGGGCTTGACCCATTGGTCACAATTTGTATAAATAGGGAACTTTGATTAATGAAAAAGGGACTTCCAACAAAATTTCTATTGTGTAATTTTTCTGCACTTACACAAGCATTTTGTCATGATTTGGAAAAGATAAATGGCGCATATGAAATAACAACTTCTGGTATACATAATTTTTGCAAATATATTCAAGAGCAATGTAGTAAATTCACCATCATCTAGAAGATTTTATAAATATCTCTAAAAATAAGAGAATATATACACCATTTTACTATTATTTATATTCGGACCAATATAAATTCGGATGAAATTAAGGACGGTTTCTTGTAATATTTGAAACGTATTACTTACTATATAGCTTGTAGAAAAAAATTGAAAAGCAAGCATGCGTCAGATATTTGGGTCGGTAGGTGTTGACACATCATGCAATCTATGCCAACCATTTGGTGAAAGTCCAATAGAGCAAACATGACGCACGACGACGACTGGGAATATATATAGATCTAGACTCCCTCCAGTAGATGGATGGGAGCAACAGCAAGCGTCAAAGCCATGACGTAATGGTAGTGACGTCAACACTCGGACGTCAGTCATTATGTTAGCAAACAAAGGGAAGGAATTACGTGAGAATAGGGGCAATTGAGACATTAGACGAAATCCCATTTGATATTGCGTGTGTGTATATATTGGAAAAGCCTCCGGCTGAAGGGGACACACAACACATTGAGGTATAGTGTGATTGGAAAGAATGGAAAAAGAGAAAAAATGTAAAGATGATATTGAAGAAGAAGGAGATGACGAAGAGAAGATGGAAAAGTTCTTCGCGTTGATCAGAAACTTTGAGAAGGAGCAGCAGCGCATTCTTAATCTTAGAAAGAGAAGACAAGAATTCATCAGTTCCCGATATGCATATGAGGAGGAGGAGGAGGAGCAACAGACCACCCAGCGGACGAATATGAAGAAGAAAAGGAAATCAGATGACATGAATAAGTCCACTTGGGTTCCCTCCTTCCAATCCCAAGATTTCTCTCCTCATCACTTTATCATCACATCAAACCAGCAGCCTCCTCCTCCTCATCCTCCACACCAATATCTTATTAACATGAATTTCCACATCAAACAAGATCCACCACTACCACCACCAGATGCTGCTGCTGCTGCTGCTTTAGACCTCAATCTCTCTCTCTAGTTTCTTACCATCACAACTACTCAATTCTATCTGTATATGGCCTGCGTTTCCATCTTCATATATATATATATATATATATATATATATATATATATATATATATATATGCAGATTCAGAATGTATTAATACTACTAGTTGGTATACACTTGATAATTATTCAGCTGCAAGCCTGCAACCAATAGCTAGCTTCTCTGGTATTGAATGCATCAACATGATGCTACAACTCTCTATCAACAACACCCAAACAAAGATGCCTATACTTTACAAGGCAGACAAAAAACGTTACTTTAATTTTCCGACTTTTAGGAGGACAAGACATCACAAAACATTGGCCAATGGCCGGTTTTGGTAGATGCTTCAAAACAACACAAAAAGGAGAAAATGGTTTGTTATGTGATGATGACCGTGTATTCTCATATACCTTCAATATGTTGCACAAATATGTGAAATAACAATAATCAATTTTATATCCAAACCCAACCTTTGAATACTAATGACTAAACAAGAAACCCTGTTTCAGATCTACAAAAACTCTGCTAGATATTCAACTGCAAAAGAGCTTTTTTTAAGAGTAAACTAACTTAACGAGGCACCAAGGCACAGTAGCAAGACAAAATGGGTGTGTAGACTTTGGGGAAATTTCTAATTTACAGAATATATTAACCCCGTCGTGGCCGGTACGGGATATGTCAAGCCCTTGGTAAATGGTAAATTATTTACCGATACAGAATTTACCAAAGATATTACTCAATACTTCTTCGGAGATATCTTCTCCGCTTATCTGACCCAGTGCCAATGCGGCTTCCCTTAAATCAATTGTCCAAAAGTCCAGTGGCATTTCCTCCTCTATTGACGACTTCAACCTTCCAAAAGCTTCCTTGCCCCGAACAAGTTGCTCGCATTGTCTCTGATCAATCATTAACAAATTGATCAGTAGCAAATACAAATCATGCCTTTAATCAAAAGCAAAAAGCATATGATATTAGAAAATAAAAAAAAAATTAAAAAAAGATGCTCAAATAGCCAAAGAAGGGGTATCCATAATAATAAATAATAAATATTAGTTAATTCTTAAATCTAATATTTCTGACTCTGGCATACAGATGGCAAAGAACATTAAATATTCATCGTCTCCTACCCCATCTGCTGAAGAGAGAGATTAAAAATGAGGACACAAAAATTACATGTAGTTTGGCAACCAAGGCCTACATCCACAACACCTTAAGCACAAAGCAATACATCATGTTTATTACGTTATCTCCATCTCTATTACAGGTGAACGAATTCAAGTAATAAATACAAAAAATATAGTGATAATCCTGATGGAGGATTCCCATGTCGGAGCAGGACAGACATCTGTGTCCCTTGCCCTAGTGATTCAACAGCTGTGTCTTCCTTGCCTCCTCCACATCTTCCTAGCTGCCTACAGATTTGGTTGTCCATCCTTTTGAGTTGATCTTGATATTTCCGGTACACTTCTAGAGGTAGAAGGGTTTGTCCTGATCATCCTAAACCTCATTTGTTTCCTTCCAAGTCATACAGGAGGCTCTTTCCCACCTTGGCAGGTGAAAATGCATGCCTTACACTATAGCCACACAAGGCCTAATGGCCAAGCAGTACCTCCCCTTGCTCCCAAATGGGAGGTCAAGAGTTCAAGCCTCAATGGAGGCAGTGTGTGTGAGTTACTTACCTTTGGGACAGTAGTCAACGTGAGCAATGGGACCTCCAAAGCTACCCGTACTTCTCCCCCTAATTTCCTTGAGGCCTACCTCCAACTTGTGCTTCGTATTGTTTGGTTGTCTTGCTTGTGTGCTTACAGTTTTTTAGGCTGATTTTCATATTTGCCATTAGCCACGGAAGGAGTGATATTTCCCATCTATCTATCATATCAATTCCTTCCATTAATATTGCATTACTTATGTCCTTAACACATCTAACTAGGTTTAGGTCTTTAGCTGATCTGTAGTTTGCTAATTTATAGATATTTCTTCTGCCCTCTTTCATCCCTAGTTTTTCATAGTGGACATTTTGCGAGTTTTGCTTAGATGGTTTACCATCTTCTTTGCTTTCCATGTGAGTTTATTACACTGTGTCCAAGTAAACTAGTAGAGAAATTTGAAGCAGTTGAAAAGAGCAATAATATATTAATGAACAATGCTAATTTCACAGTTACAGGTTGCTAACCTGGTTCACAGTCCATTTACGTCCTACCACAGGAATTCTGTGAAGACCCACAATCTCTAGTATAGCAGCCTCCAAATCAGGTATCCCTTGACCAGTTACAGCACAAGTAAAAATGAGCTTATTGAAGGAGTTGCCATGGCTATTGACCCATTCATGGAGTGCAGATGGAGCACAATCTATTTTGTTAATTACAAGGATCATTGGAGAAGAGCAAGCTGCACTCTGAATTTTCAACAAGAAATCAATCAACATTCTAAAATTCCCACAACAACTGCATTAAACAAAAAATGAACTTCCATGGAACTTTATAAGACGATGAAAATAAAAAAGAATAGCCCAATAATATCTTTTTAATAGGCTGAACATATCAAGAAACAGCATGAGAACAGCAACTAGGGGAGTTCCACAAAAATTATAAGGCACGGCGTGATTTAGGAAATACTAACCCAGCCACATAAACTCATGAAAAAAAACAATTTCCAGTACACCTAGATCAGTGGGTCAAGTTTCCTACTCAGAGTACTTCTGTAAAACTCACAAACTATATCATAAAATTTCCTAGACAACATAGTTTATAAACCTGACAGAGTATTAGTCTCTATCGTATTGCATTTTGAGTTGCATTTTAATATTCTAGACCTAAGTAAAATAATACAAGAAATATATTAAAGCTTTTGAAGGCAAAAAAAGTATTAGGAATAAAAGGAAGAGCAAAGTCATTCCAGGATAGGAACTAAACTAGTGATAGTTCTCAAATTCTCTATATTTTCAAATTCAAATTAGAAAGTGAGCCAAAAGAGATGGATCGACTTGTGAAACCTTATTGGACTGAATCCTTTCAAGAAGTTTGGTATCCTCCAATGTCCAGCCATCAAAAGCACTGACTGTAAGAATAACGACATCAGCACCTCTAGCAACTGCTTCAGATCTCTCCACACCTATGAAGAAAATAGCCACACAATATTAAGTACAAGATTGGGAGATCTAAATTAATTCCATTTAGAGAGATCTCTTGGAGAAATATTGAAATAAGCAGAGCACAAGGTACATTAAACATTAAATATATACGGCTACAAGTGTCCACATATAACACAAGTTGCAACCACTAAACAAGATCACCAGCTCAGAAACCTACCACCATCAAGATCAAAACCTGCCGCTAATTGATGATTGTGAAGGGACATGCTATCAAACTAACGCCATCAAATCTTAAACTAATCTGGCTAGAAAGTAATTAATCACAATATACACCTAGAAATCTCCAGGAAAATATTACTTCTTCCATTTTCCACTTAGAAAGGCATTTAAATAATAGAAATATCACACCATGAGATTTCCCTAGCTTGTATTGTATTTTAGTGATCTATTCAAACCATAGTTCTCGACTAAAATTCTCCTGAAATAAAGTTAGAACCTCCTAGTTAAATGTGGTTAAAAATACATTAACTAGAAATACAGTTTTTCTGGAACTGGTCAAATTCCCTCACTCTTGTCCCTCCAGTTACAAAATAAGAATCCACCTTATCGACCAAAAGATGGAGTGCAGAATCCATGTGCGATTGTAGTAGACAAACCAAAAATGTGTCAATAAAGAACATTACACAGAGTCCATTACTTAGGGTGCTTTGATTGTCCAATGCAAATTATAAAAGACCATTCTGTGGTTATATAACAGGTGAACATACAAGTTGGTAATGAAAACTGAGAAATGGTTGTTATCACCGATAAAATTTCAAAACTAGGTCAATTAATAAAATCCTTGAGCGCACTTGTACAATAATGTGTCAAGAATAGTTCAACCAATATTAAAAGAATTAACACTTCTAAGATAAAACATAAGCACAAGATAAACTAAATAAGTTTTCATGAGAAGCCTACATTTGCATGCTATCACATTGAAGATGAAATATTACATTTCTTAAAGTGCAGGTACATTCAAAACCCTATAACAAGGACAACTTGGTTGCCTAAATGCTATTTCAAGGATCAACGGAAACTAAAGATATTAACCATAATATTAAGCAAAGAGAATAATCCTACCTATCTTCTCCACAATGTCATTAGTTTCTCTGATACCTGCCGTATCAAGGAGGGTGACAGGTATACCATGAACTGTTATACTGGCTTCTACAACATCCCGTGTGGTTCCAGCAATATCTGTAACTATTGCTCTCTCACTCTGCAAGCTAAAAAGTAAATAAGGCTCTGAATAAGATGTAATGCTAAATTCAGTAAATGAACAAATCAAGAGCTAGACTTAGGTTAATCTGGAGGTGAGGGTCTAGGCCAAACCCTCTACCCATCCTAAGGCCATAAGGCGGCATTGAAGTATAACTAAGACAATGGTAACGCTACATACAATGAAAACAAATCTTATACTGCAGATTTTAGTACTACCATAGCATCATCATAAGCAGGACCCTCAGAAATCTTGGGGTTTTCCCACCAAATCTTAAGAGAGAGTATGAGATCCAATCAGACACATTTCAAAGACAGGATCGCCTAGTTGGAGGACTTGCAAATTTTGTATTGCACTAGCATAATGCATGTCCTCCATAATATATAAACCCAACTTACTTATTAACGAAGTTCAAATATCATCAAGTGCACCGAATTTGATATAGAGTTTTGGTAGACTGAAAGTATTGTATATGCTTTTTACAGATGGTCTTGGACTCATTGGACAAATACCTTACTATTAAGGTGTAGGGTATCTTGCTTGTAACCAGATGAGAGATTCTCTAGTCTAGATTAAAAAGAGGTTTGGACCCCAACTTCTAACCTTCACAGATAGGGGATTATATCTCTACTTTAATCCTCTATACAGCCTTGCCAATTTCATTCTTTATTCTTCAAGGACCAAAAATAGTTGCTTTAATTGCCACTGGGCTAAAAAATTAACTCTCTCTTCTCCCTCCACTGGCATGTGGAATCAGGATTTCTAGCTTAGCTTAGAGCCTACTAATTCGAGCTCACTACTAGGTACACATCTAGTATTGTAGATTTAATAGTTACAAAGTGAAGATGAAGATAGAGAAGTACATGCTGATTGTGTAGACACTGGTTTTGTGTTTGGTACTCTTAAATGAAATGGAATGGAATGTCATTCTTATTCTTTTGTTTGGTTAGAGTATTACTAATTAAAGAATGAAATGTTTTTTTAGTTTAGTTAGGGAATGGAATGCCCATTCCATAGGTTTACTAATGGAATCCATTCCATGAGAATGACCATTTCCACTTTAAAATACATACCAAACAAAGGAATGGTTGGAATGGGCATTCCATTCCTGCGTACCAAACGCGGCATGATAGAATGAAACACTACCAGCTTAATAAAATCAAATAATGAGTATATTAACAATTCAATTGAAATTTAACTTGTTGCAACAACATACTTTGCTCCATGCATTAAGAAGGCTCGACTTCCCAACATTTGGCCGACCGAGAATTGCTATCTGCAATATTTCCAATAAACAACCATCAGAAGAAGTCCAAATTCAGATATACAAGGTTAAGAAAATGATGATGAATGTCTTTCTTCATAAGTAACTAACAGCAGAAAGATAGTACTAATAAGTTCTTTGCTCTTTTCAATTACGGGGTTGGTACAGATGAAATACTGTATCAAGCACACCATTCAGGAGTGGGGTGGGGGGTGAGAGAGAGAGAGAGAGAGAGCTGTTTTTTCTCCAAAATAGTAAAGCTTAAGAGCAACTACGCAGAACCTTGACTACATAATATATAAAGCCTGATTTAAGAACATATGAATCGTGAAGAGTGATGACTATGATGGTAAATGAGAAATTAAAGGCACGCGCAGGTACGCTCTAGGTTCTTAGAAGCACAAGACTTGCGCCTGTAGTATGCCCAGATGCGCATATGATTACATTTACGCATTGATTCTGAAATATGAATACTTTAATAGTAATTTTATTTTTCTATAACAATTTTCTTTATGTGCCTCATTTCACTCAGGTACATGCACGCGCCTGCCAGGCTCACCTTGCACCTCTAGCCCTGGAGCCTTTAATAACAGCGAGTAAGTCAGTTTCTTCACTTCTAATGTCCTAGATAATAATCTCCCTTATACTTGCAAGAAAGCACATGTCAGAGATATCTTTTTGACATAATACCTGTAATCCAGACTGTAGAAATTTGTCATAATTGGCAGTTTCCAATGCATCCTGTACATCTTGTGACATGGCATGTATTTTTCCCATAATCAGGGGCAAATCTAAAGGTGGCATCTCATCATCAAAATCTAAACGAGCTTCAATCTCAGTAAGTAACTCAATGCACTGTATTCTTAGCGATTTCACCAAAGAAGAGAAACCACCCTGTCAAAAGAAACATAGTATTTCGGGCTGTTTATAAATTAATTAATGTAACAGCAGATGCCAATATGTCCGTGACCAGTCAAAGTAGTATACTATCTGCTCAAAGATATAAGCAATATATAATTACTATAAAAATGACATGCCTGAAGTCCAGCCAGTGCAGCATCTGCAGAAGCTACAGACTTAGCTGAAACAAGTTTTCCAACATTTTCAGCTTGGGAGAGGTCTAAGCGACCATTCAAAAATGCACGGAGGGTGAACTCGCCTGATAAAAGATGAAAAGAATTTGATTCATCATGTGCAATCTATACAAGAACAAAAAGAAAAGGCAGTAGATAAACATGAACCGCTCTCACTCTGCTCAGTGCAAATGTGCCTCGGTTTGTGCCTAATTCAGTATAATTAATATAATAGGACATCAACCTTAATTCGAACTTCAGTAGTTCATAACAGTGATAAATTGCAAAACCTGTTGCCGAACAACTCTCTATGTAAATATTAAATCGTCTTTATCTGCAGCCAGCCATATTCTTTCTATTACCAACTCAGTATGGATGCCATAAATTGGGAAAGAATCCTAACCCTTATTCAAAATATGAAAAGTATGCATCCAAAAATAGATGCAAATTTAGACATATGAATTTGACTATAGTAATTACACGTTGTAATTCTTTGTCAACCATTAAGCAAGAGTGGTTAAACATGCTCTCAAATGTAATTGCCTCTCCTTATGAAAAGCATTCCCTCATTTCACACCCAATAAATCCCATGTCTCTGATACAACCACCAACTGATTGGGGGCTGGCTTTTGTATCAGTACAACTTCCTAACAATTTCTATTTTATAACGACCCACATTCTTTGAGCTACTTTAATGTTTTGTGTAAGAATATAGTGTATGTTAAATGAACCTGGTACAATGTGTCAGGTGGTGCGGGTGTGAACTTAGGAGTTGGATTTGTGTAATCACCAAACAGATTCATATTATTTAATAGTTGTATTTCATTTCTTGAGCAAAGTAATTTTGCTGATATAGACATTTCAGGCGTTGCAAGGCAACATAAAACAAAATTGAACTTTCTGATATGTTTTCCAGGTGCAATGCCAATCAAATGAGTTAGATACGTATTACATACTCGTGTCCGAGTATTGTGTCAACGGTATCGATGAGTCACCTACTTTCAAATAATCTATGTAACATGGTTAATTACATCCAAAATTTAAATAGTACGACAACCCTCTCGCACATTGCAAGACTGACCTGGTTCTGCAAGCCTTGCGCCAGCTTCTAGACAAGCTCTCAACACACGATGCAAACAAACTTCACTCCCATGACATTGAAGCTCAACCACATCTTCTCGAGTGTACGATCTTGGTGCCAACATTGGTACAGCCAACACCTAGTAAAACGAAGAAGATCACAGTCACCAGTTGAACACATGCTCCCCCTCCAATGACAAAACAGAAGGACCATTTTTTCAGATCAAATGAACAGTTTTTAAAGTAATTCCAAACTTTTAGGATCAGCCAAACAAAAGGAACTTGTAATTTAGATGTACAATAAAAGAAGTATGAACATAAGCTGGAATTCATCTGATAAAATATCTAAACACTCAAATTTGGGAGGACTCGGATACGCAGCATTACCACATCCAATAAACAAATAAAAATCACAACTTTTCAAGCAATAGTAAAAGTACCTCATCAACGACGTTGCCATGGGGGTCCAAAACGATGCCGTAGTCAACGACATGGGTGGTGGGTCTCCAACGGGACTTGGTATTGTTATTTGGGGCAGGACGAAAGACGCGGGAAGCAATAGCAACGGCGGACGGTCCTGATAATCTGACGATGCCAACAGGACCTCCCAAAGCAGTGACAATGGCGGCAATTGTGGTGGAGCACCATACTTGCTGATCCTCATACTCAACCTCATCATCGGAGTGAAAGCATTCAACTTTATCAACGACCACTGTTTTGTCTGCAAAATTCATTCAAATAAAAACGTATCACATATATATATATATATATAGAGAGAGAGAGTATGTGTGTACTCATATGTATGTGTAAGGGGGGAGGGGAGTAAATAACCTTGGGGGATGGCATGGGTTATTAGGGTTTTGGAGGAAGAGAAGAGAGTGTTTGATGATGTAGGGATAGAGAAATGGGGAATCAGCCGCAAACAAGAGGAGAAGGAGAGTGAGTGTGTTGTTGTTGCTCTACAAGTACAAGCAGAAGCAGAGTGGTAGAAATGGGCGATGAGATAACGAAACGCCGGTGCTACAACACTGCACATATTATTTTGGGGGAATTGTCTGTCCTAGGGCTGGAGACTCATTTACTATATAATATATATCTTAACGGACACACCAAATTAATACTAGTACAAGCTTTATTTTTTACATTCAATACAAGATAAATACCAATCAAATAAATCCTATCTCCAATCTTTTTTCTTCCTTCTAACTTCTCTTCTTCTTTTTTTCTGTTTTTTCCCCTTATCTACACATGATCTTCCAGTCACATAACATAATAGCAGTAGAATACATTTGACAATTTTTCCTTTTGTTTTCAAGATTCATTTATTCAAAAAATATTAATTTATGTCCTAGTAACTATTAACAACCCAATTTGGCATATGATGTGGCAAGGATGAAAGAGAAGAAAAAATTGAATGTGTGGGCTAAAAGGGACAAATTTAAAGATTTTATGTGTTGGGCTAGAACTTGGAAAAGGAGGATAGTGACCAAAATGGGCCGAAAGTTGGAGATAAATGCTTACGGCCCATCAGTACCAATTTGATGAATGAAGAAGTGTTGTTGAAAGAAGGACTCTATGCAAATAATATCACCAAAGAAATATGTTTGAAGAAATAGATAAGGATAGTTTATTTAAGTTTAAATTTCAATTTGATAGAGTTTGTTATTTTTATACAAACTCTTAGGAAGTTTGTTATTCATGTAATTCTATAAATAGAGACTTATTTGCTACTTTGCAAGGGGTCTCACACTAATCAAACAATTTAAGTATAATACTTGTCATTCTATTTTCTAAACTTTCATTGTTATTTTATTTCACCCTTTTATTTCCAAAGTCTTTTATTTTAATCAAGCCTTGTTTATTTATATTTCAGTCATTCAATCTACTTTCTTAGTTATTGTTTTTTATTGATATCTCAATTATTCAAGTTGTTTTAATCTTAAAGCTTTAATTTTATCATTCAAGTCTTTATTTCATTCAACATTCAACACTTTTCATTCAAACATGTCGATTGTTTGTGTGAAATTCGTGATTTCCAATGTTACATTCTCAACTGTTAAAAGTCATCTTCATTGAGGCACAAAAAAGAACCACAAGTGAGAATTCTATGTTCTCTCTCTCACGTGCGCCTGTAGAAGTCAAAATCAAAGGAGACTATCATTGTTTTCTGACAACCTTTGGAATCGAGGTCAAGGTTCCTGACACGCCCACGCGAATCGACATAATCGGCTAACCTAGCCGATTTTGGAGGAAACAATTTTTGGCACGCCCGACTGGACACTCAGTTGGGAATAACAATTGGAAGCATGCCGCCTAGGAGAAGTCCTAGGCTTTCTTAAGATGATGATACTGAAGAAGAAGTATCATTCTCGCCAGAACAACAAACTAAGGAGACGCAACTGGAACCGGTAAATGAAACCATCATTCAGGGACCACTATCGTTGTTTCAGGATAGTTTGGTCCCGATAGTGGAGATGATTAGATTTCTCAGTCAAGAAGTCAGAGAAATGCGTGAAAAACTACAACTAATCGGAGGCCAGGTAATGGTGAGGGATCTAACACTCAGGGTTCAATTGTGCCACCTGCTGATCTTGCAATTTTGCCAGCAAATACAACAAGTCATCAGCAAGCAACAAACACGCCGGTGAACCCGACAGCCACTGATGTGGTTACAATTCTAGTGGAGGTAGTTCCACTCCAACCGTTGGTTCCACCGTATCAGCCGCCTACTTTGAGACAGAACCAGCAAAGACAGCATGGTTATCATGCACAAGAACACACGAATGCTGGGGGCAACCAAAATAGATGGAAAAATAACAATGTCGATGTGCCTTTGCCTGGGGGGCGACATGTGCCAATTTTACCACCAGTTTTTCCTTTGGTAGAGCCAATTCCACGAAATGGCCTGCTTGACAGGGGGCAAGTGTTGGATTTGATGAACTTGGCCAAGGGATGAGACGTTATGGCCGACCACTGTATAGGAAGCTGTACCCGGAGCAGGTAGATTTGCATGAGTATCCCATAGGGTATAAAGTTCCTAATTTTGCAACGTTCAGCGGAGAGGGAAACCAATCAACAATTGAACACATCGGTCGTTTCACTGTTCAATGTGGATAAGCAAGCAACAATCAGTTTCTAAAAATGAGGCTCTTCCCGAATTCATTGACGAGACCGGCATTCACATGGTATATCAGGTTGCCAGCTGATTCAGTTTTCAATTGGCGGAAAATGGAAGAGCAGTTTCATGCTCAGTTTTATCGAACAGAGACGGAAGTGACATTGGCTGATATTTCTCGTCTAAGCCAATTGCTGAGCGAAACTGTTGAAACTTTTATTTCCCGATTTAGGCGCACAAAGATGAGGTACAGGGTTAACTTACCTGAGGCTGAATATGTAAGACTCACTTTAAATGGTTTGGAGTTTGAAATAAGAAAGCGGTTCGAAGGAATGGAGTTCCATGATTTGTTTGATCTTGCCGATAAAGCTTCGAGGTATGATGCATTGTTGAAAGAAGAAAATGAGCGCAAGACATCTTCAAAGGGGACTTATTACCAAGATCCTAACTATGAAACTTTTCAGGTTGAGGTCGAAGAGGATCTGGAGGCCGATCTGGCAGAAATGTGCATTAAGAAGCCTTATATTTACGAAACATTAAGTAAGCCAAAGCCAACTACTGGAGGCGGTCAGTCGGTAGGGTCAACATTCAAGAAGGGATTTGTTGATTCAGGGAAGAATGATTCTTTCGAACTTTCTAAGACCGAACAGATTTTTAATCATTTGCTTGCTAACAAACAGATTCTTTTGCCTAAGGGACATAAAATTCATGCAGTTAATGAACTAAAAGGAAAATAATTTTGTAAGTTTTATAATTCTTGGACACATACTACTAATAATTGCATTGTTTTTAGGAATACTTTACAAAAAGCTATTGAGGATGGAACATTGTAGTTTCCTGAAAAGAAGCTATCGGGGTGGATGAAGATCTTTTCCCAAAGATTGCACCAGCCAATACCATTACCTTGGCTGATCGGGCAGAAAAGAAACAAGAAAAGGGAGAATTAAGGCGATTAGTAAAAACGGTGCAGGAACTGGAGAGGGAACTTCAAGAAGCACGTGAAGCTTTGGCCCAAAAAAGGTGTCCAGATTGTAGAAATCGTGGTAAAGCTCCAGTTCAGATTAAGAGTCATGCTGATTACAGGAGAAGTGTTCATGATTGGCTCAATTATAATCAGACAAGGAGCCGAGAAGTCATTTGTGGTCCTCGACTGGGGGCAAGCATCGAGCCTAGAAGGCAAGATCGTTATCACTTGCTGGCACGAAGGCCCATGATACGGTCAGAGGTATGGGCGCAGAGTGGTACAGATTATTAAAGGCCAAGGGCAGTGCGACCACCTATTGTGCCGACTGATAAGTGGACCAGAGTTTGACACCCCAAATTCCCTACGCCAAGGAAAGAATGGACAGAATGGCCTTCCTGGAGTCAGAAGAGGAGGATGCAAAGACGGAGAACAGAGTATAAGAAGAAGATGATGGAACGCGCTCAATCAATATCACCAGAAAATGAAGATCCCATGGTCATTGAATCAGGAAAATCTGCCGATTCAAAATGCTCAGCTGAAGTGGTTAGAATCTTAAAAGGTGATGATGATAGTGATGAATTTTCGGACCGAGATCTCAAACACTTTATGAAGCGCAGGTTAAATCTTGGTACTGTTTTCCAGGATGTGAGTTGCAACATGGCTTTTCTTTTACCAGCCACATTTCAAGCATCAAGCAAAAGTCTAGAGAAAGGAAAAGAAGTGATTGTTGTTGAGGATGCTAATCAACAGGAAGAAACAAATGAATCAGCAAAACCCAAGTCGGCAAAGAAAAATGTATTTGAAAAGCCTCATTTGGTTATGACTCAGCAACTCAGACCACTATATGTGAAGGTATGGGTGGAGGGGAAGCCAATAGACAGAGTTCTCGTTGACAATGGTTCAGTGTTAAACGTCATCCCCTCTTCAACTTTACCGGTCCTTGGAAAGACTCTGGATGACGTAATACCAACCGAGGTTGCTATAAGTGGTTTTAGTGGAAGTGTGACTAACACCAGGGGAATGTTGTCTTTAGAGGTATCAATTAGGGGACGAGCATCCATTTTGGCCTTTTTTATTGTTGATTCAACAGCTGTTTATAATATGTTGTTGGGCCAAGACTGGATACATCCAAATATGTGTATCCCGTCCTCGTTACATCAGATGCTTATATTCTGGGATGGAAATGAAGTCAAGATCGTTGAAGCGGACAATAAACCCTTTGTAGCAAGGGTATATTCGGGTGAAGCAATACTTTATGATAAAAGATGTGTGTCAATCAAGTTTGAAGGCACTGACAAAGAAGGAAGGACAAAAATGGTCATTGCCAAGTAGAGTTTGGTAAGTTCAGAGGTTTCAGAGTTAATGGAGGATGGAAGTGGGCCGAGGATGTTTTTACCTTAGGCCTTTGCCGCTAAACTTGTTGTTAATGATAAAGCTGAGTAAAGAGAATAATGAAAAATACGAGCAGGCTTTCAGGGCCGCTTGTATTCAATTGAAAGTGTATCTGGCCGAAAAAATAGTGGCTAGAGCATAACACGTATTCGGCCAATATGGCTGATATTAAAAATGATGATACAGATCGATTGGATGCAAACCAATTGACGGATTTAGAAGCTGCTCCTACCAAATTGGAAGATGTGAAGGTCGAGGTGGAAGATCCTTTATTGGAGGTTAATCTAGGTACTAAAGAAGACGCACTACCTATATACATTAGTGCGTTACTTGAAGCCGATTTCCAATGTCAGTTTATTGAATTACTCAGGCAGTATAAAGATTGTTTTGCTTGGAGTTATAAAGAAATGTCGGGTTTATCAAGGGAGTTAGTCGAACATCGGTTACCTATCAAGGAGGGCTTCAAACCTTACAAACAACCACCTAGAAGAATATCGACATAGGTGGTATTGAAAGTTAAAGATGAAATCGAAAGACTGCTTGGGGCTGGATTCATTCGAACAACAAGGTATGTAGAATGGATACCAAACATAGTACCAGTCGTCAAAAAGAATGGGAAGCTGAGGGTATGTGTTGATTTTCAAAATTTGAATATGACAACACCCAAAGATGAGTATCCCATGCCCATGGCCGGTCAATTGATAGATGAGGCTGCCAAACATCAGATCATGACTTTTATGGATGGTCATTCGAGGTACAACCAGATTTATATTGCGGAAGAAGACATCTCCAAAATGACATTCCGCTGCCCAGGTTCAATAGGCACCTTTGAATGGGTAGTCATGCCGTTTGGATTGAAGAACGCGGGGGCAACTTATCAGTGGGCTATGAATGCAATTTTTCACTATATGTTGGGCCGATTCATAGAGGTATAAACTGATGACATGGTTATCAAATCTTCGGCCGAAAAACAACATTTAAAGCATCTTAAAGCCACTTTTGTAAGGATGAGATTGCATAAGTTGAAGATGAATCTAACAAAATGTGCGTTTGGGGTGTCGGCAAGAAATTTTTTAGGATTTCTAGTGCATCAACGAGGCATTGAAATCGACAAGAATAAAGTGAAAGCAATAAAGGTAGCAGCATAACCGAAGTCCAAGAAAGAATTGCAGAGGTTCCTTGGCCAAATCAATTTCCTTAGGCGCTTCATCACCAATTGCGCCGGAAAGACGGCCATTTTCACCTCTTTTGAAGCTAAAGTTAGAAGAATAATTCAAGTGGGAAGAAGTACACCAAAGAGCTTTTGATGAAATCAATGAGTATTTGTCAAATCCACCAGTTATCATGCCCCCAAGGAAGAAGCTGTTGATGAAGTTGTACTTATCGCCAGCAGACAAGTCAATCGGCAGTATGTTAGCACAGAATAATGAGTTCGGCAAAGAATAGGCAATCTATTATCTTAGCCAAACATTTTCGCCTGTTGAAGGTCGATATACGCCCATTGAAAAATTATGTTTGACTTTGTACTTTTCAGCAATGAAATTAAGGGTATACATGATGTCGGTTGATGTGTACGTCGTGTGCCAAACTTATTTAATTAAATATATGTTGTCCAGACCTTTAATCACAGGTAGAATAGGTAAGTGGGCTCTTGCCTTAATGGAGTTCAATCTTACTTATCTACCACAAAAGTCAGTAAAAGGAAGAGCTTTGGCCGATTTCTTGGTCGCTCATCCTTCCACTGAAATTGATCCATTTGTCCCCAATGAGTTAGAAATGGATGCACTATTTATGGTACCGTGGGTTTTGAAATTTGATGGTCCGAGTACCGCCAATGGAGTTGGAGCTGGAATCGTCATAATTTTACCAAACGGAATGAAAACAGTTTTTTTTTTCTTCTTTGATTTCAAGTGCTCAAATAATCAAGCTGAGTATGAGGCATTGATAATCGGTTTGGAAATTTTGTTAAAAATAGCAGTAAGAGGTGTGCATATAATGGGGTACTCAAGCTTGGTTCTTAATCAGATCACCGAAGATTTTAAATGTCTAAGTTGGCATTTGAGGCCTTTTCATTCAATGGAAACTCAGCCGATTCAACAGTTTACATCAGTAAAACTGGAGTATCGGCCAAGAGCTATGAATAAAGAGGCTAATGATTTAGCCCAGTTAGCATCAGGCATTAGAGTCCCAGATGGCTTAAATGAGGGATTAGTCAAAGTGTCTAGGAGAAGTTTACCTTCAGTCAAAGAAAGAAATAATGATATGGCAGAAACATTTGCAATTGAATTAGAAGGATTGGATGATGATGATGACTGGAGAACTCCCATTGCAAGATATTTAAAACACCCAAATGCCAGAACTGACAGGAAAATCAGAAGGCTTGTTATGCAGTATGTGCTGATGGATAAAGAATTGTCCAAAATAAGTGTGGAAGATGAGTTATTACTCTTGTTTATCAGCAAGGCAGAAGCTCTTAAAATCATGGCTGAAGTACACGAAGGGATCTGTGGAGCTCATCAAACAAGAATCAAGATGAGGTGGCTAATCATAAGATATGGCTATCATTGGCCAAATATCAAAAGAGATTGGATAGAATATGCCAGAGGTTGTGCAGCTTGTCAAAAGCATGGACCGATCTAGTGGACTCCGATAATAGAAATGCAGGTGATTATTAAGTCATGGCCCTTTAGAGGATGGGCTATGGATATAATCGGTAAAATCAATTCTCCTTCATCAAAAGGGCATCATTGGATTTTAGTAGCAACCGACTATTTCACAAAATGGGTAGAAGTTGTTCTATAGAAATTTATTTCTCAAATTACAATGGTTAATTTTTTGAAAAAGTATATCTTTACTAGATATGGCTTTCCAGAAACAATCACTGCTGATAATGGATAAGTTTTTAGGGAAGATATGGTGTTGAAATATGTTGAGAGTAAAGGAGTAAAAATACTAGCCTCTACTCCTTATTATGCCCAAGGGAATGGACAAGCAGAAGCTTCCAATAAAGTTCTAATAGAGATTATTGAGAAAATGATCGATGAGAAGCTTAAGGGGTGGCATGATACCTTGCAGGAGACGTTATGGGCTTATAGAAATTCTAAACGGATGAGTATTGGGACAACTCCTTATCGATTGACTTTTGGACAGGATGTTGTGTTGCCGATGTAAATGAATATTAAATCGGCAAGGGTAGCTTTGCAACACAAGTTGATTCTGGCTAATTATAATGAAGCAATGTTAGCTGAGTTGGAAGACTTAGAAGATACAAGATCAGAAGCCCTAGATCGTTTGGTTGCCCACAAGAAGAAGGTGACGAGGGCTTACAATAAAAGGGTTAAGCCTAAAGAATTCGCTGAAGAATATTTGGTTTGGAAGGTAGCATTACCTCTAGGAAAGATCAATAGGAAAATGGGGAAGTGAACTCCTAATTGGGAGGGTCCTTTCAAAGTCTCAGAAGTACTACAAGGGGGAGCCTACAAATTGAAAGATTTGGATAGGATGGAACACCCAAGGCCGATCAATGGAAAATATTTGAAACACTATCGGCCTAGTCTTCATGAATGGAGGGAGTAACTTTAAGAAATTGGCAGTCATTCATGTGTATTCTTTTTCCTTTTAACTTTTGAGTTTTTTTTTTTATTTCTTTTATTTTCTGAATTCTAATCTTGTTACTTGTTTAGCATGTTGGAAGATGAATAAAATAATAAAGGCATGGTTTGTTCTTACTTCTTCAAAAAACAAAGTTGATTTTCATATAAATGTTGGTTGTTACATAATTGCAAAATTGATATCTAAAAACAATAAACATGAGGTAACAAAACATAAAGGCCTGAAAAAAGCCTACATCTCTAAAACACAGGATTTTAGATTGTCCCAAATTGCTTGTGCACTGGAAATTAAGGCAAGAGCAATGTTTTTTTTATTTCCACAGATTGAAGTTCGTTCCTGAGGGATCGATGTTTTTTTCCATCCTGCTCAGCCTCCTTGGTCAATTGGCTAAGATGACAGCTCACTACATGTTGTTTTGCGTTTACCTCAGCTAAAGCTTCTAGCAAAGTTTTTTCTTCTTGAGCCAGAGCTTCATCTTCTTTTCTTTTTTCGGCATAAGTTTGGGTTGAAGACAAGATTTTCTGTTATAAGGCTGACTTAGTTTTTTCCTTCAAATTAATGGAATCCAATAATTGAAAAGCAGGAGTTAAAGAAGTAGTGAAAGAAGGGAGCCGTGGCAGAATTTCATTAGCAGTGGCTTTGAGATCGGCAGAGATACTCCTGCAAGCAAGGATTTTTTTCAAAGATGACTTGAAATCATTGGCTAATTTTGGCCAAGATCTACTATCATAATTAAGAATTTGAAGGAGTTGGACTTTAAGGGATGTTTTTACTGTGGAATCAGAGTCAGCAATCGATTCAGATGAAGGTCTTGCTTCAGAAACTTTAGCCATAAATGATTTAAATAGATCATCATAGTTACTAGAAGAAAATTCTAAGTTTGCTAAGACTTCAGAGACTTGTGCGGATTGGGAACCGGAGTCTTTATGAGTAAAAGGAGCTTGTTTTGCTGGAGGAATTATTGCTGAGGACTGAGGAAATTTATGCTATGGAGAGACAGTTGTTTGAGGAGAAAATGAGGGTGGAACTTGAGGAACCTGCTGAGATGCTGATGAACTTGCTGAGGGTTGTTGAACTTCTGATAATTTGCCTAAGGGATCTGTAGCTTCTTGAGATGGAGACATTGGAGTGTCAGTGGTTCCTGGAATTGGAAAGTTGGGGCCTTTGAAAGGATTTTGATTTTTATTCACTTGGGATGTTTCCATTGGTTCTAATTTTGGAGTGCCCTGTTGTATATGGAAAATCAACAGTGAGTTTGCAATTCAAAGAGAGGTAATAATGTTGTTTTAAAAGGAGAAAAGGTTTCTTACTGGATCTTGTTGAGTATGATCAAATTCATCTTCTGAAGACCCAAGGACGTCCACTTCATGGCTCTCATAGTATCGTTTTGCACCTTTGGGACCCAAAAAGGTTTTCTTGAATCTTTTTGGCTGAGATAAGATAAGGATTAGGCCGATCAGAATGAGGAAGATTTAAAGTTAAAAACATGAATACCTTGGGTTTTGGAATGACTTCTTGAGGACCAACTTGTTGAGAGCTATCAGCAACTTAAATTAAAAAGTAAAGATCAGCATAGTAAATTAATCAATTGAACCAAATAAGCCATTTGGTATGATTTATACCTTTTTTAGGCCGAGATCTAGTTCGATTGGTTGGTGCTGATGGTATTTTGGAGGTAGGAGAGGCTTTGGTTTGCCTTGATGAGCTAGGGCCGGATTGTTGAGGATTTTGCTGCGATAAGGTGAAATGGGTAAACAACAATAAAATTGCATAAAAAATATATAAAAAAAAAAGACCAAGGAGAACCGGTGAAGACATACTTGTGAGGCTTGAGGGGGAGTAGTGGTATGAGCCCAGTATTGTGACCACCATTGAGGGAAGTAAGGATCGGCAGCAGTGGTGACAGTGAATTCCTTGAAGACGAAACCCAATCTCAAATGATTGAATTTATTGGTCACCTCTAAAACTTGTTATTGGTCTTCGAATCTCACCCTACGGTGAAAATTCTGATTGAAATAAAGGTATGGGGGAAAGGGAATTAATTGAGTCAAGCCGAACTGCCGAGCAAATTGAGAAGGGATGTATTGTTCAACTCCTGATCGGCTGTAATGGGGACCAGGTTTTTTAAGTCCATAATACAAATCCCTACCGAGAATGTAGGAGGCCCAACAAGAGTAAATTTATTCCCTTTCTTGTTCTGATGAAATCTCAGGTGGCTGGAAAAGCCAAGAAGGAACAGTTTTACAGTTCAGAAAAGGCATGAATTGAAGAGGTGATCTATTTTTGCATTTAGTGAAGAAGAAATCAAAATATTCAGAAACAGAATAGGTGGGAGTAGGTATTTGTGCATAAGTAAAGGAAATTCGTGGATCATTGACGGAAGGTCTAGTTGATGGAGCAAGTTCTGGAAAATATAATTAAAACCACATTTGAATGAGCCACGATGGGCCACCAATGCGTGTGAAATTACTATTCTGGAGGTCATACATACCTCGGCATAGATGGGCCAAAACCAAGGGTGCCAAAACATATGTACAACCAGCGATCAATCATTTGGCAAAGGGGATGAGTTCTTTCGTAACCTGTATAGCTGGGACACAAAGTAAGCACTTATTGAGCCAACATAAGAGGAAAGTGACATGTTCGTCATCATCAATCGACACATCTTCATTTCTTTTCTTGGCTGTGATAAAAGGGCCATGAGAACCCTCTGTCGATTTAGCACCATCAATTTTCTCAGGGAATTCAAAAGGGATATCAGGGGGATCTATGAGGCAATTGACTTATACTCTGGTGGTTTTTAAGCCAGTAAGGAAACAGATGTCCCTCATTGTAGGTCCCATCATCCCACATTCGAAGTGAAAAGAGTTGGTAGTAGGGGACCAAAAATGGGAAGCCACACAAAAGAGAGATCGATCTTGAGGAGTTGTCATTGTAAGTCGGCCGAGAAGGATGGCATCATGAATTCCTTGTTGCTTCCATATTGCCGATTTAGTAAGGGCCTTTCTATCGACCCAAACAATTCAATCAAGAGTTGGGGAATGCCAATTTCGTACACTTACTGGAATTTTGGTATTGTTCTGGAGTTGTGATTGAGGAAGGATGAAAGGAAGACAAGATTTGGCAAGAGGATAGTGAGAATCTAACTCGGTTGGGGGATATTGAGTAAAGGCTGGCCCTAATCCAAACGAACTAGAAGGTAAAGAGATTATATTGTCAAGATAGGGTTGATTTGGGGGAAGAAGATCAAAGATTTTATGGATTTTGGTTGCGCTCGAGTTAAGATCATGAGTTGTTGACTCTAGTGGGAGTTCAGTCTTATCAAATTTGGGTGCCATGTTTGAACGAAAGGTGAAGTTTGAAGGAAGATCGACTAGGGTTTTGCAGAAAGAATAAGGAATTGGAATGAGAATAGGTTTGATGTGTGGTGCCAATATATATATACATAAATGTGTATATAGATATAGGCATGCAGAGATAAGGAAGTGATTAATGATAGAGGTAGCTGCGTTTTGGGAATTGATGGTTTAGGCCTTAGGTGATGATCAATAGAGGACTTTTGAGCTTTATCATTTAATCGGGAAGGAACAAATTGGGTGTTTTGATAATTTCAAAAACAAAGGAGGCAAACGTCTTTTATATTTAAAATTAGGGGGCATTGTTGACACCCCAATTTGGCATATGATATGGCAAGGAGGAAAGAGAAGTGACTTGAATGTGTGGGCTAAAAGGGACAAATTTAAGGGCCTGTTTGGAAAGAGGTTTGTCTAGTCTTGTCTTGTCTGGTTTTGGCTGGTTTGGTTTTGTCTGGTTTTGTTTGGTCTTGTCTGGTCTTGTCTTCAATCTAAAACTCTGTTTGGTAAACGGTCTGGTCTTTCTGTTCTGGTTTCAAAAAACAAAAACTTTATATATATATATTAGTTTATATATTATTTTATGTATATAATTTTATATATTATTAAATATATATATTTATAATATATTATTAAATATATACAATATATTGTATATATTATTATATATATTATTATAAAATAATAATATATATTATTCTATATATTATTAATATATATTATTTTTTAATTTTATATATATTTATATATTATTATATATTATTTTTGAATTTATATATTATTATATATATATTTAATATTATTTTATATATAATATTATAAAATAATAATATATATTATTCGATATATTATTTATATATAAATTATTTTTTAATTTATATATCTTTAATAATATTATTTTATATATATATTTAATAATATTATTTTATATATATTATTATAAAATAATAATATATATTATTCTATAATTTATTAATATATATTATTTTTTAATTTTATATATTATTTTATATATGTTATTTTTTAATTTATATATTATTTTTATATATATTTAATATATATATGTTTAATAATATTATTCTATATATATTATTACAAAATAAAAAATATATATTAATATATATTATTTTTTATATATATATTATTTTTGAATTTATATATTATTTATATATATATTTAATAATATTATTTTATATATATTATTATAAAATAAAATATATATATTATTCTATATATATTAATATATATTATTTTTTAATTTTATATATATTTATATATATATTATTTTTATATATATTTAATATATATATTTAATAATATTATTTAATATATATTATTATAAAATAAAAAATATATATTATTCTATATATATTAATATATATTATTTTTTTAATTTTATATATTATTTTATATATATATATATATATTTAATAATATTATTTTATATATACTATTATAAAATAAAATATATATATTAGTCTATATATATTAATATATATTATTTTTTAATTTTATATATTTAATATATATATTTAATAATATTATTTTATATATATTATTATAAAATAAAAAATATATTTTATTTTATATATAATATATATATTTTTTAATTTTAGTACATGAATTATATATATATATATATAGGAGAGAGAGAAAAAAAAAAAAAAAAGTCAAAAATTGTGGGCTAAGACCAAGAAAGACCAACTTTTTTTTGGTATTGGTTTTACTTTATTTTGAACCAAATCCAAAACCAAAGTTTTTAGTGGTTTTGGTTTTGAATTTAAAAACAAAACCCACCAAACAAGTTTGGTCTTTGAAAACAAAAATAAACCAAGACAAAACCAGCAAAAACTGGTTACCAAACAAGGCGTAAATGTTTTATGTGTTGGGCCAGAACTTGGAAAAGGAAGAAAGTGACCAAAATGGGCCGAAAGTTGGAGATAAATGCTTACGGCCCATCAGTACCAATTTGATGAATGAAGAAGTGTTGTTGAAAGAAGGACTCTATATGCAAATAATATCACCAAAGAGATATGTTTAAAGAGATATGTTTGAAGAAATAGATAAGGATAGTTTATTTAAGTTTAAATTTGAATTTGATAGAGTTTGTTATTTTTATACAAACTCTTAGGAAGTTTGTTATTCATGTAATTCTATAAATAGAAACATATTTGCTACTTTGTAAGGGGTCTCACACCAATCAAACAATTCAAGTACAATACTTGTCATTCTATTTTCTAAACTCTCATTGTTATTTTATTTCTTGCAAAACCCTTTTATTTCCAAAGTCTTTTATTTTAATCAAGCATTGTTTATTTATATTTCAGTCATTCAATCTACTTTCTCTGTTATTGCTTTTTATTGCTATCTCAATTATTCAAGTTGTTTTAATCTCAAAGCTTTAATTTTATCATTCAAGTCTTTATTTCATTCAACATTAACACTTTTCATTCAAACATGTCGATTGTTTGTGTGAAAATCGTGATTTCCAATGTTACATTCCCAACTGTTAAAAGTCATATTCATTGAGGCACAGAAAAGAACCACAAGTGAGAGTTTTATGTTCTTTATCTCACGTGCGCATATAGAAGTCAAAATCAAAGGAGACTATCTTTGTTTTCCAACAACCTTTGGAGTCGAGGTCAAGGTTCCTGGCACGCCCGCGCGAATTGACATAATCGGCTGACCTACCCGATTTTTGAGGAAACAATACCATTTTTTTTAGCTTAGTTTCCTTTCCTTTGAACTCTCTTCTATAAAACTAACTATACCCCGGACAATAGTATGCCTTCATTTGTGTAAGAGCTCACCTCATGCACTTTCTAAATGAAAATGAATCACACAAATCACTACTACATGTCTTTACTAAATTTTACACATTTCAACTTTACTAACTATTCTTTCATCCTTGTCCAAGTCTTGATAATTTAATGGCAATTGAAACTACTTAGAAGATACTAAACTAAGCATAGAGGGAGTGAATGAGTTTTTTTATGAATTAATTGACAAATTAAAATATTAATTGCGGAATAGTCAATTTTAATTCAATTCTATCACAATATAATTCATGCAATAATAAATATAAGTGCGGAAAATAAAGTAGAGACGACACCAATATTTTTACGTGAAAAAACCTTGGAAAAACTCCAAGTAAAAACCACAAATACGCTCATGTATCGATGCAGTATGAATCAAAAGTTATGCAAACTTTATGAAAACGGGACTTACAATAGCACTAATATGTCGTTCTACACTCGATGTCTGAAAGTTGTTGATTCACTCGTGCTACCATGAAGTTGCTGCTCCGATCTCCATACTCCGACAACTCCGCTTCTCAACGGATCAATGAACCATAGAGCTTCATGCTTCGATTTCCGTACTCTGACAACTCTGTTTCTCAACGGATCGATGCAATCGAGTAGCATAAGGTCGTGTGATAATTTTTCAGCAACTACATCATCCAATTGTGCATAAAGATCTTCAGTATTGAAGCATAATTGAATAACCTTCACAAAACAAATAAAACATTGATATAGGATGATCAAACAATCTCTTTTTCTCTCTCTCTGCAAATGGATATGATCTCTATGATAATTGCAGAACTCTCACAAAATATAACTCACAAGTCACACTTTTTTCTTTGGTTTAACTCATATAAATAGAGAAAGGTTGTCCAATTAGGGTTGAGAATCATTTTCCTTTTAGAATTCGTATTCCCATCATTAAGTCTTTCAAGTATAGACTAATATACCAATAATAATCCAATATATCAATAATAACTTTTAACCATGTTCTTAAGTGAATTTTTAAAAACTAAAGTCGACAACTTCGACTTCTCGAATACTCAAAAACCCAATCTTGAGTACTCGGTAGGGAATTTTTCGAGTACTCGGTAAATGTCTAATAGCGCACCATAGCACCCAAAACTCACTGTTTTTACGCTATCATCCGCGCAAAGGCACGAATATTCGAGTACTCGATAGCTCAAAATCTCGAGTACTCGGCAACTTCAGAAACTTCAACTTTAGTTTTTTTCTTCGCAATGTTGCTTCCGTTCAACTTCCCTTTACAACCCTTATGTTCTTTATCACCTTAAACTTGATTTAATACATGTCACATTGATCATTAACCCAAACTAAAATTCACAACTCTTGACATGATTTTTTTATCAGAATTCTCGGTAATGAGAAATTCGAGTACTTGGTAGCTCAAAATCTCGAGTACACAGCAGTTTCAGAAACTTCAACTTTAGTTTCTTTCTTCGCAATGTTGCTTCCGATCAACTTTCCTTTATAACCCTTATATTCTTCATCACTTTAAACTTAATTTAATACATGTCACATTGATCATTAACCCAAACTAAAACTCATTATTCTTGACATGATTTTTTTATCAGAATTATACCATTAATAAACAAATGTTATAACATCATTGTTGAAGGACAGTGTCAAATTGATCCAACAACTAGTAGCTTATTCTTTTTTTAAAGTCAGTGACACAAAATTATGCGAGTCATGATCTGTGTTTTCCTAATGAGAACTTTCAATATTTATTATATATATTCATTAGTGTATGTTTATGTCGCTATTAAGTGATTAATTAGGAATTAATCAGGTGTTGTATGAATTGCTTTTCATCGATCATGCTTTTAATAATATATATACATTATACACACACCACCTGCAAGTCTGTTACTTCAAATGCACAATAAGTTTCTAAGCTTTATTGGACACATGTGATTGTGACCCGAAACCAATTAATACATGAATACTAGTACTATAATTAAAGTATTGTGTAATTTTCTTTGGTAGCCCAATTGAATGGATGAACAAATTTAGCTTTTGTCTTGTGACTAAGCCATTTGGTAGTCAGTCTTTCTGATTTGATTTGGTTTGGTTTGGTTTGGTTTGATTTGGTTTGCTCTGATCTAATAACATAGATTCTAAATTTAAAAGTCTGTTTAGTAGTAGTCTATTCTTACTACTTATTTATAATTTATTATAATATTTATTTATATATTATTTATTTATTTATTTATTATTTCTTCACTTTATAATATATTATATTATATTATTAAATTATCATTTATTAATTTATAAATATATTCTATTTATTTATTTATTTATTATTATTTCATTATTTAATTCATTTTATTTATAAATTATTTATTGATTTTTAATTATTTATAAATATATTTTATTAATTTATTATTATTATACTCATTTTTATTATTATTATGAAGTATTTATTTATTATTATATTATTATATTTATTTATTATTATTATTTATTTCATTTTGTTTATTATTTATTATTTTTATTATATTTTTAAATATGTTTTATGTAATTTATTATTTATTTTATTAATTTATTATTATTATTTATTATTTAGTCCATTTTTTATTATTATATTTATTATTATAATGTTTTATTTAATTTATTATTTATAAATATATTTTATTATTTATTCATTTATTTATTATTATATTCATTTTTTATTATTATTAGGTATTATTTAATTCATTTTTTTATTATTTATTATTTATATTTTATTTTTAAAATATGTTTTATTTAATTTATTATTATTATTATTTATTAATTTTTAATTATTTATAAATATATTTTATTAATAAGACCGGACCGGACCAGGTTGAATTATCAAAAAATATGGTTTCAAAAACACTCCATTTGGTTCAATTTGGTCTGATTCTAAATTTTGAGACCAAGTCCAAACAAACATAGTCTGGTCGTATTTACAAATAGTACTGCAACTTAAATGGATGAACAAATTTAGCTTTTATCTTCTCACTCTAAAAGTAATTGAAAAGAGTACTAACGCTGGTACTTGCAATGAAATTCACTCTCAACAACCATAAATAAAACTACAATTTGAAATAAGGAATTTTTAATTTCTTAAATGAAACTACTGCAACAAGCTAGTTTAACATGTATTAATTAAATTTAGAGTACAAGACATTGGGGAACATCTTATGCAAAATTTTCCCCTTCAAACCAAATAAGATCACACTCCAATTAACTAACTAATATATAAAATAAATATATACACATACACATAATTAACTAGTACTTAATTTGTTCCATCTGTGATTTATATGCCTACTGGAGTGTAGATGATATATCAGTTGCATGAGGGGGTCTTGAAGAGGTCAAGACGAGGATCTCCCAAACGCAGAGAATAAGCAGCTTTCTTGTACTCGCCCCAAGTGAAAGGCTTGTAAAGACTAGGCTTATGGTTCGACACCATCTGTGGAAGAGGAGACACACTTGCATTCACGGGTGGAGCCCCAAAATACATCATTGACATCCTTGCCTTCACACTTGAGTTTGACATCGCCCTGTGCCTCGCGCTCATAAACCTTTCATTTGTCATAGCCTGCATTCCATACATACATAATTCAAATATATATATATATATATATATATGCACATACTTCATTTATTACCTTAAACAAATCTCATCTCACTGTACTACTATTTTGAGTGATATATAGTCTAGTAAAATTATAACTATTTCGAGTGATATATAGTCTTGTACAATGATAACCGGACTGGATTATTTTTTTCAATACAAACTGAACATGCATGAGTCTAAAATATTGGTGAAGTAGCCAAACTTTATGTGAGGAATATGTAAATAAATTGACAAGTACCGAGTACATATATATATATATATATATACCTGCAGAGCATCACCTACGAACACACAGAAGTGAGTGGGATCAGGCGGAACAGGGACCCACGATCCATCGCTGAGACAAATTTGGAGGCCAGCTACATCGTTGGATCTTAGTATAGTCAAGATCTGAGGGTCAGAGTGCTCTCCGAATCCGACGCGTGAAGAGTGTTGCTGAGATTTGGAGGGTGGATAATGATTGAGCCTGAAGCAGGAGTCACTTTGGACGTCTCTGATGAGCCTACTGAACACTGATGTGTCAGTCAACCACAGACCCTCAGCCGCTAGATCCAGGATCTCACATGCAAGGTCCCTTACCGCTTGTATGTAATCATTCACAATACGACTGCATGTTGCAAAAGTGCCATTGTATAATTTGTAACAACATCACTCGAAACCAGTTTTGAAAAACCTCTTTATTTAGCAAAATAGGAACAACATTACATACAGATCCAACCAATTTGGAAATACACATATATATATATATATACACGCACACATGGAGTGTTTTATTTCTTGGGGTTTGATTTGATTCTCGGGCTATTGATTGGTTTCTGACCAATTGCAATTTTATTCTAAACACTCAATTATACCAGCGGAGCTATCAATTTCAAATATAATTTCGTCAAAATAACTACATTGAACAACTATACAAAATACTCCATCTAGTAGGACATGGAATACTCTTGGACCCATTACTACTAGGAGCTCACCTGACTTAAATATAAAGAAAATGCTTTATTTTAAAAGTTTATAGTAAGAAAATACATGTATATATATATATATATCAAGGTAGCTAGAATCCCGATTCTACCTTGTATAATTTTACGATTATACGATTTTAAACGATTTTGTACGATTTTATTACATTTTTATAATGATTTGACGATTTCGCCTTTCATATGAAATGCCCAAAATTTTTATGATTTAGTCCAATATCCAAATATATGGTCTAAGTTTATGAGAAAACATTTAAAGGGATAATGAATTAATTTTTTTTCAAAATTCTAATATGATTTAGACTTTTAAATTAAATATTTAATTATTAATATTTTTTAAAAAAATAATAATACGAGTCGCTAGAATCTTAAGATTATACTTGCGATTCTACGATTCTTTATTCTTTCTAAGTGCTTGATATATATACTTATATATATATATATGATCCTCTTACTTACAGTATGAAAGCTTAAGGGAATTTTGGCAAATTCTACCACAATACAATACTCACGTCATTAAAGAATTGAGTAGTCAAGTATACTCACCATTATTTAAGGATCAGGATAATAATATAGTCTACTTTTAATTTTTTGTATATATTCAGATGAAATTTTTAGGCAAGGGGAGAGAAACATAGACTTTTTTCAATTGCTGATTCAGTCACAAGTATTTAATTTGATAGCTGAAAAAGACACTTTTCTTTTTTCTCCCCTATTCTTCCGTTTTAAATGACTCAACTTGCAATATAATAATTTATTAATTCCTTTCTTGGTTAAACGTTGCTATTTGACCAAGTTATTAGAAATTCCGAAACTTACGAGTAACTATTTGACCAGACTATAAGATTGCACGTTTTTTATTGGGTGATTAAGCGAAAGTGATGATTCCAGTTTCCACCCCCTTATACAAATAAAATAAAATAAATGTGGCCAATTAAAAAATCTCAACACCTAGAGGTCAAAGATGTGCTAATAACCAATAATGGATAAGCTCAATATAATTAACCCTAAAACCCTTAAATGCACACGCTTCAAGCAACAACATCGAACTAAGGTACTAATATAGTAGTATTACTTTTAACATTCCATCTGTTTAAATTTAACACGCACCTATATATGTAGTCAATTTATATTATATGGAGTATGTTTTTCCCTAAAGATGTTGTAATAACCAATGGAGTAGTTTTTATTTATATATCTTTCCTAAAGAGAATATAGTGTCTCTTTCTAGGAGACTAAGCATCAACACAGAAAAATACTTTTCACCAGCACAACAAAAATTTCTACATATATTTTTCTTTATTAATATCATATTGAAAGAGAACATTGAATGAGCTCCCATTTTCCCTTTAAAATAGGAGAAATCAAGGTGAATGCATGCCTATTTATAATTTTCTTAATATTTTTCAGTTAAACATACATGTCGGCTAAATGAACCAAAAAATAAAAACTCAGTGGCAATAAGAAGCTGGAATTCATTAAATGGTTGGCACATATATATATATATATATATATATATATATATTAATTAGGTAAGCGCCTTGTTATGTACACTGTTTGACTTGGTCAAATTTGAAATATGTTGTCATTGTTTAATCACCTTTCTTGCGTGCCCAATACATATCATTTCACTATCCGAATTAAGTAGTATCATTTTACAATTTTTGAAATAAAAAACTATATATGATAATTTAGTTCAAAGTTTGAACACATATGCATTAAAAATGGAAGGAAGGGGGGAGAAAAAATGTACCCACCACATCAATAAAAACACATCAATATATATATATATATATATAGGATAGAGGAGGACATATATATACCTGAACTTGGCAGGTTGATTTGAGATGGTTTTAGATCTCTCATAAATGTTGATGGGGTTGGTTTGAAGAAGAAGGAACTCAAGCTCACCAGTGTCTCCATTGAGTCCTATGTTCTTGCTACCATAACCAAAAGGAGTGGGTGGACCAGCTTCTTGCTTCTGGGATGCTGGTTTTGAGAAGAAATTGAAACCTTCTTTTTCTATTCTTGAAATCATCTCCTTCGGGACACCATGGTTCTTCACCTTGAAGAAACCATATTCTTCACATGCCTTCACTATTTGTTTGGCCAATACAGACCTCTCAACAGAGAAATCAATGGTGGGAATTCTCAGGGGCGTTCTCGTCTTTTTGCTCCTCGATGTCGGAGAAGGTACAACCATATTGGATTTCTCAAGCTATATATGAAACTTGAAGATATATGGAACCTGCAGGATTTAAGGAAGTGAAAAATGAAAAGGTTTTTTTGAGTTTTGAAGGAGAAAAGATGGTTCAAGACGTGGTTATTATATAGAGGAGAAAGGAAGAGAGAGGTATTGTCACCTTTGCTACTTTAATATATATATATATAATGTTTGTTATATCATTCATTTAATTATTAGTATAAGAAAAAAAGTTGCGCCCACATATGTTCCGAAGCTACATGTACTTGCAACTATGTAGATATAAATAAACATCCGTGTGAAAAAAATCAAACTTAGATTCTTGTCGCAGTTAAAGATTATAAAAATGTCATACAAGTCAAAGTAGTTGTAAGTTGTAATATGTGCTGTCATGACAAATATAAGGGGAACAATGAACCTAAAAAGGATAGAAGTATATACGTTCCGTTGAAACAAAACACCAATCTCAAATAATAAAATAGTAATGAATTAATAAAATTCAGAATTGATCATCGATTAATTTAATCTACATTAAACAAATTAGTTTTATATTTAGCTTCTCAATAAATTAATTCATATGTGATAATAAAATACCAAAATTTTGATAGAAGACACAAAATTTATCTTGGTTGAAAGTCTCAACAAACTTTCGATTCGGCCCCTTTAAATGCAAAGTCTGTTTCTTCCTTAATTTTAAGTCATACATACACCATATATATATATATATATATATATATATATATATATATATAAGGTGAAATAAAGAGTTGGTTGATGAATCATGAGCAGTAGAGTAGAGAGAGGTGTCGAAAGGTAAAAGAATGGGTAGGGGGAGGCATTAGGTGAGGGGAATAAGGGAGAGGGTTGGGGCCACGCAGCGCTGGGTCGGAGCTAGCGGCTGTTTGTCCCCCTCTCTTTGGATTTTGCATCACTGCCTTTTCATAAACGTGTAAATACTTTCCAACTCCATTTGCTCTAACTCTTTCTTTACGCGGATCTTTGACTTTTTCCACTATTACATAATATTTACTACCCATTTGTTCCGGATTATATGTACATTTTGAAAATTTTAATTTTTTAAGATAATAATTTTTATTGGTGTGATAGTGAATGAAAAATTAATTTTATCATTGGTCCCACCAAATAATATGATGTTTATAGTTTAAATATTTTATAATTTGAATGATTGAAGGGTAAATTAAAAAATTGACTAAATAAAATGACATTGATTTTTCTTATTTTAGAATGGGTTAAATAATGAATATGGACATTTAAATTGGGGCGGAGGGAGTATATATTTCCATGTTTCATATAAGAGAAATGCACTGAATATATCTACTCACCATTAATATTCTCTCTTTCCCGGTGTAATAATATTTCCTTCTTTTGCGAGGGGGTGAGGAATTTCAACTCTATACTCTGATTTCACTCTTTATCGAGTATCTATATCATATTTTATGCATTTTCATTGTGAATAAAATACTCCCTCCGTCCCGTAATAGTTGTTTAGTTTGAACTTTTTAATATTTTATTGATTTAGGTTGAATAGTGTATAATTTTTAATTTTGTCCTTAATGATATAATATTATGGTGGAGTCCGGTATTTGTTTAAAATTAGTGAATAAAAAATAATTAAAAAATAAATAAATTAAATTACATTAAAATTTGAACTGAACAAACATTTTAGGAAAAATAAAATTACAATCCTAACTAAAGTTACAAGAACATAAAATTCCAAACAAGGGAAAAACCTTTATACGAATTTAACATCTATATATATATATATATATTAGAGCATTAATTAATTAGTATGGGAAAATCTCATTGATTTGCTTTTCAGACCATCAACTGAAATCGTATTTTCCATGAAAAAATTTACAGGTGGCATACTTGCTGAAATTTACATAAAAAATAAATAGTAAACAAATTAAAAAACAGAAGGATGGAGTGGACTGAACGCCATAAATCATAATTACATTTCACAGTATACTTTTGGTGATTTTATATTATATGATTTAGACAATCAAATACAACCACGCACCGACCCCCATTCTCCAACTAGATATTTTATTAAAATTTTAAAACTGCCCCCTCTTTATTATCCACTTATCATTCTTGCCCTTGCTCATTTTTTCTAATTTCAAAAGGTAGTCTCACTTCAAGATTTTAATTCTTTCATAACACTCTCATATTATCACTCAATTTTATGCAATATATGTGCACATGCTCTGACAAACAATATACATCTCTTGTTTTTCTTTACCCTATCTGTTTGGTCCAGACCGGTTTTATGATAGTTTTGTGCACCTGTAAACATAGCTAACGCTTCTCAAGAAAGTCACAAAAATTATTTTTTATAAATATATCATATTTTTAAATTTCCCTTTAATTTTTATTTCATGACGTCCCTCCTGAAAGAAATTTTCGGGTCCATCACACAATACAATTGAAGGAGCAAGAAAAGCAATAAATATTGAGAGCTTATTAAACACATTTACGAATTCTGTGTAGATCTATAAACTTTGAGTTAACTAAAATGTCAAAATATTAAAAATATTGGCCATTACCTTTTTTTTTTTTGATAAATGAATGTTGCCTAAAGCATACACGCATTTAAATTGTTGCTTATTAAAACAAGCAAAAGAAAAAAAAATACCATAATTTTGATTATTAGTACTTTTTGTAACAAAAGAGAGAGAGAAAAAAAAATAAGAATAAGAAGGAAAGTGGATAGATCAAATAAGAAATAGGAACATAAAAATGAATGCATATATCTCCATAAATGAATGAATCTACAAACTTACTTGTTACATGTGAGACGGATGATTTAAAGATCGACAATTGATGTAGTCGATATTTTCAATAAACACTTTGGACGAGGAACATAAGCGCTTCAACAGAGATAAACAATGATGGGAGAAAGATTTCATAGGTGAGAGCTTCCATCAAAAAGAGATCCTAGCGACGAGAGTTTTGTTGGAGAGAAATTAGATCCGTGAGTGATTTGGTTTATTGATTGTTGATGCACGATGACGAAAGTAATGAGCTAGGCATTTTGTTGAGTAATGACTACGAAATAAATAAATAAATATATATATATATATAAAGAGAGAGAGAGAGAAATACATATGTATATATACGGCGATAATTGTAATGAAATGAAAAAATATTTGTCATACTATCATTTTGTACTAAAATACAATTTTTTGCTTGAAATGTATTTATTTTAGAGCATAAATGTATATGAAAAAATAAAAATTATTCGGGACCTCTAAGGCTAAAAGACATATGGCCCAAAATTAAACAAACAACAAATTATATGACCCATAATTGTTGCACGAGTACAACACGAATAAAGCACAAGCGCACGAGTGCAACACGAATTATTATTAAAATTAAAATATTTTGAGTGCGTGAATTAAACCTGATGCATTAAACATGAAAAAACTTTCAAAATCACTTTAAAAGGTTAACATTTTGATTTAGAGAAATTTGACATGGTTAAATTCAAATTATGTGATTGACGTATGTAGAGTTTATAAGAGATATTAGGTTGAAGAGGATTTTTGTTCATATCAGGGTTAACCCTGACTATAGGTGACCTAGCGCGGTTGCCTAGGGCCTCCGATTCAGGGGGCCCATTTATTTTTATTTTTGTTTCATTTGTTTGAAAATCAGTACTTTTATAGCCCTTAATTTTTTTAGCTCAATTTAAAACAAAGCCTAATATAATTATATAATTTAGGGCCTCAAATCTTTGTTTTAAATTTTTTTATTTTACTATATAAGTCCAATTTTTTTTTTTATTTAATAGCCCAATTCGTACTAAATACAAATCCAATTTCATAATTTAGAGACGCAAAATTTTATATTTGACTTACTTACTATTAGTTTATTACTATAGACTCCACAAAGAAAGAAAAAATAATCTCAAATTTTTAACACTAGTGAAACTAAAGTCTAATCCAGATCAAACCAAGTTATAAAATTCTTGTCACAATCTTAGAACGATTGACGACTACACTTAAGGTTTTCGCGACTGTCGCACTCACACAACGACGGTAATTTTTATGACAACACGAAGATAGAGGTGATTTTCAAAATTTTAATATTAATATATTTTAAAAATTTATATATTTTATAATTATATAATTAACTTTGTGAAGCCTTATGTATAAAGGGTCTCACATTTGATCTCGTCTAAGACCTCTATGTATTTTCGGAATTTTAGGGCCAACCCTTGTTCATATTTATTTAATGGTTTAATTTTATTTATGAGAAAAAAAGCATTTAAAGAGAAAAAATAAATATTAAGAAAAATAAAAAATATTTCTATATAATTGGTTTGTCAAAAAAAATGCAGTTGATTTTGCTGGATTTTAGGAAAAAGAAGATACAAAAGAGGGGTAAAAGTTGGAAAAACAAAGAAATTAATATCCAGCTGGCCTTGGTAAAACTTGTGCTCGTGTGAAAGAAAGAAAAAAGTAAAATGGTAATTTGCACTAACACCCCCTGATGTTTAGGTCAATTCCACTTTTGTGCTGACTTTTGAAAATTTTGAACTAACACCCCCTGAGGTTTGGTTTCTCTTACAATGACACCCCCTGGGCCAATAAAATTACCATAATACACTTGAGAGAAATATATGAAATGTGAAATGATCTTTATGCCCCAACCCCAAAAATATAAAATTTCGAAAAACATATATATAAATTCGAAAAAAGATATAAAATTCGAAAACAAATATTTAAATTTTGAAAATATATATATAAATTTCGAAAAACATATATAAAATTCAAAATATATATATATAATTCAAAAAAATATATAAAATTTGAAATATATATAATTCAAAAATATATATAAATTTTGAAAAATATTTAAATTCGAATATATAAATATTTGAAAAACAAAATTCAAAAATATATATTTTCAAAAACAAAATTCAAAAAATTATATAATTTCGAAAAACATATATAAATTTCAAAATATATATATATATATAATTCAAAAAAATATAAAAAATTTGCATTATATATATAATTCGAATATATATATAAAATTTGAAAAATATATAAATTCAAAAATATATATATATATTTCAAAAATATATATATATTTCAAAAAAGATATATAAAATTCAAAATATATATATTTTCAAAAACAAAATTCAAAAAATTATATAATTTTAGAAAAATATATATATTGGTAAAATGTCATATCTTTTCTAATGAAGTGAATCAAATTACTTACCACCAACATCAATTAGTGACCTTCTTTTATATATATTTCTCCAAAATATATATATTTTTTTCAAAATTTATATGATGTTTTTGAAATTTATATAATATATCCGAATTTTATAAAAACAATTCGATATTTATATATATTTGTTTCAAAATTTATATATTTTTTTGAGTTTTATATATATTTTTTGAATTTTATATATTGTTTTTTATTTTTATTTTTAATTTTATATTTTGTTTTTGAATTTTTACCCAACAACTTGGCTTGTCATAGATTTGTCCACGAATTTTTTGAGATTACCCCTTTTATATATATAAATTCAAAATATATATAAAATTATATAAAAAAATTCAAAAATAATATATAAAATTTGAAATATATATATAATTCAAAAATAATATATATAAATTTTGAATTATTTTTATAAAATTCGGATAAATTATATAAATTTCAAAAACATCATATAAATTTCGGAAAAAGTATATATATTTTGGAAAAATATATATAAAAGAAGACCACTAATTGATTTTGGTGGTAAGTAGTTTGATTCAGTTCATTAGAAAAGATATGACATTTTAACAATATATATATTTTTCTAAAATTATATAAGTTTTTTAATTTTGTTTTTTAAATATATATATTTTCGAATTTATTTATATTTCAAAATTTATATATATATATATATATTCGAATTATATATATATATTTTTAATTATATATATATATATATATATTGAAATTTATATATGTTTTTCGAAATTATATAATTTTTTTAATTTTATTTTTGAATATATATATATTTTGAATTATATATATTTTTTGAAATATATATATATATGTTCGAATTGAAATATTTTTCAAATTATATATATATTTTCGAATTATATATATTTCAAATTTTATATATATTTTTTGAAATTTATATATGTTTTTTGAAATTTATATATATATTTTTCATAATTTTATTTTAGTTTTCGAATTTTATATATTTTTCGAATTTATATATATGTTTTTCGAAATTTTATATATTTGGGGTTGGAGCATAAAAATCATTTCACATTTCATATATTTCTCTCATGGGTATTCTGGTCATTTTATTGGCCAAGGGGGTGTCATTGAAAGAGAAACCAAACCTCAGGGGGTGTTAGTGCAAAATTTTCAAAAGTCAGCACAAAGGTGGAATTGACCTAAAACTCAGGGGTGTTAGTGCAAATTACCCAAAGTAAAAAGGTTGAATTCTATTAGTGGCAGTTATGACCACATGGAGGGAGCATTATAAAAACTTTGGATGACACAGAAACATATATAACAACAAAAAGATTATATGAGAAAGGTTTGTCCAAGAAAAAACCCTACTAACCCAAGAAAGCCCTCTTATAAAAATTGTTGTTAATCCTTAAATTATGGTTTTAACATTTTATAATAGTAGACATAGCAAAAACAAAAGATTATATCTGAGAAAGGGTTGTCCAAGAACAAGCCTACTACTAACCCAAAAAAAGTTCCCTTATTAAAAAAAAATGTTTGTTAATTAATCCCTAAATTACGGTTTGGATGTCCCCAAAAACATCTCTCTCTCTCTCATATATTAAAGCAGGCCGGCTGGTGCATGCAATTCAACATTTTCACACATCAACTCAGATTCTCTCTCTCTCTCTCATATTAAAACAGGCCGGCTGGTGCATGCAATTCAACATTTTCACACATCAATTCAGATTCCCCTTTCTATTTATTTATGCCATAAACCAAAGTTGGGACCTTAGGTCCTCTCTTTTTGCCACGTGGCACAACTAGGAAGACCTTGGTTCATGTCACTGATTCCATACCACAACAACAATAAACTAAGCTTTAATTAGCAACCTAAACCACTGATTATTAATAATCATGACACACATATGTATATATATACTTACATCAGTATATATATATATATATATATATATATTCTGTACTGCAACAATCATGGTAAAATTAAATACTGCATCAATTGCATGTGAATAACCTTAGACCTAATGTTATTAAATACTAGTAACTGACCAAATTGGCCAGTTCGATTTTTGCCAAAAGGGAAAACTAATGAAATGCACTAATTGAAACCATAATATCTGAACCCCATCACCCAATTTGTTCTAATTTCAAATCTACATAGTAGTTTATATATAATGCTATCTAATCGTAACTAATCTGTAATTAAGAGAAGTTAGTGGACACAATTTGATTGAATTTGCAGGGAACAAAAGCATTGGAAAAGCCAAATAAAAGATAATTGATTTGGTATTCTCATGCCTTGCTTTGGAAGAAGGAATCTGTGTGCATTGTTTAAACAAGTGCATGTTGTTAATTAGACAATCAACTCAAATAATTGAACTACATTATACAGATATATATATATATATATATATATTTAATAACCACCTCAAAATTTAGATTCCTGTTATCACTCCCCCTATGCACTAGTCAGTTGGTTGACAATCTTACTAATATACAATATCATGAACAACAAATAATTGATCCATCATGACCATAAACAAGAAGACATTGTTATATAGCTTATATATAATATATATATATATATATATATATATATATATATATTGTGATTAATGTAAGCGTAGAAATGTTGATGTAGAGGGCCGAGGGAAGCAATGAAAATACTTGTAAAGGATCGAGTAACAGCATCCATAATACACGGTGATGACATGTAGGTAAACATTAATTCGCAGGACTAGGTTGTAGATAACTTTCACATTCTGTATCTAGTTTAATTTATATAATTGTAGTACACTAGTGAAAAAAATAAGGGTAATTTACGGTCACACTCCCTAAAGTTTGGATTTATTATAGTCAGATACAAGGTTTTGTTTTTTCGGTCCCATAGTCCCTTGAGATTTCAATTTTATTGCAAGGACACCCATTGAGCTGGTGAAATGACTATAATATCCCTTTAATTGTTTCATTTATTATATTAGGGTAATATATAAAATATGAAATTACCCATATGCCCAAACACTCCACCACTCTCTGAAATTACTAATTACACTTCCACCCCTTAATTACAAAATATATATATATTACGAAAATTACAATTTAATTTTTTTTCTTTATAATATAATTTGTATATATAATTACAAAAATTAAAATTATGAAAAAAAAAATATATATATATATATATATAATTTGTAAAAAATATATAAATTTTGAAAAAACATATAAAATTCGAAAAAATATATAAAATTTGAAACAATATATAAAATTAAAAAAAACATATAAAATTCGAAACAAATATATAAAATTCGTAAACAATATATAAAATTCGAAAAATATATAAAATTCTAAAAAATATATAAAATTCAAATATATATATACATATATATATATATAAAATGTGACTGAAGTTTAAGTGGACACGCCTCGGAGTCATTAGCCAAGATAACGGATCCTTTCCAGCTCTCTGCAGAGCTATTTCAATGGCCACGATGGAGACACATGCCCCACGATGGTGACCGAAATCGGAATCGAACCGATAATTTATTAAAATATTTTAATCAAAATTAAATATATTAATTATTTGGATCAAAATTAACGGTTCGGTTCCGATTCTCATTTTTAAAGAATCGAAAGTAAATTTTTATTTGGATCAAAATTAACGGCTCGGTTCCGATACTTTAGGTTCTTTAAAAATGAGAACCGGAACTGAATCGTTAATTTTGATTCAAATATTAATATATTTAATTTTGATTAAAATATTTTAATAAATTATTGGTTCGATTCCGATTTCGGTCACCATCGTGAGCCATGTGTCGCCATCGTGACCATTGAAATAGTTCTGCAAAGAGCTGGAGAGGATCCGTTACCTTGGCTAATGACTCCGAGGCTTGTCCACTTAAACTTCAGTCACACTTTATATATATATATATTTGAATTTTATATATATTTTAGAATTTTATATGTTTTTCTAATTTTATATATTATTTACGAATTTTATATATTTGTTTCGAATTTTATATGTTTTTTTTTTAATTTTATATATTGTTTCAAATTTTATATGTTTTTTCAAATCTTATATATTTTTTACAAATTATATATATTTTTTCGTAATTATATATACAAATTATATTATAAAGAAAAAAAATTAAATTGTAATTTTCGTAATATATATATATATTGTGATTAAGGGGTGAAAGTATAATTAGTAATTTCAGAGGGGTGAAGTGTTTGGGCATATGGGTAATTTCATATTTCATATATTACCCTAATATAATAAGTGAAACAATTAAAGGGATATTATAGTCATTTCACCAGTCCAATGGGATGTCATTGCAATGAAATTGAAATCTTAGGAAATTATGAGATCGAAAAAGCAAAATCTTGCATCTGGATGCAATAAATCCAAACCTCAGGGAGTATGACCGCAAATTACCCAAAAAATAAAAAGCTGCCAATTGCTGGTTCTAGCTTTAACTGAGAGGCCTGCAGTGTTCAATCCTTATCTTCTCTGAGTCTGTGAGAATTTGTATGTGTAGTACTAGTATATATATGTGTTGTGTGTATATATATATATATATATATCTTTCTTGGTCAACAATTCAAGGTTGTATGGCTCAGCTGATAGGGATAGTGATTAGAGATAATTAATAGTACTGACCCTTGACGAAACTTGAGACAGCTGACATCTTCTTCGGATAATACTTGTCATAACAACAGTACACGTACATGTACATACATACACACTTAACAACCACAGCCTTCAAGTTCACCGAACCTAGAACCTTGAGCCGGTAATTTTTGACACAAAATAATATGTTTGACCGATTATATTTATTTATAAATTTTTTTATTTTTTAATTGGTCATGGATTGAAATATATTAATAAATTATTATTAAATGATGTCAAATTCAAATTCAAATTTATTTTTTATTTTTCGTGTTGGATTATATCAAATTTAAAATATTTTTAAAATATTTAATTTTCGTGTCAACTAATATCAAATTATATTATCGACCCATATTAACACGAATTGCGAACTCTACCGGAACCCTCCCACTCCATCTCGCCCCTCAATTCCTGGTAAAGCCCCAAAGCCCTAAAGGAGTGAGTATGTATGTATGTAAAAAAAAATCAGGGGGTGTTTGTACATGCTTTAGGTGTCAACTTGGAAGAGATCTAAGTGGGGCCAAAATCAACTTCAAGGGCTCCAGGGGGTTATAAGTGAGAATAGGACAAAGGGGTGTTTGCAGGAATAATCTCATTAAATATTCAAAATGCAAAACTTTAGTATGTCATAAAACTTTTGTCCCTCTTGACATTTTTTTATATATATTTTTTGTAATGGAAGAAGATTAGAGAGGTACAAATGAACTCATACACTCAAGTTCAATCTTTGACTCGTATGTTTGGATTTAGTTCCACTTTGAATTAATGAGATGTTAACGAGCTTCAGAATTTGAGTTTAGCCTGGATTCAGTCTTGTATTATGAAAACTAGAGATAATTTGTTTTGGTTAATTAATCAAGGTCTCGAAAGAAAATTTATGTGTAACTCGACTTTGTCATCATTGTAAAAAATGTCAAAGTGTAGCCTGACTCGGCCCATTTGATTAAATTATTCTAGGGTCGAAAGATAAAAACTTAAAAAAGAACAGATAAAAACCTCATAATCATTTTGCATCTAGTTTCAGTTTAAGCTTACATTCAAGATCAGTTTGCTTCATTCATGAGTTTATAGGAGCCAACATGGGATTGTGGTCGTAAATACATATTAATTCATGAACTAATACAAGTCTATACCTATGATAGAGTTCATCCGAACCGGGCCTAAAAACAATGTACTTTTACTAAATGAGATCAAAATTTGCTCATATAATAAATTAACCAAAATTTAAACAAGTTGATATTAAACTGTGAACAACAAATGTCACTTGTAATAGTTTTTTATTTTGTAAATTACAGTCCAAGAAAGTCAAAGCCAAATTATTGGAGGCAACAGAATCTTTGTTAAGCATCAATATTCATACATAGTCTCTATATATCAGTAGACGGATGGCGCAAACAAAAGAAGTAGAAGAGCACACACACATATATATATATATATATATATATAAGAGGCAGATAAATATGTTAAGACAGCTATTAAAGGACAACAAGAAGATATCTCCGATTAATTTGATATCAATGACATATATGCATATCTATATATAAATATATATATATATATATATTAAACAAATAAGTATGTAATACCATATATAAAATATTGCATGTGTGCCCGTGTGCTACGAATTTGAATGCGTCTTACTACTAAATAATTATATATATATATGATATGGTGATCGAGTAATTAACAGCAGATTAAAAAACAAGAATGAGAATATATGTTGGTGGTGGTGGTGGTTATATTTGGTGGTTGACCGTTAAAATGTCATTACATTGCTATACAAATAGATTCATACGTACTTTAATAGGTAAAGCCAAATAGACAATCAAGTATTAATTAAATTGATATAAACAACCTATATGTATAGAAAACTAGAAATCAGACAGGCTAGGACAAATAAATAGCTAGCTAGCTATAGTGACACTATTAATTGACCTGGAAGAGAAATTGGCAGACATAATCGTACATATAAAGTTAATCCAGGCATGAATGTCCATGAAAAAATTAAGTTCCAAGCCTTTGACAAGCCAAATTTATGAATAAACAAATAATAATAAGTAAACTCGCTCCAATTGAATAAATTTTGGTAGAAAATTTATATTGGACCTAAAAACGGAGCCAGATTTAAGTTAGGGTTTTTTTTTTTTTTTTTTTTTTTTTTTTTTGACATTGGTCCATTAAATTTTGGGAAAATTACATAAATTATCCCTGAACTATAACCTAATTACAGAGAGTACCCATAACGTTTGAATAATATCAATTACTACCCCTTAGAACAATCCCAGTAAGATTTGTGCCTTAAATTTACTTAAAAACTCTTATTTTATATTATATTTTAGGGTTAATTTCAAGAAACCCCCTATACTATTCAGTTTTATCAACTAACCCCCCACGATGTCCACTTTGCCTCAAAAATTATAAATTCAAAAATATATATATATTTTTCGCAAAAAAATTATTTTTCGGAGGGAGAATATTATTTTCCAAAATATGAATTATTTCGGAAAAAATAATATATATTTTTTGGAAAAAAATCATATTTTGGAATATAGTATATATTTTTCGCAAAAAAAAATATTTTTCGGAAAAGATCATATTTTGGAACATAATATATATTTTTCGGAAAATTCATATTTTGGAACATAATAAGTACTTTTCTGCAAAAAAATCATATTTTGGAATATAATATATATTTTTCGCAAAAAAAGTATTTTTTGAAAAAAAATTCATATTTTGAAACATAATAAGTACTTTTTTGCAAAAAAAATCATATTTTGGAACATAATATATATTTTTCGGAAAAAATTCATATTTTGGAACATAATATATACTTTTTCGCAAAAAAAAAAAATTTCGAAAAAAAAATTCATATTTTGGAACATTATATATAAATTCAAAAAAATTAGGGTATTTAAGTAATTTTGTATGCAAAATTGGAACATGCAATGATATGAGGGCAAAAATGGAAGTTCACTACAAAAATAACCTTTATTGACCAATACACAAAGTTTCCAGCGTTGACTTTGAACAGAAGGGGCTAAGTGTTACAACGGAGGTGATTTTAAGGGTAGTTTATGATATTATTGAAACGTAAGGGGTACCACGTGCAATTAGGTCATAGTTCAGGGATAATTTGTGTAATTTTCCCTTAAATTTTTATTCCCTCTTGTTAATGCAAATTACACTTTCACCCCATTTGTTTTGTTAATTATATTTTCACTCCTCAACAAAATTTTGAGATGTGAAATGACTAAAGTACCGCTAAATGTGTGTGAGGACTTATTTGTCCATCCATAAATATGTGAAAAGACCGAAAAAAAGAATTCGAAAAATAAATATTTGGGGAAAAAATATATTTATTTCGGGAAAAATTTACATTTAAGGAAAAATATATATATATTTTCTTTTTTTCTGGAAAAAATATATATTACGAAATATATATATTCCTGATATATATATATTGAAATATCTATATATATTTTCAAAATATATATACACATAAAATGAGGGTAAGTTGATCTTTTCACATATTTATGGATGAGCAAATAGGTCCTCACATACATTTAGGAGTACTTTAGTCATTCACGTCTCAAAATTTGGTTGAGGGGATGAAAATGTAATTAACGAAACAATAAGAAGTAAACATATAATTTGCATTAATAAGAGGGAATGAAAATATAATTTACCTAACATAAAATAAAATAGGGTAAAGTGCAATAAACCCCCCTCAACTATACTCTCTCTCCTTAAAAACCCCCTTAAACTTTAAAAATGGCAAAAAACCCCTTAACTATTATATGAAATGACAAGTTGCCCAAATTATTTCATTAATGACCATAATGCCTTTCTTATTGAATTATATTTATGCATTTTTCTTATTAACATACATTATGGAATAATTTATACAAATTTGATAATATATCCTCCATAAAAAAGTTTAAATTTAGGGTGAGAAGTTTTATACAATAAATCAAACAAAATTTTAAAAATTAATAATTACAACTTATACATTTTATTATTATTTTTGAGAATATACTTAATGTGAATACAATTAAAGTGAATGGTAGAATTAGGGGTGTTCAAGAACCAAACCGAAACCGGTCGGAACCGAACATAACTGAACCGGAACCGGGATGTTCGATTCACCCCGGTTCCGGTTCAAAAAATCAAAGAACCAAAATATTAGGTTCGGTTCAGGTTCTTACCCCTTTGGAACTGAACATAACCGGAACTGAATCGATTTTTTTATATATACTTTTTTATTTTTATTAGTGTTATATTATTACCTTTATATATATATTTATATTATATTTAAAATTATAAGTTATAATTAACTTTAGGTTTGTAATAATTAAAATTTTAAAATACTCTCTTTAATTTAGTTTATAATTATATTATTTTTTAATCTTTGGTGTTATTATTATTATTATTTTAAAATTGAAAAAACCGGTTGAGGTCGGAACCGGAATCGAAAAAACCGGTAGAATTAACATCTCAAAAGATCAAAAAAATATAATGGCATAATTAGAAGTATGATTTTTTTTTATTAAAAGGGTCTATTTTTTAATCTTTTGAGATGTTAATTTTACTGGTTTTTTTGGTTCCGGTTCCGACCACAAGCGATTTTTTTGATTTTAAAATAATAATAATAATAACACCAAATATTAAAAAATAATATAATTATAAACTAAATTAAAGATAATATTTTAAAATTTTAATTATTACAAACCTAAAGTTAATTATAACTTATAATTTTAAATATAATATAAATATATATATAAAGGTAATAATATAACACTAATAATAATAAAAAAAGTATATATAAAAAAACCGATTTAGTTCCGGTTCTGTTCAGTTCCAAATGGGTAAGAATCTGAACCGAATCTAATATTTCGGTTCTTTGATTTTTTGAACCGGAACCGGGGTGAATCGAACACTCCGGTTCCGGTTCAGTTATGTTCGGTTCCGACCGGTTTCGATTTGGTTCTTGAACACCCCTAATTCTACCATTCACTTTAATTGTATTCACATTAAGTATATTCTCAAAAATAATAATAAAATGTATAAGTTGTAATTATTAATTTTTAAAATTTTGTTTGATTTATTGTATAAAACTTCTCACCCTAAATTTAAACTTTTTTATGAAGGATATATTATCAAATTTGTATAAATTATTCCATAATGTATGTTAATAAGAAAAATGCATAAATATAATTCAATAAGAAGGACATTATGGTCATTAATGAAATAATTTGGGCAACTTGCCACTTCATATAATAATTAAGGAGTTTTTTGCCATTTTTAAAATTTAGGGGAAATTTTTAAGAAAAGAGTATAGTTGAGGGGGATTTATTGCACTTTACCCCATAAAATAAGACTAATAACTAATCTCTAATAAATTTAAGAAAAGAGACCACTATTAAATACATATAAAATTATATGAAAAACTAAAATGACAAGGGGGCCACCAATCTGGGGTCAAATTAAATTAAAGGAGTCAAACACATCTCATTTTTTTTTAGATGTGTTGTTTAATTAGGGAATGTGGGTGGGAGCTTTTATAGCAATATGATATATATATATATATGAGTACAGTGCACAAAATACTACTGATGTTTTTATTTTGTGTAAATAATATTCCTTCGTATTTTTAAATATCTCTGAAGTATCAAATCTGTACAAGTTAACCCCCTTAAGCTGAGTTCCGGTGTATGAGATATTAAATTACTTAAATTCCCTTATATTTATATTTTTAAAATTTTAAAAAAATATTAATATATACGAAATACCATAAATGACCATTGGTTTCTTCTCTACCAAACAGATCTGATGCCTCTTCATCGGTAACAATAGAGAGAGACATACAGACTCTTCTGAACAGGCTATCGTGCGCCTCCATCATCATAGCCACCTTCCTCCTCCTCCTCCTCTTCCTCCACACTCTCGCCGACACCTGCCTCCCCCACCACTCCCACCAATTCCCCACCTCCTCCTGCGACTCCTCCCACCGCTCCTACATCTCCCTTGACACCAAGAACCGTCGTCTCTGGTCCACCCGTGCCTGGAACAACACCATCCACTCCTTCGTCGTCCTCTTCCTCGACCTCCGACCCCTCACCAACCACTCCCGCGTCCTTTGCGTCTCCGCCGGCGCCGGCCACGAGGTCATGGCCTTGCGCCAGATCGGCGTTGGCGACGTCACGGTCGTCGAATTGATGGAAACGCCGCCGCTGGTGAGTCGAATTCCTGTGTTGTTCGGTTGCTAGGAAAGTAGAGGAAAATACAGGATAAAGAAATTTGACCCTTTCTGTATGTTTGTTGTTTGGTATTGAACTGTATTTCTCTTCTCTACCATGAAAGGGATGTTTTTTTTTTTTTTTTAATTTTAGGGATTGATTTTTGTGGCTTTGCCCTGAAAATTACTGGATCCTATGTTGTTTCCGGGCTGTTTGGTTGCTAAGAAAGTGGAGGAAAATGACGGAGAAAGAAATTTGACCCTCTTTGTATTTTTTGTTATTTGGTTGAATTTGGGATATTGGAGTAGGATTTTGAATTCAGCCTTGATAAGGCCCTGATTCTTCGATGTCCACTTCAGTGGTACGTTGGGTGGAGTTTAGCTGCTTGGAGAAGGTGACTGAAAACAACAAATTAAGGTTACCAAGACCGTTTTGGTTCAGTATTATGAGAATTTCAGAAAATCCTTGTGGGCAGACTGTATAACACTTTGTTTGGTTGACGACTTCTAAAAACCATTTTGTGAACCTTAACTTTTGTATTATTGAGAACTGGTTTAAGAAAATTGAACTGAACAGGTCCATAATTGGTTGGAATCTGAGGAATTTAACACTTTTACGCTTCTGTTCATGTCCATGAACAATGAATATCTACATATATATATATATATATATATAAATAATCGGTTTTAACTTGGTAAAGAATGACATTTGTGGTGAAGCAGGAACATTTTCATATAAGAGGGTATTTTCGTAACTGGTCATCGGTATTTTAGGCATTTAAGTAAAATTCAATCACGTTTTTCGCACATGACCTATTTTTGGCTGTAAAAGTAATCAGAGGGGGTCAACTCGTACAGATTTGATACTTCAGGGGTGTTTAGAAACACGGAGGGGTGTTATTTGCACAAAATCGAAACATCAGGGGTGTTTTGAGTCATTTACCCATATATATATATATATGTGTGTGTGTGTGGTTTGAAGCTATATATATATATATATTGGATGTTTCAATTGGATCGAAGATTAAGTTCTGAATAAGTTTGGATTACTCTGTTTAATAAACTGCGACTGCCAGACTAAATTTACTCAGCCAGATGGAGCACTTCTTAATTTTGCTTTCCAACTTAGTAATCAGCTAACTTATTCTAACTATATATAGCACATTATATATATATATATTTGTTATTTTTTGCCGACAACAAAGACATCCGAAAAAGGATCAAATATAGAAATTAAATCCCAGACAGTAGAAGAGTATAAATAGAAGAGACTATTGGATGATTTAAACAAAAAGATATTGCAAATTAGTTTTATAGAGGCAATATTAAAAAAATGAAAAAATCTATATGTTAAAAAAAGAAAAGCATTAGTATTAAATTATTACATGGTCAAGGATAACATAATCTCTGACCATAAAATGATTTTCTTTTGTCACATAAACTTCAATTTATGTGGCACAAAAACAAAAAACTCTCCAATCCATTTAGAACAATATATATATGTAGGTTTATTCCAAAACAAGTGTTAAATTAGATTTTGTTTTTCTAACCTACTGCAACCAACACTTGAAACTTAAAGAGACTGGTAGTTTGCTGCTAAAACAACACATAGACAAAGATGTGCCAGCCTAAAATGCAGTTGAGTAATTAGCATTTAGCAATGCCTCCTATATATAGCCAAACATGGAGATAGAGAGGGAGAAGCAATTAGGTTAGGCAAGCTCAAACATGAAACATCCCCATGTTACTATATGTTACCCAAAAGGTTCAAATCACTTTTCTAAAGCATGGGCAAATCACTTGCATTCATATATATGTTGAAAGTAATGTATAAATTAGTCAAATAAAAACCCAAACAACCCATGTATTATTCATGGTGTTGTTATGAATGTTTCTTTCTAGTCAAATAAGGTTTGCCAACTTTAGTAGGTGGATTGCCATTCTTGACAAAAATGAAACTCATGTAATGTGTGTGTATTAGTTTATTGTGTGTTTAGGATTTGTAAGCTTTTAAAAGGCACATGTAACCATTAATTTTATATCAAATAATCTTACAATGAATTCTTTCCTTAGTTATCTCTTTCCCTCATTTATATTTTGTTCTCCATAAATTATAGTGTGATAATAATCTTGTGACCCAACAAGTGGTATCAGAGCCAATGATCCCGAAGTTGCAAATTGAATCATGTCTGCAAACAATTTGATTAATTTACAACTTCCAAAGCTCACCGGAAAAAATTACAACAGTTGGTCCTTCCAATTGAAAGTATTTTTTCGGTCCCAAGATTTGTGGAATTTGGTGGAGATCGGCTACATTGAAGTAGCGGACTCAAATATATTTGAGGCGTTGAAGAAGGAAGAGAAAGATGCGCTAATCGAGATCCGAAAAAAGGATCAAAATGCATTATATGCCATTTTTCAAGCCGTAGACGAGTTGATATTTAAAAAAATAGCGGCAGTAGAAACGACAAACATGACGTGGGATATTTTGCAAAAATCCTACAGAGACGATGATTGGGTCAGACGAGTGCGACTACAAACGTTGAAAGGTGATTTCGAACCTCTAACCATAGGTGATTCAGAATCAACCTCGGCGTACATCGATCGGGTGCAATCCATCGTTAATCAATTGAAGGTTAATGGAGAAACGATTGATAATCAAAAGATCGTGGAAAAGATTTTAAGATCTTTGACCTTAAAATTTGATTATGTAGTGGTAACGATCGAAGAAGGGCAAGACATATCAACTATGTCCATCGAACGGTTAATGGGTTCATTAGGCTCCCAAGAGCAAAGGATGAACCAGAAGGCCAACAACTCTAGCACGAAGCAAGCGTTGCAGAACAGATTTGTTTCGACAAATCGAGGGGGCAGTCAAGGTCTGCGAGGTCGCGGACGCAGTCGTGGCAGAGGAAGAAATGACTATGGAGGTCGTAGTGGTAATACCGAAACACGTGACAAAACCAACGTCAAATGCCATCGGTGTCAACGGTTCGGACATTACAAAAATGAATGTCGAACCCATATGTCGGACAAAAAGAGTGAGTATGCAAATCTTGCTGACATATAAAAAAACATAGCTCTAGCATGCAACGATGTTGGGCCAGATGGCGCATGCACAAATATATGGTATTTGGATACCGAATGTAGCAACCACATGTGTGGGAGGAAGGATCTATTCTCACACTTGGACGAATCATTTTGCGGTGAAGTGAATTTTGGAAATCGATCCAAAGTTCTTGTAATGGGCAAAGGTGATGTAAAAATTATATCGAAAGATGGCATCGATGTCACTATTGCTGATATTTGTTTTGTGCCGACGATATTCTAGAATTTGTTGAGTATGGGACAACTTTCAGAAAAAGGCATGACATTCATCCTTTGGATGGTGTGTGTACCGTTCATAGCAAAAGTAGGAAAAAAATGGCAAAGGTGCAGATGACAAATAATAGAATGTTCCTATTGGATCTTTATACAAAAATCGAGGTAAATCTGATGGCGAGGACGAAAGATATCAATTGGCTATGGCACATTCGGTTCGGTCATCTAAACTTTCGAGGCTTGAGATTCCTGGTGCAGAATAACATGGTAACGGGGTTACCACTAATCGATGCTTCTGATCACCTGTGCGAAGGATGCCTTCTCGGAAAACATCACCGAGAATCTTTTCCAGTTGGAAAAACACGGAGAGCCAAACAACCATTGGAGTTGGTTCACACGGACATATGTGGACCAATTGAGGTAGAATCTCTCGGGCACAAGAGGTATGTTCTACTTTTTGTAGATGATTTTTCTAGAAAAAGTTGGATATATTTTCTAGAACAAAAATCAGAGGCGTTTGGAAAATTCAAAGAGTTTAAAGATTTTGTTGAAAAACAAAGTGGCTTTAATTTGAAGACATTGAGATCGGACAGATGAAGATAATTCACCTCTAGCGAATTCAACAATTATTGCAAATCTCAAAGGATAAAACGTTAGTTAACCGCCAGTTATACACCTCAGCAGAACGGTATAGCTGAAAGGAAAAACATAACCAATGGTTAGAAGCATGTTGAAAGCCAAAAGTTTGCCAAAGTCTTTTTAGGCAGAAGCTGTTGTATGTGCTATATATTTATTGAACATGTGTCCAACGAAGAATGTTTTAGGTAAAACTCCACATGAAGCATGGAGCGGTAACAAACCGGATTGTTGGCCACATATTGACACCTAGAGGGGGGGGGGGGGGGGGTGAATAGGGTCAATTACAAACTTTGAGTCTTTTTTTGTTTGACTTTATTTTTACAAAAGTAATCTTTGTAGAGCTCTAGTCAAACACTTAGTTAGATAGATGATCCTTAAGTGACTACCTCATTTCATACTTTGAATCATGAACAATAAATTGCATTACCAAATATATACATAATGGATTCAAGAATGAGAACTAGTTCAAGCATTCATTACAACTTAATATGTATAAACACTTTTGTCACATATGTATAGAAATGATGCAAAGTGCTATTTGTCATAAAGAATACTTTGAAGAGTATACAAAAAATAATTAAACATTTTGTGTATATAAACTCTTAAGAAGAATGATATATTCAATATGCATGGTGTGTTTTAAAATATTACTCGCAAGTGCACGAATCAATTGTAGTTTAGGTTATGTAAGAACGAGGTCGAACCCAAGGGAATGCTTTAAAGAGAAATTAATTAAACTCAAATTAATCTAAAACTAATATAGTTTCTCAAAGTTCGTTTGTTGAAGTGATTTTTATACTAAACATGCAATATCGAAATACAAATAATTAAAGCGAGAATAATAAGGAAAAAATACTAAGGTATCGGAATCCACCACCACTAATCCATAAACTTCTAATTATTCATTTATCAATTCCAATTTTAGAGTAGTAATTTAGAAATCAATCTTATTACTTTCTCAAGATTTAACAATAACGTACTAATGAAATATATTTTCAAGAAATAGATTTTCCTTCGCTTTAAAGTGTAAAATTCTAAGCATCATATGTATGCAATTTAATGGATCACATAAGATCAAACATTTTTACTTATAAACTCATCAAATCCAAGCTTGATTAATTGTGATAAGAATTCTTAACTACTATAAATACATGATATTTATAGTGAAAGGAATTTAAAATAATTAATACTATGAAGCGAAAATCATAAACATTTAAACCATACACATGGAAATTGATAAAAGACTAAAAGGAATTTATTTCATAAATGGTGGTTTCATCCTCAACCTTAGTTGAGGATTTAGTTACACATGCTTAAAAAGAAAATAATAAAGTAAGAACAATAAAACCCGGAATTGAAGATAAATTTTTCTCCTCTTTGATGTCCTTCTTGCTCTCTTCCTTCTTCTTCCCTTCTCTTCTTCAAGATGTATCCATATTTATAGAGAAATATTGGAATCAAATTACAACTTGTAAAGAGAAATGAAATATTCTTTTCTTTTCTTTTTCATAACTTTCCATCACATTTTGTTCTTTTTTCATGTGCATTTGAATCTTCCAACTATCATCCATGTGCATTTGATTCATCCAACTTTCATCCATGTGCATTTGATTCATTTCTCACTTTACACCTATAAATGAAAGACATAACTGTAGATGTAATTTAATGACATTGAAAATGATTTATTCAACAATTTTATTATAAAAATTAAGTTTTGTGCACTTATCATTATTACATTTCTAAATTAATTAAAATAAATAGTTTTATCTACTAACAAATATACATTTGGGGATAAAATATGTATGTAAAATTGACTTATCAATGCATTGTGTCAAACAATTGGGGTGCATATGAACATATTATGCTAAGGTGTGTTGAATATGAATTTTATCAAATATTTGGTGTGCACATGGATTATATCTAAATGAGAAGGTAGTCTAAGCTATAATCTAATCATGTTCACAAATTTTAATTCATTTCAACTATGCATTTTCCTAACCTCTTTATGGATACACAAACACAAACAATTCCATAACATCGATATATATAAATCTCAAGATTATAAATGGCAATTACTTTTAAAGTAAAGAGATAAGGGTTAGAGAAAATGCACACCATAGACACCGATATTATAAATGACATGCTAGCACGTGTAATCAATGATGACTAAATCATTTGATTGTTTTTCATAGACAAATAGGATACATGATCAAAATAGATTTTCGTGCATGAAGTACATGTATCAAGTGAATGACTCAAACGGAGAGTGGCTTAATGTTCAAGTGTGTGTGTTTGAATGAAAACTCAAATCATAGTATTCAACATACTATATGCAAACATGGAACACTCAATCACTAGATCATTTAAAATCACATAGTCATGTATGAGGATTCACTTAACATCACATATGAGCATTTAAGAACGAGTCAACACCACATTCATCTCAACCATTTGAAATTCAATAAACACATATGCAATATCTAATCATAGAATGTAATGTGAATAAATTAAAAATCATAATGATGACTAAGAGATGAGTATCCTAAAATAAGCAAGTGAAAGATACACAAGACATATGCTAACACATTAGTATTCAAAGACATTTTCATTTCTCTATGAATTTTACAAAATAAGTTCTCTTGAAGAAAATTGGTGAGAATATTGACGAAGAATTTTATAATCATGAAAGTGAGCTCAATATTTCTCATAAATACATGTCGTTGTAATGTAATGTAATGGCAATGTATGCATTCTTCTCAAGTGCTAGAAGATAATTAACACAAAATATATCTCTTATATATTTGGTAAAAATACTTATCTAAAATAATAAGAGATGAACAATATAATGAATGTATATATATATATATATATATAAATAACACATAATATATACTTTTATTTATGTTACTATAATCATCTAAGTCCAAGGGTAGTCAACCAAGGAAACCATAGAGTCCCAAAACCAAATTTCCAAAAAGTATTTGAAATTATGTTCATGACACTTAAATGGATTTTACCCAAAAAGGAAATAAGTTCATCTATCATGCTCATTTCGAAATAGTTTGCATATTTGTGATAAACTTATTTACACAACACATCAAATATTGGTAAACATAATACTCCAATGTGAATCTTATAACCAAATTTGATAAGTTATAAATGATAAACAACAAAAAGAATGTTTATCAATATAGGTTCTAAAATAACCTTCATCCATAAGAAAATCACTTAAAGCCATTCAAAACATCATCTTGGAGCATATTTCAATTTAAGCACGGCTTATGATAGTTTTAAAACTCATTGTCAAAAACTTATACATTTCAAAGCATTGTGATTCTCTACATGAAAACTTTTCATTTTAAAATCATATGAGAATGCATTAGATAAAAACATTTCATGCAAAGAGTCATGTGTCATTCTTAGAAATTTAATTCCATTCACATGTGCAAAGAATAATCTACATCCTTCTTGGTTAAGATCTTGGGATAATAATGGTCAAAACCTTAGGTCATCACACTTAGTCTTTGATAACAAGAAATAATGCATTATAGAATATACAAGAATATGCATGTATGATAAATATATAAAAATATAAAATATCGGAGATTAAAAACATTATATATATATGTATATATATCATTGAAAAACTTATATAAAGATAATAATTATATAAGATACAAACACAATAAAAATGTATGTCTTTTATGATATATGCACATAAGACTCATGATATATGTTTATCAATACACATTCAAGATATCCACATATAAGCACAATATTTCCTCTTATCAACATGTTTCCTTCAATGACGGACTCTTGGTCCCTTTTGCATCATAGTGATCCAAGCATGACAAATTTAACATCAATTAATATTTCAATTTGAAACACAAATATTAAACATTATATTGATAAGACATTAAGAGGATCATATACAAACATCTTTAGAATGTTCACCAAAATAAATTTCCAAAATAATGGTGGTGCAATAATCTACAAGTCTTAGGAGCCCAATAGGTAATTCTTATTTTCACTTTCATGAATTGACTCTTCCAAAAAAAAGAATTACTCTATCTTGAGGTTTACTAGTGTGGACTTATTTGATTACTCCTTTATTTTAAGCCCATCTTCATTTCACTTCAAGTTCAAACACCTCAATAAAAGTGCAATATATGATATCAAGAAGATTTAGATAAATCACAAAAATCATGGAAGCACATAGACAAATATCAAGAAATAGCTATTTAAGATATCAACCAAATTCAAGTAAAATAGCTTTGATGATCTAGAGATGGTCATGACAATATTACTTAAATTTCATGCATGATCAAAATATTTCATTCATAAGACTATTCTTTGAAAATATTGCATCAAATGTATTTGAAAAGACTAATATCATTACATCATATATCCAACTCTCATTTCATAGCAAGCTACTATCAAGAAATCATCAAAAGCATATTCAATTGCATGCACCAAGTAGCCAATCACCTTTATTACCAATCATTAAATTTATTCCATGACATATCAATAACGATTCAACATACTTGAATAAGCATATGTATGTCATGTTTAATCTCATTAATAAAAGCACATTAGTAATGGATGTTAGAAAATGTGTACCATAGTGCTAGCTTTACTCATGTTACTTGGAGTTGCTTGTGGATGATTTGCATCATCTACTCATCTTGTGAGAGACCTTGATTTCATCTCCCCTTTTGAATTGAAGCATTACTATTGAGGAATTGATAGTTCTTGAGTAAGGAATCAATCCAAACCTACAATACACTCAAGTAGCTTTCTTTGGTACCCATTTGCTATTGGGTCCATTTGTGTTAGCACAATCATGAGCATAAATCTCTATAAGCATATTAACACAAAATGAGTGATTTTTATACAATCAATATGCTTCACTAGAGTTTATCATTCAAGAACATTATCATGAAGTGCATCTGTCAATTCAAATAGTAAGATATGATTATGGTTATTTAACAAGTAAATGAACCAATATGGAATTAATAATAGGAATAAAATTCTATTTCATATATGGATCATAGTAAACAACCATATGCATCATTCATGTTCAATTTTTCAAGAATTGACATGAAAACCAATATAATTTCCCTTGATTAGCAAAAATAAATTATATACCATTTTTCAAGATTTATAAAGCTTTAGCATATAGGAAGATTAATTTCCTTTCATTTCAAAATTCTTAGAGCATTTGAAAGCTTAATGAAATGTTGTTTTTCATAAGAGTCACCTATTCAAGCAAATTTCTCTCTAATCCAAGGTGTCACTCTTCTCATGCAATTTCAAGATAATCAAAAGAATGTGATGCATGAACAATGATTATTCATCAATCAATGAATACATTCATAAAGCACACACACACACACACACACACACACACATATATATATATATATATATATATATATATATATATATATATCAATGAATATATAAATACAAGTCTCAAGTCAATACAATGTATAAATTTTCAAATTTCACCTAGACATCTCAATCATTGCATTCCATAATCAAAATTCATCTTTTATGACATGTGCATGTTCAATGGTCATTAGGCACTAAAGATCATCTAAAAACACTTACCCTTATACGAACATTCTCCTTTAATCTTTAAATGCATATAACTAACTTGTAAACATCATAGGAAAATAAAAGGTCAAATAACCTTACGTAGGGAAAATCTTTTAAAGTTTGTCATGGATCAACTCTAAGCCGGTTAAGACAAAAATAGAGTCGAGGCTCTGATACCAATTGTTGGCCACATATTGACACCTAGAGGGGGGTGAATATGGTCAATTACAAACTTTGAGTCTTTTTCGGTTTGACTTTATTTTTACAAAAGTAATCTTTGTAGAGCTCTAGTCAAACACTTAGTTAGATAAATGATCCTTAAGTGACTACATCATTTCATACTTTGAATCATGAACAATAAATTGCATTACCAAATATATACATAATGGATTCAAGAATGAGAACTAGTTCAAGCATTCATTACAACTTAATATGTATAAGCACTTTTGTCACATATGTATAGAAATGATGCAAAGTGCTATTTGTCATAAAGAATACTTTGAAGAGTTTACAAAAAGTAATTAAATATTTTGTACATATAAACTCTTAAGAAGAATGATATATTCAATATGCATTGTTTCAAACACTTGGGGTGCATATGAACATATTATGCTAAGGTGTGTTGAATATGAATTTTATCAACAAGCCATTCCCATGCCAAGACAACTTCTTGGACTTTCACTCTCAAATGAATAAGAATTGAATTTGAGTGTACAACAATATCTTTCAATAGATGGATATAGAAATTCAAAACTCACTTCCTCACATACTTAGAGTCATAAATGAAATACTCAATTAAAAATCTCAACTCAAGTATGAAGAATGAATCACAAGAAGAAAATATGAATGATGCTCATGTGGTGATTCATGTAGGAGTTTTCTACCCAAAAATAATTTCAAAATTGAAGCACAAATGATAAATCTTTCATACTCCTATCTTCCTCTATTCTTTTAACCATTTTTGGCTCATATAAGGCATATATATAGTATAGGAACACAATATAGCCATTTGGGGGTGTTTGGGGAAGTTTTGGAACACTTTGGATCCGAAACTAGCCGTTAGAATTCAAATTACGGATGAGGCAGTCGACTGGGTGTTTTGGGGTAGTCGGCTGGGTCTTTAAAAATTCATTCTGAAATTTATTAGTAACTTTCTGACTCAGCCTGTTAACAGGCAGTCGACTGGGCTGTTCAGCCCAATTTCGACACAGTTCACTCTTTTGGTCATAACTAGAGTTCCATAACTTGGATAAAGGATTTCTTTATCTTTTTGGAAATAAGACTTCAAGATCTTGATTATAGGATTTTGAATCACTCCATTTGACCCATGTTTGAGTTTTATATGGTCATTTGAATGTGATGTTTCATTTCGAACTTCTAACCCACTTGATGGTTTTTCGTGAAATCTTTTGGGATTTTTCCGAAATGACTTAGACACACTCCTAGGATGTCTTAGAAACTTATTCAGGTCCTTGACATGCCTAAAGTCAATATTGAGATCATAAAATATTTTTCCAATTTAAACAAATTCTCAATATTAGACAAAAGTTTTTCATGGTTTAACAATTTTGTTCAAAGCTTTAATATGCATCTAGAATCCATTTCAAGTGATATGAGTTAAGTTAATGGTTCTAGGACAACATCTTTGTTGAGTTCTTCCATAACTTATGAAAGCTTGAACTAACTCAACTTTAGCAAAGACTAAATGATGTTCATAGTCTAATGCTAATGATGCAAGGACTCATGAATGATATGCATGATCCTATATGTTATATGGTCAAGAGTTGAGCTTTCAAATAAGTTATTTCAAAAATAACTTTACATTTAATCTAGCACTTACCCAAGACTATTTTACCCATTTCTTTGATCTTTAATTTCTTTAAGCTTTGGGTTGATGTCTCCATCCTTGTCTCCAATGTATTTTGAGCTCTAAACACCTTTGCTTGATCTTCTCATGGATCCACTAGCTCTCTTGAGTTTATCTTGAATCAATAACCTATTAAGCATAACTCAAGTAAACATTAAATTCACCACATTCAATGGTTTGTTATCATCAAAATGTCATGTTTACCCATGGTGGAAAACCTTGGGTCAACACTGATGTTTCACTCCTACGAGTATTTGGGTACGTCGCATACACTCATATACCAGAACAACGAGAAAGAAATTTGATGACAAAAGCCAAAAGTGTATCTTCATCGGCTACAGTGAAGTAACTAAAGGTTATAAGCTTTATAATCCTCTCACAAAAGATGTTATTGTAAGCCGAGATGTCCAATTCATTGAGGATGATACTTGGGCATGTAATCAAACACCACACACGGAGCAACGTGTCATCATTGAAAATGAAACAGAAAAAATAAGTCATCGCTCTTCACCAGACAATTCATCACCTTCACCAACATCTTCACTGGCACCTGTAGGCCGTCCAAAGCGAACGCACGTGATGCATGCACGTCTCCAAAATTATGTGGTCACAAATGATAATGATGAGGATTTTATTGATGAAACTCTAGTAAATTTTTGCTTATTCGCATATTGTGATCCAGTTTCATATAAGGAAGCAGGAAACGATGAGCGGTGGATCCATGCAATGAACGAGGAAATTCATGCAATTGAGAAAAATAATATTTGGGAGCTAACTTCTTTACGTGTCGGAAAGAAGTCAATTGGTGTCAAGTGGGTGTACAAGACAAAGTATAGACCCAATGGTCAGGTGGACCGATTAAATGTGAGATTGATAGTTAAAGGCTATAAGCAGAAGCCAGGAATTAACTACTACGAAGTATTTGCGCCAGTGGCAAGGATGGATACGGTTCGAATAACTGTAGCACTTGCAGATCAAAACAGGTGGAAGATTCATCAGATGGATGTCAAGTCCGCATTTCTCAATGGCGTTCTTGAGAAGGAGGTATATGTTGACCAACCACCTGGTTTTCTTAAAAGAGGTCATAAAAAATAAGTGTACAAGTTGAAAAAGGCGTTGTAAGGACTAAAGCAGACACCACGTGTCTAGTACACAGATCGACACATACATGCTAGAAGATGGGTTCCAAAAATGTCTTCATGAGTACACCTTTTATATCAAATCAAAGGCTATGGCGATATAAAGATTGTATGCCTTTATGTTGATGATTTGATTTTTACACGAAATTGCGATGCGATGTTTATTGAATTCAGGAAGGCGATGACTCGCCAGTTCGAAATGACGGATATGGGATTGATGTCATATTTCTTTGGCATTGAAGAGCATCAAACTGAAGATGACATATTTATTTCACAAAATAAATATGCAAATGATATTCTCAAAAAGTTTCATATGGATTCAGTGACGCTAATTCGGACTCCAGTGGCAGAACGTTTAGAGATGAGGAAAAAAGGAAGAGGTGAACAGGTAAACCTAACATATTTCAAAAGTATAGTCAGTAGTCTACGCTATTTGACTTCCACTAGACCAGATATTGTTTATAGTGTAGGGCTTATTAGTCGGTTCATGGAAACACCTCGACGAACACATTTACAAGCAGCAAAATGGATCTTACGGTACGTGAGTGGTACTCGAGATCATGGAATTTTTTATACCTATTCTGACGATTTGAGTCTAGTAGGCTATACAGACAGTGATTGGGCATGAGATGTGGAGACTCAGAAAAACACTTACGGGTATGTTTTCTATCTGGGAGAAGGAGTGTTCTCTTGGTCCTTGAAGAAGCAACAAGTTGTTGCATTGTCAACAGCGGAAGCGGAATACATGACAGCTACATCGGCAACATGTCAAGTTGTATGGTTACGCCGCATACTGGATGAGTTACACTACGAACATGGAGGTCCAACCAAAATCATGTGCGATAATAAGTCAGCAATTACACTTGCTAAAAATCCAGTGTTTCATGGTCGAAGCAAGCATATTGGGATCAAATATCATTACATTCGAGATTTGGTCAAAAATGGAGAAATTAAACTAGATTTTTGCAGGTCAGAAGATCAAGCGACATATATTTTGACTAAACTGTTAAAATCTGACATGTTTGAAAAACTAAAGAATATGCTCGGGATTGTTAATTTCAAAAACCAATTTAAGGGAGACTACTGAAAGTAAAGTTTAAATTGGTCAAATAAAAACCCAAGTAACCCATGTGTTATTCATGGGGTTACCATGGATACTTCTTTAAGGTTGACAACTTTAGTAGGTGTGTTGTCATTCTTGACAACAATGAAACTCATGTAATGTGTGTGTATTAGTTTATTGTGTGTTTATGATTTGTAAGCCTATAAAAGACACATGTAACCACTAGTTTCATATAAAGTAATCTTACAATAAATTATTTCCTTAGTTCTCTCTTTCTCTCATTTATATTTTGTTCTCCATAAATTCTAGTGTGATAATAATCTTGTGACCCAACAGTATATACTTTAATTCATCCCAAACCATTTTATATATATATATATATATATAAATATATATATATATATATCTAGAAAGACAGTGAGTGAGGTTCTAACCGAGGCGCGTCAATTGCTGGTTAGCTTCCTCCCACTCTCCCCCCTCCCCAACCACCTGAACCTCCTTGACCTCTAGGATAGCCAAATCGCTTGTTGTGTCCCATATATGCCGTTGCTGATGGTGGATGATGGTGGATGTTTTTTCGCACATACTTATGGGATTGATGATGATGATAAAGTCAATTTTTGTTGATCGGGAAGGAAGAGAGCTCTCTTGTTTGAATTCTGATATGCACATGAGCGTGTTTTGGTTTTTGCCATTTGGGGAAAATGATTTTGTTTTCCATTTTTTTTGTGCCCTAACTGTTTTGGGCTAGCCTACTTTTTTATTCTTGTACTTTTCAATGTTTTATTTCAATTTAGTATTCATAAAAAAAACCATACTATTAAGGCCTTGAATTCAACCCCATTGTCATGCAATTGTGGAGACAAGACCTAGTGCCATCTACGTACGAAATATTCGAATCCCTTTAAAAGTTCACATTTCTTTACCTTTCCACTGTTTACTATATATACCATAATAATCAGTTTACACTTGTTATATATTTTAAATTTACCTGCTGGCAAGAACAAGAACAATGTTTGAGGAAGATGAGTTTTTAGCCCCTTGGGTGCAACATGAGCAATTCCATTGCCATGACTAGAATGGATTCAGAAAAATTCTTTTGAAAGGCTAACCTCTTTAATGTAAAAAATATAATGTGCAAGTGGATTTAGTTCTTAATCTGACTAGCCTCTGTATATATATAGATACCAAAAAGAAATTAAAAACATTCTCAAGTAAAAAACATACGGAAAGAATAACAAAATCTGATTTCCAGCACTTGGCCTCAAGCTGAGCAAAGTTATCCTTGGTTTGACTCTAGACGATCGATTTTATTGATGATTGTTGGAACACAAAGATTATTATCACACTAGAATTTATAGAGAACAAAATATAAATGAGGGAAAGAGAGAACTAAGGAAAGAATTCCTTGTAAGATTTTTTGATATGAAACTAATGGTTACATATGCCTTTTATAAGCTTACAAATCCTAAACACACAATAAAATAATACACACACATTACATGAGTTTTATTTTTTTCAAAAATGGCAACACACCTACTAAAGTTGCCAAATCTTATTTGACTAGAAAAAAGCATCCATGGCAACCACATGAATAACACATGGGTTGTTTGGGTTTTATTTGACCAATTTAAATAACTTTCAACAACCTCCATTAAATTGGTCTTTAACAACCCCTAACATATTCTTCAGTTTTTTAAACACTTCAGATTTTAACGGTTTAGTCAAAATATCTGCCGCTTGATCTTCTGACCTACAAAAATCTAGTTCAATTTCTCCATCTTTGACCAAATCTTGAATATAATGATATTTGATCCCAATATGCTTGCTTTGACCATAAAACATTGTATTTTTAGCAAGTGCGATTACTGACTTATTATCGCACATGATTTTGGTTGGACCTCTATGTTCGTAGTGTAACTTATCCAGCATGCGGCGTAACCATACAACTTGACATGTTACCGATGTAGCTGCCATGTATTCCGCTTCCGCTATTGATAATGCAACAACTTGTTGTTTCTTCGAGGACTAATAGAACACTTATTCTCCCAGATATAAAATACACCCGGAAGTGCTTTTCCGAGTCTTCACATCTCTTGCCCAATCACTGTCTGTATAGCCTACCAGACTTAAATCGTCAGAATAGGTATAAAAAATTCCATGATCCCGAGTACCACTCACATACCGTAAGATCCGTTTTGCTGCTTGTAGATGTGATTGTCGAGGTGTTTCCATGAACCGACTAATAAGCCCCTCACCATAAAAAAATATCTGGTCTAGTGGAAGTCAAATAGCGTAGACTGCCGACTATACTTTTGAAATATGTTGGGTTTACCAGTTCACTACTTCCTTTTTTCTTTATCTCCAGACGTTCTACCACTAGAGTCCGAATTGGCGTCCCTGAATCCATATGAAACTTCTTGAGCATATCATTTGCATATTTATTTTGTGAAATAAATATGCTATCTTCATGCACTTTGATGCCCAAGAAATATGACATCAATCCCATATCCGTCATTTCGAACTGGCGAGTCATTGCCTCCCTGAATTCAGTAAACATTGTCTCGCAATTTTCTGTAAATATCAAATTATCAACATAAAGGCATACAATAATTATATCGCCATTAGCCTTTGATTTGATATAAAAGGTGTGCTCATGAAGAGATTTTTGGAATCTATCTTCTAGCATGTATGTGTCGATCTAAGTGTACCAGGCACGTGGTCCCTGCTTCAGTCCGTACAACGCCTTCTTCAACCTATACACTTGTTTTTCATGACCTCTTTTAAGAAAACCAAGTGGTTGGTTAACATATACCTTCTCCTCAAGAACGCCATTGAGAAAGGCGGACTTGACATCCATTTAATAAATCTTCCACCTGTTTTGAGCTGCAAGTGTTATAGTCATTCAGACTGATTCCATCCTTGCCACTGGCGCAAATACGTCGCAATAGTCAACTCCTGGCTTCTACTTATAGCCTTTGATGACACGTTGCTCCGTATGTGGTGTTTGATTACATGCCCAAGTATCATACTCGATGAATTGGACATCTCGGCTTATAATAACATCTTTTGTGAGAGGATTATAAAGCTTATAACCTTTAGTTACCTCACTGTAGCCGATGAAGATACACTTTTGGATTTTGTCATTGAGTTTCTTTCTCCTTTTTTCTGGTATATAAGTGTATGCGACGCACCCAAATACTCGTACGAATGAAACATCCAGTTTGCTACCGCTCCATGCTTCATGTGGAGTTTTACCGAAAATATTATTTGTTGGACACTTGTTCAATAGATATATAGCACATGCAACAGCTTCTGCCCAAAAAGACTTTGGCAAACTTTTGGCTTTCAACATGCTTCTAACCATTTCAAAAATGGTTATGTTTTTCCTTTCAGCTATACTGTTCTGTTGAGGTGTATAACTGACAGTTAATTGACGTTTTATCCCTTGAGATTTGCAATAATTGTTGAATTCGCTAGAGGTGAATTCTCCTCCTCTGTCAAATCTTAATGTCTTGAGATTAAAGCCACTTTATTTTTCAACAAAAGACTCTTTGATTTTCCAAACGCCTCTGATTTTTGTTCTAGAAAATACATCCAAATTTTTCTAGAAAAATCATCTACAAAAAGTAGAACATACCTCTTGTGCCCAGGAGATTCTACCTCAACTGGTCCACATATGTCCGTGTGAACCAACTCCAACAGTTGTTTGGCTCTCTGCGTTTTTCCAACTGGAAAAGATTCTCGGTGATGTTTTCCGAGAAGACATCCTTCGCATAGGTGATCAGGAGCATTAATTAGTGGTAACCCCGTTACCATGTTTTTCTGCACCAGGAATCTTAAGCCTCGAAAGTTTAGATGACCGAATTGAATGTGCCATAGCCAATTGATATCTTTCAACCTCACCATCAGATTCACCTTTGTTTTTGTATCAAGATCTAATGGGACATTCTATTATTTGTCATATGCACCTTTTCCACTTGTTTCCCATTTTTACTATGAACGGTACACACACCATCCAAAATATGAATGCCATGCCCTTTTTCTAAAAGTTTTCCCACACTCAACAAATTCCAAAACATCGTTGGCACAAAAAAAAACATCAGCAATAGTGATATCGGTGCCATCTTTCGATATAATTTTTACGTCACCTTTGCCCATTACAGGAACTTTGGATCGATTTCACTTCACCACAAAATGATTCGTCTAAGTGTGAGAATAAATCCTTCCTCCCACACATGTGGTTGCTACATTCGGTATCCAAATACCATATATTTGTGCATGCGCCATCTGGCCCAACATCGTTGCATGCTAGAGCTATGTTTTCTTCCGTGTCAGCAAGATTTGCATACTCACTCTTTTCATCCGGCATATGGGTTCGACATTCATTTTTGTAATGTCCGAATCGTTGACACCAATGGCATTTGACGTTGGTTTTGTCATGTGTTTCGGTATTACCACTGCGACCTCCATACTCATTTCTTCATCTTCCACGATTGCGTCCGCGACCTCGCTGACCTTGACTGCCCCCTCAATTTGTCGAAACAAATCTGCTCTGCAACGAGTTGTTGGCCTTCTGGTTCATCCTTTGCTCGTGGGAGCCTAATGAACCCATTAACCGTTCGATGGACATAGTTGATATGTCTTGCCCTTCTTCGATCACCGCCACTACATAATCAAAATTTGAGGTCAAAGATCTTAAAATATTTTCCACGATCTTTTGATCATCAATCGTTTCTCCATTAACCTTCAATTGATTAACGATGGATTGCACCCGATCGATGTACGCCGAGGTTGATTCTGAATCACCTATGGTTAGAGATTCGAAATCACCTATCAAAGTTTGTAGTCGCACTCGTCTAACCTGATCATCGCCTCTGTAGGTTTTTTGCAAAATATCCCACGTCGTGTTTTCCGTTTCTATCGCCGCTATTTTTTCAAATACCAACTCGTCTACGGCTTGAAAAATGACATATAATGCCTTTTGATCCTTTTTCCGGATCTCGATCAGCGTATCTTTCTCCTCCTTCTTCAACGCATCAAATACTTTTGAGTCCGCTACTTCGATATAGCCGGTCTCCACCAAATTCCATAAGTCTTGGGACATAAAAAATACTTTCAATTGGACGGACCATGTAACACCCATTGTTATTTTCCTTTTTCCTGAAATTATTTATGATTTATTTTCAGTTATGACGTCACTTGTTCATGACGTTCTGGTTATCCTTGGTGTTTCGCGTGTAAATTTTTCGTATTTTACGTTTCGGACTTGGAGGGACTACGTTACGCGAATTCTTATTCTCGACTACGCGGTTTTATTTCGACGTTTAGCATTTGTGCTTCGATGGAGCGACGACACGTTTTACTTTATCGGGCTTGTTAGGTGTTCCGACATTTGAGTTCCTACCCCGGTGTATTTATTTCGGAGTGTATTATTTATTTGACGTCTCGTGAATTTCCGGTATTTTATTTGGGGACCGTTTGGACGTTTTAGTAAAGTATGGGGGTTATTTTATATTTTTGGGTGAAAAGAGAATCATTTTCGCAATATAAAGATATATGTATATAAGGTGTCACAGTTATTTCTTTTGGCCACATGACATGTCACATGGGCTTATTGGAAATAGGTTGCACAAAATTCAATTGAAATTGAAATTGAATTATATACATATATATGTATATGGGTATACACGTCTGTAGACTACAACTCCCGCACAACTTCTCCTTCCCCATGGGCGACGACCCTTCTTCTCCACCATGAACACCACCTTATCCATGGCTTCTCCTTCTTCACCAGTAGCGCAGGCCTTCTCCACCTCCATCAGTTCCCCAAAGCTGGCGAGAGCGAGAGAGAGGTCTGGCGATAGAGAAAAGTCGCGCAGGAGGAGCGTGACGGGGATATGTCGGCGAGGGTAGGTGGTGGCGAGCAAATTCGTGGCTGAGCAACTGCGAAGTGGGGAAGTAGTATGCGCATGGCGTGCAGAGCCGACTTCGGCCAGAACCTTTGTCTATTTTTTTGATCAACTTTCCGACCTCGGTTTGAGCTGATTTTTGGAGGGTATCTTCTCCTTGATGTCAGGTACGACGTGTGAAAATTTCGTATTTTTCCGTTGAGCGGTTTGTCGGGAAATTGCGTTTATAGGTTAGAATTTTCGTTTGAGTTATTTTAGATTTACCCAAATTGATTAACATATTGTTAATGGGCTTCGTATATATCGTATAGGTAGGGATGACAATAGGGAACCGCCCCGACGGGGAACCGCCCCACCCCGTCCCATTTAGCCCAAGTATGGGGACCCGATTACATAAATGGGGGCGGGGATGAGGCAAAAAAAAATCCCCGTCGGATTCAGGGGCGGGTTCGGGGGTACCCCCGCCCCGGTTATATATTACAATAATATATATATATATATATGTTTAAGATATAATTTTTTATATATAAAGGTAAAAAGTATATATATATTATAATATATATTACAATAATATATATATATATATAATATTTTTTTATATAAAAATTTAATACCGGGGCACGGGACGGGGCGGGGGTGGGGTGGGGCAAAAAATAAGAAAAAATTTCGGGGGCGGGGCAGATTCAGGGGGACTAAATGGGGGCGGGTTCGGGGATGGGGATGGGGATCCCCGCCTCGACCCGCCCCATTGTCATCCCTACATATAGGTTGTCGAGGCGAAAAATTCGGTATATTCGAAATATTAATTGGGTGACTTTGGTCGGCGGGATCTATATTCGGGCGCCGATACTGTTCACGGTGGGTCATTTCGGGCTGTTCTGTAAGCGTACATTCAGGTGGGAAATTTTATTCTCACTCCATATCATTGACGTAGTTTGGGGTGTGCAAACCCTTATTTATTTTAATATAGATATATTAAATTTTTAATTTAAATATCTATAATTGGCTTAAAAGCGATGTATGACTTAGAAATTAATTTGTGAAAATAATTAAATTTATTTCCTACTAAATTAAATCAATACCTGTTGGAATTGAAAGATAATAGGTGGTTTAGTTCCCTTTTTAATGTGTTAGGGAATATGTGAACGGGAGAGACGTGAAAACTTAGACGTTATGCTAGGTTCCCCTTATAATACGTGTACTATTTGGTTTAAGGGAATTAAAAAGATGATTATATGATATAATTGTTTGTCGTGATTTACTGTTTTATTGTTTTAAAAGCATGTGAAAGAGATTATGAGATTCATGTGGTAGCATGTAGATATTTTCATAAGTATGATGTATTACATATTTATGTTGAGGCATGATCGTCATTGGAACCTGGATGCATATTGAGAACGTCATGTAGTGTCAAATCATGGTGTTGGTATATGCGGGTTGTGAAATCATGTGGGGTGTCTTTGTGTCGAATCGTCGCAACAACTGGCCAGGGGGTGTTCCCAACCTACGGAATAATGAGCCGTGAATGGGGTATAGGGTGAGTCGTCTCATTTTCGAAGTCACGGGTCGTCTCGTGCATTCGTGTTTACAAATATTTTGGTACGGGTCGTCTCGTACAAACCACCTTCCTTGTTGAAAGTGTAGTGTCAAAAACACTTGGGAAGAATCGGTGTGGTACTCTTTTCTCCTTGTAAATGGGCGGAGTACGTATTCGTTAACCATGTGATATGGGCAAAGGGTGGTGTTGAGTCACATTGTATTTGCATAGCATTATGTGATTTCATTTGACATGTATACGTGATATTATTACATGTGATGTTGGAACAGGTTTATATGTGCTATCATTGCCTGTGGATTTTGGAGCATGTTAATTATGAATATTGCAATATAAATTCATATCTTTATAAAATGCTCAGCTGATAATGATTAATGTGAAAAGAAATGATTACATGCGGTAATTAATAAAGTATAATGAAATGTATATTTTTATACTTGCGATTATATACTTTTGTACCCTTGGGGGAGGTTAAGTATATTGGTATAGTGACTTCTTTAGAAATTTGAGGTCAGGGATTGATTCTAGTATCAATTGAGATTTGAGGCCTTGAGAAGACGGGTGATAGTCTTGTGGTTTTGGTTGGTTACATATTACTGACCATTGATGTTTCTTTCCCACTTATAGGGATATATCATTTATCGTTCTTTTGAGGTTTTGAGTACGGTTAGAATAGGTTGTGATTGAACCTGTCTGGTTGAGTGACAATGGTCTCTTGATTTTGTTGGTAATATAGAGAGTTAGTATCAAATGTGAAATTGAGGTTATAATGAATTGGAAGAGGTATTGATTGAAACTAGTTAGTTCCGTAGTATCAGCCACTAGTTTTCCCTTTTCAAGATATTAAGGGGTCTAAGTGATTTTATCTAGTACTCGAGGTACTGTAGCTTGACAGTCTTGGTTCTAGTACTTAGTTCATTCTCCTAAGCATTCCTTGTACTGTGTTTTTTAGGTACGGCGTGGTGTCGAACCTTTTCCTTGTGTTATCATTTGATTTCGTGGGGTTGGAAACGGATAGTTGTGCTCCATGAACCTAATGTATTTCTCTTCCTTCCTTGTCTTCTTGGACATTATAGGAATCCGTAGAGTTGTATTCACTCTTGTTTGGCTGTCTTTCGGAAACGGTGTTTTCTAAGTCTTGAAATAAACCCTTTGTATTTAAAAGGAAAACCCGTTTTCGCCTACCCCCGTTGCAACTAAAAGTTTTAGTACTTGATAAAATGATCTTAGGATCTTCTTTAAACAGATTTTTAACTTCTAAAAGCCGGTGATGGCGACTGACGGAGACCGGGGGCAAGACGGTCATTTTTACTGTGTGGTTTCTTAAATGAAAACTATTTTAATTACTTTTCTCGAGATTCTAAGATTTCGAGACTTCTTTCTCAAGATCTCGTCCTGTAGAGTTTTGAAAGGTGGTTTCTTATTTCACCTTTGCTTCGGATCATTTCTAAGTCTCGGACATGAGGCTTGGTGTTGTTCAGTGCACACATATAGTGTTATCTTTCACTTCTTCTTGGTTGTTGACGTCACCACCTAGGTGATTTGAGTTGTTACACGTGTTAGGGGCATGGATGCCGAGTGGATTGGTTTCTTTGGTCCGGGTGTTCTCCCTAAACACTTGTGGTGTTTTAACCTTGACGTTGTTGTCTCGGTTATCCGTTAGTTTAACATTGTGACTTTTTTTCCCTTGTTTTGGTTCCTTGACTCTTATGTGGTTGTCATGAGAGTAGTGTTCAGGTACTCTTCGGGATTCAACCGTTTAGCGTTCCTTATCCATAGAGAGAGTGTTGGTGATTTATTAACCTTGTTGGAGGTGGTATTTTGAGATTTTCATATAGTGATATGATGAGGTGATTCCATCCTTGAGGTATAGATTTGCTCTAGGAATGAGACGATGTTTCTTATATATATATATATAGATGACGATTGTGTTAGTACGCAAGGACGTGAGTGTTTATCCTCATGTGTTTTCGGGGAGTGAGTTATGAGTATTACTTGGTACTAGTTGTGGATATTAGAGGTGAGTGTGATTCCCTCTGTTTGGATTTCTTGGTTAGCGTGTGAGCGTTCGATGATTTGTTAGATTGGACCTGGGTGTCGTGTACCTAGTGTACATTGGTGAGAGTAGTGTAAATTACCGGTGTTGGTACTTAGGGTACGAGTCTTAGTTGTATCTTATAGACTCTTGTTGTGTACTTATATATATACATATATATATCCCCTATATACTTACGTAGTATATGAGCGCGTGCCTTGGGTTTTCGTGGATGGGTTATGTTGTGGGCTATGTATCTCACTGGATGGTTTAACATTACCTAAACTATAAGAGGATGTGGTAGTTAGAATATTATTTTTCCCACTGAGCTTATTTGCTCACAGGGGTATTTCATCGCCCCCTGGTATTCCACGCCAGGTTGCAGGAAATATATGGCTATGGGCAGGATGCAGTGCAACGATAGTTTTCTTTGGTTTTCTTGTTACAGGTTTTGGAGTTGCGCAGGGTGATGTGGTTACGGTTGCAGGACGACTGGTTTGGGGGACGATAGTTATCTGCTGTCAGTTTCTTTACCCATTTTGTATGGGATTGTTATACATTTCTTTTGGGAGTCAGTCTGTTGGCATATCCCTATTGATGTATCTTTTATTTCCTGTATTTATTATTTCAGGATGTTATTGTATCTATTCTGCACTGCTATGTGCTTTTCTGTATTCTTATTCGAGCATTTGTGGCTCTGTTGATTATAGAGGGTTGTGTAGGGGTTTTGGTTTCTTTCCACTACCTCGGCCCTAGTAGGATTGATGAATGTGGGGCTTGGAGGCCATTGTTATTATCGAACTGTTATTGGTAGGTTATGTTGTTGTGGTTGGGTGTCCAGATGTTCCATTTATAAACGAAACTCTGCTGGATTTTCGTTAGATTCCGCTGCTTTGTTCTATTATTCATTTGGGTATGAAATATACCGTTTTATTATTATTCCATACGTTTTCATGGTAAATGATATTTTAGTTGGTTGCTCATTATAAGGATCACACCATGGATCCCTTGGATGTCCCAGTTTGGGAGTCTTAGGAATTTAGGGACGTGTCAGCATGGTATTAGAGCATTTTTACCCTTTTTTTTTTAGTGTTTGGTGACTGAAGGTCATTTGTTCTCGTTTCTTTTTACTTCTGCATTCACTCCCTTTGCTCTTAGGCTCAGGTTTCGGAGTCCTAGGAATTTGGGGCGTGACAGACCAACTGTTGTAATTTTTTCCAGTGAGCTTTGGAAGTTGTAAATGAATCGAATTGTTTGCAGATATGATTCAATTTGAAACTTCGGGATCGTTGGCTCAGATACCACTTGTTGGAACACACGGATTATTATCACACTAGAATTTATGGAGAACAAAATATAAATGAGGGAAAGAGAGAACTAAGGAAAGAATTCCTTGTAAGATTGTTTGATACGAAACTAATGGTTACATATGACTTTTATAGGCTTACAAATCCTAAACACACAATAAACTAATACACACACATTACATGAGTTTTATTTTTGTCAAAAATGGCAATAAACCTACTAAAGTTGTCAAACCTTATTTGACTAGAAAAAAGCATCCATGATAACCACATGGGTTGCTTGGATTTTATTTGACCAATTTAAATAACTTTCAACAATGACGGTGAACTTGATTTTATACATATATTTGCAGATGGAACGAACCAATAGTTGGCATGAACTGAACCAATGAATTCAGTGGTTCGATCATAAAGGAAGATGGGAGGCTTGAATATATGAAGGACAGACTTTATTTGAAGTTGTCTAAGTATCTCAATCAGAGGCTGTCTAAGGATCGATCAAGTGTTTTTGGCAGTTTACCTGGACTTGGGCTGCCTGTGTAGTGTATCCCGGCCAAAAGACGCGTGAACATCAACTGATCAAATAAATGTACTTGTCATCTTTTGAATAAATTCTCACAGTATGAACTATATATTATGTTGAAGGTACAACCATGTCCATCTACATACACATCTGTCTAGGACTGCACCTTCTTTCATCACTACAGCAACATTAACTATATATTTCATTGTTGTTGCTCTTTAAATTTTACGACTGCATATATATATATATATATATATAAGCTCCCTTCGGATTTACTAAAACAATTTCTCTAGATAGACTTGCCCTTATCATCTGCTTCAGTGACGATTGATTTCAGCCACCGTGATAAATTAATCAAAAACGGCGTGTATGCAAAATAGCATGTAATTGTCCTAGTCATTAATCCCTGCACTCCAACAGCATGCAACTTTTATTAGTGTATACATCTTTTATATATATATATATATATATATATCAGGAAACAAATACTCCAATGGTTGTAACTACTGTTTTTCTCAAGTTTTTTAATTAAGAAATAGACGTAGCGAATTACCTGGCCAAAGATTTCAATATTTGCTTGGGGATAATACCAAAGATGGAACAACCTGAATCAAGTATGATCATTAGAAATATCAATTAAGACCTCTAGAAATAAATAAATAAAATTTTAAAAAAAAAAAAAAAAAACATACTTCATTATAGGAATCTCAGCAAATGGGCAAGCAATGCCTACAATGCAAGCCAAGGCAAAGCCCAACCTGGTTCTATCCAGTAACAACCACATAAGTTCAGCCCCTGCAAATAATATGTATGCCTCAATGTTGTCTGCTACTCCAGCCTTGTATAATTCAGCACTCACTTCAATAAATAGCACCAATGCTCTGATTTATAAGGATAACATGACATGTTACAAGTCAATTTATGTGACTGGGAACTAATATATAGTCAACACAATGCCTATTCAAGTAAAATAAGTTAAATTTGTCTAATTGTTTTATTCCTAATCAATACTATTACAGTGGTGGAAATGAAATACTGACACAAGTGAGATAGTGGTTGTCTCTTGGTTGCCCTCAGGAACATTGGAGGAAAACTTTTGATCCAAAAAGAGTTGCAACAGCCCAACAGTGCAGTAGAACAATCCAAGCAAGGGTGGAACCTACCAAAATGAAACAAACACTAGTTACAGAGTGCTACATACATATATATATATATATATATAAGCATCATAGAAACTAGCCTAACCAAATACAACAAGGAAGGTGAGCAGAGACAGAGAGAGAGAGTGTTGAGTAATAGTAATACCCAGATGTTAGTGTGAAGTGGACCAATATCAATGGATCCATTTTGGTATACCACAAGATTTACACTTGAATGAATTCCATCAATAAGGGGACCCAACAAAAACCCAGATCCAAAAAGGGCAAGAGAGAGGGATGGTAGAGATTTTCTCTGACTTGTAATCTTGCTTTGTTTTCTGAGAGAGCAAAATGTTTTAGACACAAAATGATTTGGACTTGAATGCTGTGAATATTTGGGAATAAGTTCAATGGATTTGAAAGCAAAGAGGGTCTGCATATTTAATATTTTCCCCTCACATTTGGGAATCCAACCCCTCATTCACATTCCCTGCTATATCTTTCAATACATTTCTTTTCCTCATCAATTCTGGGCCATTAAATTGCACATGAATCATCAGAATTAGTGACTGTTCTCAAAGACAGATGACCCTACCATTTTGTTTTTATTATTATATTTTTCTTCTTTTCCCATAATAACTTGTATCAGCAAAATAAAATTTTCTTTCTTTTCTTCTCTGTTTTATTTTTAAGTTACACCGACCCCTGCAAACTTTAGGCGAGACATATATTTTGCAACTTCAGGGAGTATTATATACTTTTGCCTATAATATAGTATTATATTATATTTTATTTAGGGGAATTATAAGTTTGTCATTTGAACGGATATGGGAAACAATATATAAATAAATAAAATGTCAGGAGCGTGGTATCCGTAGTTAATTCATTTAAAACATCATTATAATTGACTTATTATATTTTTAGGGTTTAGGGTTGCACCTGAAAAATATTTATGTAACGTCTTACCAAAGAGTAAAATTAATATTAATCCCTTATTCATAGTGCGTCAAAAAAACAAAACACCCTTCCACCCAAGATATATAACAACAATGGTACTTATACCGTAGATATATATATATATATAGATATATATTTCTTTTGAGTTCTCGCTTTTTTTCCGATATATATATATTTCTTTTGAGTTCTCGCTTTTTTTCCGATATATATATATTTCTTTTGAGTTCTCGCTTTTTTTCCGGTGTAACATATCTTGTAAGCCTGAAATGGACGAAGTCCTAGTTAAAAAAGTTCATACGCCCATTGGCAAATCTTGTAATTTCAGTAACCAAAAGCCTGATATGGAACTAAAAAAAAAACATAACAATGTCACCTCAGCGAGCCATTGAGAGCAAAGTTCCTCATATTGAGGATACAGTTCCGTAACATCTGATACTCATTTTTCAGACCGAGTTCATTATACCGTTACCGCGACTGCGATCGCTATTGAGAAACATGACTGAGAAATGCTTACAAATTTCAAAAATAGGCCTAATGTTGCACACATTGAAGTTAGATATTTGAATCATATTTTCTCAAGAAGCACCTAGAGAGTAGCCACCTGGAAAAGACTAACTAAATTCAACTAACTGCATGAAGTATTTACATAAAGAGTAACAAAAATTAGTATTGTACACTACTATAATAACAAAACCCCCCAATGCACCAAACAGGGACCACTCCTGCACAAAAGGAAGCTAACTACAGTGCTGACAGACCTTAACTGAGAGATCACCCTTCTTCGGTCTCTGGTGCTTCTTTGTAGGACAACTTCTTTGTTTAATACGAATGTGAATACTCGGAACAGCAGAATGATTCTGAAATTCCTTGAACTTTTCATGTTATCCAATCCTACCGATTCTACTACTCAGCACAAATAAAGGACTTCTTCCTCCATAAGCAGATAGAAGTTTTTCAGTGCACAAAGACATTCTCTGCTGTCAAAAACATGCAATCTAATTCTACCCACTGAGACGGCCCAACTAGTCTGGTTGCAAGCGCTGTTAATGCAACATAAGAAAAAAAAAAAGAACATATAAAACACATTTTAGTATACTGGATCCACACTCAATAACAAGTATTCTGAAACAATGCCCTGAGCTAGTATCACATATAAGAATGAATAATAATACAGTCTACTCCTGAGAGGTCTATTCATAATATTTACCTTCCAAATTATCAATCTGAAGCTTTTAACTTTCGAGGCCTTTTATTAGATTGAGCCGGTGATGATGGGGCCGGTGATAATCGTCCAGGTGCCTGCAGAGCCAGGATTGTTATATGTCCAACAACTTTTCCGAGGATATGAAACAAAACTAATTAGGTACTACTTACCTTACGCTTCTGGTCCCTTTTGCCAAATCTTTCCCCTGAAACCCCTATCGAACATACGAAGTTAATTTACAAAAGCTGATCATTATCCAAAAGTTTGAAAACGACAAGTGAAAAAAATAGAACATTATTAACGGAATCAAATGCACGATCTGAATGTCCAGTGCAGGTGTTATACTACCTCCAAAACTTAAGGAGTCAGGAATGAATGTGCGGTCCTGTTCCAATCCACGCTGTATACGCTGGCAACATATGGAAACCAAGACTTTATGTCCATAGAAGGGATTCACATCTTTCACAACAATTTGAATATATATAGATATATATATATATGTATATTGCGGATATGTACATACATACAGTGACAGACACAGAAAAGTGTGTGAGTGGGGGCGGAATGGTATTTTTTCATAATTTCAGTGGGGGCATTGTGTAATTTTAATGGGGAGTCTTATGTAAATTCCAAATTTCTTAAGCATAAAACACAAAACCAAACAAAAAATAAATTCAGTGGGGGCCCCACTGGTCTAAAGGTAGGTCCGTCTCTGCATACATATGTTTACTGATAGGGACACAAAAAAAATTCTCTCTAACCTTAGGAGTGCTTGGTGTTTCAGTGTATGAACCTTCACGAAAAGATGAACCTTCTGCCTCCTTGTATTGCAACTGATTAATCATATACACAAAGATCAAACAAATGAATTATGATATCAGTAAATATTTGTGATGTCGAAGATAGCTAAAGACTTCTGATATGTTTGTGATAAGAAACCCTATAATCCTACCAACAATATTTAAACACTATATTAATCACATAACAGGTGCTTGATAACAGATGATATAAAGAATGTGGACTTGAACGACAAAGCAAATGGTTTTGTACAAACACAAAGACATTATGACCACATAAACTAATGGAAAATATAGTACAGCAGTTTCCCAGAAAATGAAATTTTAAACATCAAAGAGAAACATAACTAATCTTAAAGGACGTTAGAAAAAGGGACCATTTCCAACCTCAAAATATTAAACACGTAATCATACAATAATAAACAGAAAAACAGAAAAAATACAAATGTTAAGGAATACCTGTTTCTGAAGATTTAGTAGAGTCAGAATTTCTTTTCTTAATTCAAGATGCTCTCCACATACAGCTTTGGTTGGAACCTTTGGCTTCAAATTAACCTGTCAAAGGATTATGGCATTACTATTCACATTTTTAGACAAATAACTGAATGGAGGAAAATGGTTGAGAAGTGAATCAATTACTAATCAGATTCAGATATATAATCTTCTTCCATGTGGAAACAACTAATAATTAGTGACATATTTCTCATAACTTAAGACCCAGAGTATCTCTCTCAGTTGAATTTAGATATAAACAGACAGCTGTGGCCAAAATAAATAGCCAGAAGGCCACCCTTCCTACTTGTGTTATAAGGATTTCACATGAGGATCCAATACCATCTTGGTTTGACAGAGACGTCTACAATAGTAAAAAAGGATACTCCAGAATAAATAAATATATAAAATAATGAAACGGTACGGGTGAGTTTTTTCTCCTACACATCCCAAAAATTAAATCATGCTACATCACACAAAAAAGAAGTGATCTATATCGGATCAGTAGTTTAAGGAGCCAAAAACGAACCCCAAGATCTTGTAAAGTTTGCTCAACCCGCTTGATCGTACGAAGTCCGGCAGATGAGCTTGCTGCTTGCACCATTTGGTCAAGTGCATATGTTCTCGTGTAAACCCGGAGCTGAAACACTTTCTCAGTTAGTAAGGCAATAGGAAATTCTGGACGGAGTTACCAAGACTGAAATATCGATGGATTCCTACTAAATTATGCAATAACAATAAATTCAAACATAAAGCTGCCCATCACCAGAAATTTTAAAAAGTAAATATAAAATTCAGCAATGTGTACAAGGAAACATCCTAGTAAGAGATATAGTTGCATAAATTGGAAGGTAAGTATAAAAGTATGGATATGGATTTGGAGAGGAGATATGGATACAAATCAAACACCACTACAGAATTTTGATACGACAAATTTCTAAAAGTAAAAAATAAAATCATACATATGAATGTGTGTATGATTTAATATATACACTTTTTTCCACGTTATATGCAAGTTTATGAAAGGAATTCTCGTATAAAGATTGGGGCATGATATTTACACTCCATAATTGTACTCTTACACCACTTAAAAGTGGATGTGAATCAATTAGGAAATTGTGGAGTGTGAGAATGGTGTTACTATTGAAAGGATAACAATGTCAGTCTCTGAAAATGTGGAGTTTTGTATATCATTCTCCTATAAAGTTATGACAAACAAGTATCCAAGGAATCTATTAAATTCTCCTTTTTAAGACAGTCCTAATGTTTATAATCATTGGGAAGCTTTTCTGAAAAATTATACTACAGTATTGCACCAGAAATGCTCTAGCATAATACTCAAGATGTGTCAAGCATGTGTGCTCGAGTAACTGAGAGTATCAAAACAAAATTCAAAAGTAAAAATAAAAAATAAAAAATAATAATAATGAAATTAGGGTTATATCTAATAGAATATCATGCATGCATCAGCAGTACCAACACAGATATGATGAGATATAATTCCCTTATTACATGTATATATGCTAGATCAAGGTGCACAAATAAATTATTCTACTGAGCTTTCACTCAGCAGCAGAAGCCCAAATTGTTCTGGACACAACTTTTCTTTCAAACAAAAAAGGATAAAAGAAATGGCGGCGCACCCACAGAGAGAAAATATGAACTCACTCCACTTTCCCGAGTCTTTCTAGGGCCGATTTAATTTAAACAACAAAAAAAAATTGTATATAGAACATGACAAACCAAAAACAGAAAAATAATGAATAAATTTATAGAAATGGTGGAGAAGAACAAGAAACAAAGAAACAAAGGAAATCCAACAATCAAACATACCATGCGAAGAGAAGCTGCGACAGAGGCAGTCTCTGCTGCTGATGTTTGAAGTGCAGCAGTCCCAGAGGCAAACTGACCATTGGAAGGAGGTGATACAGTATCAACAGGAACAATAGCCCTCTCTGCACCTTCTGCACCTACATCTGCTGTGACTGGGAACTGAGAATCTTCAGCATCCTGAAAGAACAATACAATGGAAGGCAAATAACATACATGACTAAAGGAGCACGTTTGTGCACTCAAAGAATAGCTGAAAAAAGGAAGAGAAACAAACAAATGATGGAAAATAACATAATATAGAATATGACTGACTTCCATTGAAGGCTCTCTTACAAGCCTCCTTCAAGGGAAAAAGATCCGAACTACAAATTTATTTCCACAAGAAATAAAACCAACCAGAAAGAAATCAAACTAAGAATGACAATGACAGCAATAGGACCGTAAAACAAGACAAGCTACTGGGCCTCAGCTAGTTTGGTACTTCAAAGTGTGTACACTAGAGCAAACAAACCAAGCTTGAGCTCAAAATTGCAGATCAGTTCTCTGAACAAGCTGATCTTAATCCCTTGTACTGAAACTTATAGGACCTGCGGGCCCATGTTGTATTATAAATTATATCTGATTACATGCAATTTCAGGAATTTCTAGAGGGTTTCTAAGCCAATTGAATTGCTTTAGTGATTGCTAAAAGATGGCTATCACACTACATTTTTGGCTGTCTTTACCGACTACTGGTTTTGGAGTTAATCTTGTTGGCTATTTATTTTTCTAACCCAATTCACGAAACCTAACATATGCAAGTCACCAAATCATTGCAAATCAAGTAGCCATCGCATTATGAAGAAGAGAATTATCAGAATGTAGCTGAGTAGCTTTCTTTTTTCCCCATTTCTAGTTCTCATAGAATAGTTTTTGTTCTCAGGAAAACGAATTAACCAGACCTCGTAATTATGAGCAAATTACTCTTTCAATTTTAAATGTAAATATCATCTGCTGGTAGAAAGTAGAGTCCCTAATCCCAAATAGGTCTTACCCTTGCAACCATCCGCGCCTCCGATATTCTCTTTGCTTCAGCAAGAACCTAAAAAAGAAATTGGATAAATTAGCAAAACAAGGAATGGAAAAATCATTCCATGGGTCTAAAAAAGGTTGCAGTAAGAAAATTAACAAATATGTCAAAAATCATTCCGAGATGATAAATAAAAAATCAGACCTCAACATCTTTACGCTCTTGCTGCTTTGTTTGAGAGAGGACCATTGACAATGCACGTTTACGGTCAATCTCTTGCACTAAATTGTATGGTTCCTACACCAAGATGATAAGCTTAAAAGTTACTAATGCAACACTTTGACCATGTAGAAGAAAATAACATGCTGTGAAAATCCACCATAACATATAGAGTACTAAAGTAATGTACTAACTCAAATCTTAATTCAACTAAACCTTAACAAGAGGATGCCCAGAAACATCGGTATGCGATGGAGCCCTAGCTATCAAGATAGATCGAGCTACTGTCCATGAAAAAAAGGCCCATTGGTCAATATTTAGATTAGAAATTTCTCAAATATCAAATCCTAAGATGACTCGCATTTACAAATGATAGACTCTAGCATTCATATCAAACAAGAGAGTACAAATACCAGTATAATAACGATCCTTGAGTTCCTCCACAGTTCGAGATGATTGAAACCTATCAGCTATCACAACGAAACGGAGATCAAACCGTTCACACAAGTCAAACAGCTGATCTGTCTCTTCCTTGGTCCACATCTAACAAAGAGAGAAGCCAAGGGACAAGTGAATTCTGGAATCATGAGGCAACAACAAAAAAGATACAGCCGAAACTATTTAAACCAAAACAATACTAAGTCAGATAATTATTATATATCCAGGATACTCCAGGTCATATTAAGAGTTTGAAGAATGCTGAATTTTTTAGCTTAAAATTCATAAAGGGTCAAAATGCCAGGTTTCATAAACTTAACATTACATCAATGCCTTCAACATCTATAAACTTTCAACTTCGACAAATTTCAAAAGAGAAATACAAAGTTTCTAGGTGGAAAAATCCAACCCTTATCAGAATAATTATGTGCTCATACATAACCACTGTGTATAAAATCGAATGCCGCTGACAAAATACGATTCAAAGGTAAGAGGTATGAGAAATTAGCTGAATAATAAACGAAAAAAGAGTGATATGAAGTATACTAATTTACTATGTTAAAGATAAAAAATCCAAAGAGATTTCAGAAACCAAGAAACTGAGGGTGAAATCTTTCAGATTTCCAGTTATCAAACATTAAAAAAGTAAAAAAGAAACTTGTGCTAAATAATTCTCGGGTAAGGGCATTAAAAACCAACGCAATGAAGAAAATTATAATCATCCGCATGGCTGAGTCGTTATCATTTCACTTTAGTATCAACACGCTAGATGCTAACAAAAGAACTCTTGCACGAAGGTTGGCCAGGGATTTGGGGTAAAATCACGAGCCCTTGTGTGCATATTCCTTCACGTGCTTCTTCTTTGCTAGAATTGCCAATAATTTATATTATTATACACCATATGTATACATACATATATATATAATCTCATATGTAAACGTTAACTGTAATATACTAATACATTAACATTTGCAACACTATAGTGGATGCTGAGAAGCACCTTTACATATTAAATAAGTGAATCTTGATTTTATTGATTTTGAGAAGATTGTGTGAGTCTTGGCATTCTATATGCCTTTAAACTATATCTTCATGTATTCGGTATTGCTAATTTGAATTTGATATCGTATTTTACTACTATGTACATTTAGAATTTGTGACTTTAAATGGTGAAAGACAAGTTGAGTAGTTCTTGTTTTACTTATATATTTTTTTTCTTTTATTTGGTGAAGGTCAAGTTCACTAGTTCCAAAAAATATGACAATTAAAATAAAATAAAAAAGTGAAACAAATGTGTTATTAAATGTTGTTATCTGTTTTCAGCTTTCAAAACTGTGAGATGGGTAAGGGTTGATAAACATCATTTCTACTTCTTGCTTTCATTAAGAAGAATATAATCATTTTCCGTTTCTTGCAAAACAGAAACAGAAACGTTTCATGTTTAGTGAACAATAATCTGAACACTTGAGAGGGAATGATAAGCATAAGCATTCCTTAATATAAACTGCTTACATCGACTGAGAAAGAACTCGACCTATGTCTTGTCCCTTGTCTTCAGAATCAAACATAACAAATTAACAAGTAATGAATAAAAACTGCCTCATACTTGCAAAAGGTGACTTTTAAATGCATGGCTAGCGGCATACAAATATACACAAACGTAACGTCTAAATCACTGTCCTACTTAATCGAAATCCATCTCACAACTGTAAGAGTAATGAAATTAGACAAATGCATTTTTAAGTTGATACCTACAGGATCAGTCAAATGCTTCTCATACTCCTCATCTGTGTACTTGACAATGTTGACAGACTGCACCACATCAAATGAACAGAAATCATTTTCCCCGGTAAGTACATCAGATGAACAAATTGATTTTATGAAGCATCATAATAGAGCAATGTCAAGAATACAAACATGTTAGACACTAAAAAATATCTAAATATGGAACAAAGAAACATGCCCAAAATATACAAAAAAAAAAAAAAAAAAAAACAAGTTAATCTTTCAGTGGAAACTGAAAAATTATCTTTGTTGCACAGCACACATGAAGATTGGAGTTTATTTAATTGTATACCTTGTTGTACTTGGCAAATGAATAGTCACCCGTTGGAGGAACACCATTTACAACTCTAACCTGTAAAGCATAAGACCCACAAAAGTATCTTGAACGCACTCAGATGACAATAGTAAGAAGAATTCATGATGTCCATATACTTTGTAAATGGAGTCGATGGACAGGAGACATACCCAGTGGTAAAGCTGCAAATTATCTTTCCGAGCAGAACTTGTAAAAGGAAGCCACTGCCAGGTAATCTGAATGTAGAGTCCCAAATTCATTATAAAGTAAAAACAACCTATAAATAAATTAAACGAAAAATATAATGCAACATATTAATAAAGACGATTAACATATTGTAATTTTTTGTTTCATTTTATAAAAGCAAATATAGGAAAAGATATTGAAATATCAATGTCCTTGAACTCCGCATAAAAAGCTTACTGATGTCTCTAAGACCTGGCCAATGTCACCAATCAGAAGAATACTATGTACAAACATTAATCACAAGATTACAACTGTGCCAAGGACTCAAAAACAAATAATTCTTTGAATGTGATTAAACATCTACTTGTATATACATATATACTATCAAAAGTACAGAAGATCGCCACATGGGAATGTGTGCAAGCCAGTGCCAAGTGATATAACTTAATATCAATGCATGAGCTGAGCACACTATCTAGTTCCAATGCAATTATAACATAATCAACTACATGTTGCAGGCATCCTGCATTAAGATAACTTAAATGTCATCCTAGAAGCTTTGTTCATCTGTACAAAATCACCAAATAGGGTATACATACCAACATAACTAGTTAAGTGACCTTAATTTCTTCAATCAATGAGCTAACATTATATCCAAGGACTATAGCACCCAGCTGTAACAAAACAAAACTAACCATTCTAACCCTCCTCTAGTGCTTGCATATTCTGTTTTTTGCAATTGCCACGAGAATATATATATATATATATATATATATATATATATCATACTGTTATTTTGATCCTATTAGTTTCACCCAGGACTTCTTTAAATAAGTCTACACCCTACAATATGTATAATTTAACAGCAAATTTGCACACGCCATTTCCAAATATAATAATAATAATAATACCAATAATTATAAAATAAAAAATAACCATCTGAAATTTTTAGGAAAAATCTTGCCTTTTCATTTTCTGTTTGAGCTCGACGTTTGAGTTGGGCGATGTCAATGGAAGGCATGAGAGGCGCTAAACCACCTGTAAGCGCATAGACCTGCAATTTAAGTTGAGGTATTTTCAGTGAACAATTTGAGCTAAATGGGAGCAACATATATATAAATATATACGCATGCATATACATATACGTATGTGTACAAGTAAATGATGAAAAGAGAGAATTACCTCCCTGGAAACGCCATCTGGTTTCCTCTGAGAATCTTTCTGGGGTCTAGACTTCTTTTCCTGAGGCAAAGACAATGGCGTTTTGGGCAACCCTAATATATCCTTCGCATCCATCCCAAAAATTAGGGTTTTCGATTGTGGGATCAAAATGAGTTAGGGTTTCATTGCCAGCTCAGCCAGATCAACATTCGATAAGAAATCGATTCCTTTGAAAAGAATGATCCTAGCGTGTACAGTCTATTCTAGTGTAGATTAGGGCTTTTTTTTTTGGGTGGAGAGAGCGCGAAAGCTTACGAGAAATCGAAGAAGACGAAGAGCGAGTGAGTCTCGATCGATTCACCTGCGGGTCACCTAAAGTGGATCACTAATACCACGTCACTAATAACATGTGGAAGTGTCCCTACTACTTACGAGTTACGACAAGACACGTTTCACGTTATCTATTTACTTTGTCCGCTGTGTCTCTCTATATTACTTTCACTTCATATGAGCATCTTAGTCAAATTACTCAAAATAATCAAATACTATGGGTCCGTTTGGATACCCTGTTTTTTGTTTTTGTTTTTTTACTGTTCACAAGACTAAAAAAAAAAACACGTTTGGCAAACGCGTTTACTGTTCACTGTTTTTTTCCCAAGAAAACTGTTTTCTGTGAATAGTGTGTAAAAGTGGTGAAAACACCAAATACAACTTTTAGTTGTTTTTTGAGTTTTTTCACTGTTTAGGTGGTAAAAACAGTGAAAACACCAAATCCATAAAATACAATTTTCACCAAATAAAAGTGGTGAAAACACTTTCATCCAAACGCTTTTTTGTTTTTAGTTTTTTCCTGAAAAAAACAAAGACAAATACAAAAACAATTTTTATATTTGAAGACAGAAAACAAATACAAAAAACAGGCTTTCCAAACGCACCCTATATATATACAAGGATGAAATTATTCTAATATTAGACAAATTACATTTTTCTTATATTATAACATAGATTAGATTGCATTTTATTACGAAAATAACCAAATTGTCCTTTTATAAGTTTTAGTGACCGTTAAAAATAAAAGAATAATATTTTCCTTAAACACACATCAAATTCATACATGTTAATTAATGTGTAACTTGTCCAAACAACAAATTATTGGGCCACTTTGGAAACCAGTATTTTTCGTTTTTGTTTTTGTCCTCTTAAGAACAAAAAACATTATTGTTCTTGTCATAAGGGTAATCCGGAAACAAAAATATGTTTGGTTGAGAATTTTGTCTTCAAAAATTTTCAAGAACAAAAAATAAAAAAACACGTTTGGCAGACCATGTTTTTTCAGAAAATTTGAAAACATAAACATAAAAACATATTTGGCAGGCCTGAATTTCTGAGAACATAAACAAAAAAACATGTTTGGCAACGTATGTGTTCCCTGAATTTCTATATATAAGTTGTCCAATATATGTTACATCAATAGGGATTGCAAACAACACAACATCAAGCCTGTAATAAGCCAAAGTGAATTCAATCCAATGGCATCGATTATTTCAATTATGCTCTGACCCAACAAGTAGTGTGAGATTGTTGATCCCTCAAACCACAAATAAACCAAAACTTCATATACATTCCAACAATAAAATCAAAATCCAAGTTTTATCAAATGTGAATTCCATGTTATATAGTAAAGAACTATATCAACTTAGAACTAGAAATCCATGCATATATCAAATATATATATATATGTCCAACAAACTAATAGCTTCTACATAAGTTGCAAATCAACACATACTAAAATGAACTAATACATATCCTTCACAATCCCTATAGAATGCAACACATCTCTAAACACTACACACTAACATGTCATAGAAATGGTGCTCAAGGGTGCCTTCTAAATGCATTATCCTCCCTGTTGTTCCGGAAGGCGCAACAGCCAATGGAGTATACAACGATGAGGATGACGATGAATATGACATTGACAACAACAACCTTCTTCCAATCACTCTTTATGTTGTCAAGAAGTCTAGCCTTGCATGATTGGCAGTTGAAGCACATAATGGTCGGCTCGTTGCTCCATGCAATGCAGTCCAGGTTAGTGAGTGATGAGTTTGCCGTCTTGGTCCACTTGGCTGAGGGTTAACATAGGCAAAATTGCAGTCGCTCGATGGCTTACAACAACCAAACTGTTGAAATACAAAAACATATCAGCACAAAGCTTAGGTGGCCAACTATAACAAATCTCTCTGGGTGTTTTCCTACATCATATGCTATGGTTAACACTTTTTTTTTTCCTCAAAATACTTGGTTTGGTATTGAAGCAAAACCAATAGCTAGCAACATTGTTCACATATACCAAGTCAAAATAACTTTATCATAATACAATGGCAGCAGGGGAAAGGAAGCAAAGACATATTCCACTTGGTTACAACCTACTACTGCTGCTACCACCTAAAATACCTTGAATTGATGAAACTAAAGTTTTACATTTTTATTTTTGCTATCTTTTGAAATTTTCAGATTTCTTAAGGGTGGGGAGATTTGTTAAAAGAATTTTTTTCTGACCTTATTAAAGTTTCAAAGATAATGGTTGCAAAGTCTCTATGTAACTTCAGCACAGAACAATATTCTAAATCAAATACACGGAAAATGTTGAATTAAAGTAGAATTTGATTAAAATAACAATTTTAATATACTAAAACTTCAAGCTTTCATTAAAGAGACATTAAATCTTTTAGGAAAGATATAAATAGAATTAAAATACTTTGCAATCTAACAGCAAACATTTCTTTCATCAAAGAGAAACAAAATTCATGACAAAACTTCAAGCTTTTCATCAACATCATCACCTAATCATGTCTCACTTGTTACAAAATACATATATATATATATATATATATATATATATTGCTCCCCAAGATAGAACAATTTCAATATCAATAACTAAGGTATTCCAAAGTGAAAAAAATTATTCTTTATACCTGAAGTAAGTTACCTTTTTGTCATCAGTATCATCGCTAACTAAATCTATCTCATCATCTAAGAGGCGCACACACACACGAACATACACAAACGCCCAAATAGAGACACAAACACACACCCCGACACATATAAACACACACACATACACATATACACACACACATATACACGCAGAGAGAGAAGAAATGGCCGAACCTGATATGAGCTTGAGGATGAAGATCTGTGATTCCCAAATCGAAGCCTTAGGTGTCGCGAAAGGGCCCCAATCGAAGCCCTAGAACTGTCTCGAGCTTGAAGAGGAATATAATGAGTACAATCGAACAATAGAAACCCTAGAAGGAGATCGTGAGTTTGGAGAACAAACCCTAGGAAATGAGGTTGTCGACAAAGAAGAGAGAGAAGTGTTCTCGAACACGTTTTGGGAATGATTTTTTTGTTCTTCTTTTTTGTATTGAACATGTTTTCAATAATAAGGAGAGCTACAGTTAAAAGAACAAAAGAACACCATTTTTTTGTTCTGGATTTGGGCCCAAAATTGAGAGGTGTTTTTTTATTGTATTGAAAAACATATTGGGCATTTTTCTTACCCAAACAAGTTTTTGTTCTCATTTGAGGAACAAAAAACAAAAAACAGGACAGAAAACATGTATCCAAACGGGGCCATTGTATTTTATTCATAAAAAAAATGTATTATCTTGACTTGACACTCAAAGTGAGTATTAATATGTTCTTCAACAGTGTACAACTTTAGAAAATATGGTTGAAAAATAAATTTTAAATATTAATCCACGCATAGAACCGAAAAAGATATTTTTGACATTCGCATATACAATATTTTTACCTGCCAATCTATTTGATTATAGAACCTGCTATTGGACATGCTCAATAGATAACGGGAATGGAATTACATTTGGATGGTTAGAACACCTTATCGAATGGAACATGTTGAGCCAAATCTCTTTCGCGTGCGTCGCAAGTTCCATATAGATTCCTTCTCAATACAGAAGAATGAAGGGCAAAGGGATTAATCGAGAAAGATATGAATGGATAAACTCACACTAACTTGTCAATTTGGAATCTGATCTCCAGTGGACCACACAATAGGATTCGAACCTCAATGAAGTTCTGACTCCGAATTCCAAATGAGAAAATTTTATTTAACCACTTCTGTAAAAGTCCCCTCCATGCACACCTTTAAAAACCTAGTAAGTTCACAATCATCACGGTTTTTAAATGCATTGTATTATAGAATTGTGTTGAACTCACATATAACATTTCACATTTCCTTACCCATCCAATGCTTATAGCATGTACCCTCATCTTTTTTTACTAAGTGGATAAATTGTACTACCTCTGTCCCATATTAATTGTCCACTATTGCAACTTTACTTGTTCTAAAATGCTTGTCCAGTTCGAATTCTAATGCAATTTAACCTTCTACTTTTCCTAACTACCCTTCTTTTACTAACTTTAAACAAATATGGACTCCACCATAATACTATATCATTAAGGGCAAAATTGAAAATTACACACTAGTCAACTCAAATCAATAAAATGTTAAAAAATCCAAATTGAACAACTATTATGTGACAGGGAGTACACAATATTGTAGCTTGCACAATGCATATTTGACAAAGTGGTCATTTTGGGGCCCAAATTTACGTGGGTGCACCATTGGTGGTTGTTAAAAAAACATTGGATGCTCCTGAATAATTTTCCACCTAATATCCTCTTTAATTAACTCGTCAATCAAATGAGTGTTAAGCCCAATATATATATATATTTTTTTGAACGGTTGTTAAGCCCAACTTTGCACTCAAAAGTGAAGCAAACACTATTTTCAACTGAATATGTCTTACTTTGAGCTTAGGAAACGACTCAAACATACGTTTATGCGCCATGCGCACAATATACAGTGCAGTACTGACAGCCTCCCGCCATATTTGTACTCTTTCAACGCTTCATCTGAATTCCCACATTAACGGTCACATCCGCAAAGGAAATTTAAAATATGCCCGCCACCTGTTCGACCAAAATCCCACATCCCAAAACGTGGTCTCGTGGAATTCATTGATAGCAGGATACATAAAACACGGTCAAATGAAACATGCTCTACAACTGTTTGATGAAATGCCCTTGAGAGACGCCGTGTCATGGAACACGGTGTTGTCAGGTCTGCAAAAGATCAAGAACACGGAAGGCATCTACCATTGTTTCCTAAAAATGAGAAGGGGTGGCTTGTCACCCACTGAATTTACATTTCCTGTTGTTATTACTGCAGTTCTGGGCACTGCATTCAACGTTTTGATACCGCAGTTTCATGTTGTTATACTCCGGATGGCGCTGAGTTCAAGCGTGTTCGTTGGGTCAGCATTGATTAGAGGCTACACTGAATTGAGGGATTGTAAAGGTCTGTGTCAAGTCTTTGATGAGATCTTAGCAAAAGATGTGACTTCATGGAATGCATTGATTTTTGGTTATATGGAGTTGGGATTAACCAGTGAGGCTCAGAGAGCTTTCGATAAGATGCCTGAGAAGAATATTGTTTCTTGGACTAGTTTGGTTCATGGGTATATTAGCAACAAGAAGATTAATAAAGCTCGGTCACTGTTTAACAGAATGAGCGAAAGGAATGTGGTTTCATGGACTGCAATGATAAGTGGTTATGTGCAAAATACGAAGTTTAAGGATGGTTTGGAAGTATATTTTTTGATGCAGAAATCAGGGTGTCAGCCTAATCATTTTACATTGTCGAGTGTGCTAGATGCTTGTGCGGGTTGCTCTTCTCTTCTCGTGGGGATTCAAATTCACGCAACCATCTTCAAGTCCGGTATGCCTCTTGACGTGATCTTGTCAACCTCCCTTGTCGATATGTATGCCAAGTGCGGGGACATTGAGGCAGCTTTCTGCATTTTTGAGTCCGTGCCATATAAGAATTTGGTGTCTTGGAATTCAATCATTGGAGGTTATGCGAGGCATGGCCTTGCAACAAGAGCATTGGAGGAGTTCGAGAGAATGACAAAGGATGGAACTAGACCTGACCAAATCACATTTGTTAATGTTTTATCAGCATGTGGGCATGGAGGACTAGTTGAGGATGGTGAGAGGCACTTCAATTCTATGAGAACGAAGTATGGGATCGGAGCAGGGATGGAGCATTATGCTTGCATGGTGAATTTATACGGGAGAGCTGGTCAGTTAGAGAAAGCAAAGAGATTGATCGAGGGAATGCCTTGTGAGCCTGATGTAGTTGTGTGGAGTGCATTGCTTGGGGGCTGCGTCTTGCATTCGAGTTTTGAACTGGGTGAGTTTGCAGCAGAGGGAATTTACAATCTGGAAAAAGATCATCCTGCTGTATATTCTATGCTATCAAAGATGTACGGTGAAAAGGGAGCGTGGGGCAGTGTAACCGAGTTGAAGAAGATGGTGAAAGAAGTGCATGCTAGGAAGCAGAAGGCTGGAAGTTGGATTGAGTCAGCTTTTGTTGAATGAAGGTTCAGGGAATTGGTGCAGTTGAATGAGTGAAAATGCAGTCGTATGCATTTCTACATAACACAATATATTCTTCAAAACATTCCATAATCCTCTGATTAAATGTTAAATTTCCAGTAACTGTCTATCTTTTGCCCAATTAAACCAGCCTAGTAACAATTCAGAACCATCATCTATTATGATGAGTCCCACAGGACTAAATACCACTCTATATATTGTTATATTTGCTCATCCCGTGTAACCATTAAGTTCCGGCATCTATTATGCAATACATATCAGTTGCATTCCCCTTTGGCAAAGTTGGGACACCTAAATATAAATTTGAAAGAAACCTGTTCGAACATAAATATGTGAAGTTCGTACAGTTCGAACAAAATGTTACAAAATGACTTCCCATGCTCTGGAATTACCAGCTTTCTACCTATCAGAACATCCAAGATATAAAGATATGCGGGCAAATATAAGTTTATTTTCTGTTCCTGCCCTCCTCTCTGTCCGCCTCCCGTTTCTTGTAAAGCTTCTCAAGGACGCGCTTCGCCTCACATTGGGGGAAGTTTTCAAGATCAAAATAGTGTGGTGCTATATCAACTAACCTGAACAAATAAAAAATACAAGCCAAAATTTATAAAACCACAAGATATATATCAAATCCAGAAACTAAACTATCAAGCCATTTGCATATCCTTCATTATGTATGAGTTTCAGAATTACCAAGTTTCACCGCTTGAATTGATTTGAGGTACTTTTTCTTTAAAACTAAGTAAAGATGTACCACGATAATTTCAAAATAATATTTATCTTGAAATCATAAATAGATAAAAGACTCCGAACCTACCTAAATTCTAAAAGTGGACAATCTAAAACTACTATCAACAGATCAGCCAAATCTCTCATAGATCAAGTAACAATGAATTACTTTACAAGTCATAAACTTATCGTATCTTTATTTAACTTATTTTTTTACAATTTTGGTACGGTATGTTCCTTAAAGCACCAAATTTTTTTATTTTGATTCCATCAATTAGTTTTTGCTACTAATATAATTTGGAATTTCATTATTTTATTTACTTTTATATTTCTACAATCCTGCTTAAAATGTGTTCATTTTCAAAACCTCTTTCTTCCATAAATAAAAATTTAGCAGCTATATATTGTTTTATTGTCATTATTTTTCCAAATTACCGCACCCTCTAGTGGGGTCCAGTAATAACAGTTAACAAAAATCATAGATGTATGATAACAAATAGTGAAAGATAAACTAACCATTCGCCACGAACATCTGTAACTGTACGGATGAAATTCCTGCTTGTCAAGACATACTCATTATAAATTACCCAATCTGGCTTGTGATCCAGGCAATTAGAAGGGTGCAAATGAACCATCTGCGAGTCGAAATTTGGAAGTTAGCTATAAACTTATTTTTTATACGTCAAATACACAATCCTCTTGAGCTTAAATCAATTTAACACATCATCCTACATACCTGATTGTCTTTAACAGTCAGATAGTGTCGAGCACGTTCCAGATGAGCAACCTGCATGAAATATCCAGCTAGCATAGCCTTCCTAATGTTTATATAGTAGTCACGGCTGTTAAAATCTGTGCTGCATAGCTTGAGGTTGAATCTCCCCATGATCCGAGCCAACTGCTGTCTCACATTATCAGCTGCTTTCAGTGTCCTATGGTTGATAAAATTTTCGTAGCACCAAGATTGATCCTCATCTGAATTTCAGTCACCAATCAACAAAATAAGAACACCACACGGAAGAGATAATGGCCTTGCAACCATAAAGTAAAAGGGAAGAGAGAAAGAAGAAAAAGCAGTACTCACTATTTTGCTTGTATGCGTGGTAAACATTCAAGAGCGTGAGGTGATCCCCATCAATGTGCCCAAAGCGCGCTTTTGCTTCATCTGCAGCTTTTTGAGCCTCCCTAGGCCGGACAAAGCAATTGGGTACTAAAGAAAAAATTGGTTATCACAGAGGAGGCCCACGGTAGGTCAGCAGATGCATAGAGGCGGAACAACACCATTTGCTGAGAATACTGAGAAAATTTACCCAAGAAAAAGAGAAGGAAAAAAAGAAAAAGAAAAAAAAGAATGCTGAGAAACTGCATCTATCTGCATCAGCACTTAAAATTCTATGATGCATGCCAACGAAGGCATGGAACACAGACAAAGACAGTTGCTGATGACAACCTAAGCAGACAATACATTCAACCACACCCAGATGCTCTTATGTGCATGTGTATGTAGTTAAATGTATAATACCCTGTGCACAGAGACATTTCTGTGCACATGCTATAAAGAACAATGGGCATGCATTCCCAGATGCTGATGCACATGTCCACTAAAACTAAGATAAGACTCGAGACAGACATTTGGAAAGCAAGATAACAAACTACAATACCTGAAAGCATGGCAGATATTGACAGAATTTCATTTGAACAGTTGAATTCTGGACTGACGACAAGCATCTTAGACATCTGTGGATCTAAGGGTAATTCACTCATAATCTCACCCAGCTTGGTCAAGTTTCCCTCATCATCAAGCGCTCCCAAGTAATTCAAAACCTCTAATGCTCGCATCAACGTCTCTGGGGCAGGGGGATCCATAAAATCAAAATGAACCAGGTCATCTATCCCCAGTTTCTTCAAGGTAAGGACAGTATTTGCAAGGTTTGATCGCAGGATCTCTGGATATGTCTGTGGCTGAAGATCATTATTGAAACTTCTCTCAGTGTAGAGTCTGAAACATTTGCCCGGCTGCGTTCTTCCAGCACGTCCTGACCTTTGGTGTGCACTTGCTTTCGATATTGGAGAGACCAACAAAGATTCAACACGCACTCGTGGATTATAAACTTTTTGTTTAGAGAACCCAGGATCTATAACGTAAACAATACCATCTATGGTCAAAGAAGTTTCCGCAATGTTTGTTGACACAACAATCTTCCTTCCAGGAATACCACCCTCTGATAATGGAGGGGGAGCCGGATCAAAAATCTTCTGTTGCATAGCAGGAGGAAGCGTGGAATACAGAGGAACTACTTTCACAGGCCCCACCTGATCTCCCAAATTTGCAACTTCTTTTGTAATTTTGCGACAAGCGTCTTCTATTTCCTCCTCACCAGTAAGAAAAACTAGTATATCGCCAGGTGATTCACACAAGTGTATCTGAACAACTGTACGAATTGCTGCTTCTAGGTAGTCCCTTTCAGGTTCCTGGGTATAGAAAATCTCTACTGGATGAAGTCTACCAGGAACTTTCATTAGAGGTGCCCCATTGAAATATCCCTGAAACTTTTCTGCCTCAAGAGTAGCACTCATTACCACTAGTTTCAAGTCAGGCCTGTTTCTCAACACTTCCTTCAGAAGCCCAAATAGAACATCTGTTGCCAAAGTTCTTTCATGAGCTTCATCAAGAATTATCACTTTGTATCGTTCCAAAAGTGGATCAGTCATTGCTTCTCTTAAAAGCATACCATCTGTTAGATACCTGCCGTGCAAAAGAAAATAAATTTAGCAAACATGAGTACACGTGCACATGGAAGCTTTACAAGTCAATTTGAATGATTATATAAGAAGGAAGAATTAACTGACTTCAAAACTGTTCTTGCACTGCTGCAGTCCTCAAAACGAATGCTATAACCAACTTCCTCTCCAATAGTTACATCCATCTCTTCAGCAACTCGTCGAGAAACGGACATTGCAGCAACCCTTCGAGGTTGGGTGCAACCAACCATGAACTTCCTGCGCTTATCTTGGTTCTCTATTTCAATGGCTTCCAAAACAAACTGAGGAATCTGTACAGCAGAAATACTGCCTTTGTTATAATGTGTTCAGCGAGAAAGTTCCATTTCCAACAACTCAAAATTGTGCCTAAATAAATGTGTACTAGCACATCCAAAACGAATCCATGCAAGCCAAATATGATTACAGGAAAACCTATTGAAGACGCAAGGATTATATATGACACAAACAATTTCTAGGCGAAAATCCATTAAATAAAAAGTTAGTATATGCTCCAGCTAGACATCCCTCGTAAAACCTTATCCAACTGCAATAGAACAATGACATATATTATTGGGAGACCCTTTCCAGCCCTTCAATCTAGGTTTGGAAAATGGCTTACAAGGTAGGACAGACTGGCAGGAAGACATGAACAACTTGGGTTCAGGACAGGGATTATTAATAGGCCCATCCCGCCCTGCTCCAACTAAAAAATTGCTCCACTAAAACCTCCCTTGTAATTCCTAAAACATCCTCTTAATATTCTTCTGTACCTAATTTTTTATAAGAAAATTCTGCCTATTCTCTCAGAAGTCATGGGTTTCAAAACACACAACAACAGCCTCACACATGCAAAGGTAAGATTGCATACATCTTATCCTCCCCACACCCACTTGGGACCATACTGTATACAATTGTTAGAATCTCAGGTTGTTCAATATATTAATAGCATGATTATAATAAATAAGTACAAAAAAAGAAAATTTCAAAAATATATTCATATACTGAAAAGATATACACTTCTCATGAAATGAAATCACCAAAACTTAGAATGATTTAAAAATCTCCGCCATATTAGATGAAAATTTTATTTTTTTGGGCTCTCTCAGAACCCATCTCCTTTTGCCATTCTCAGTGGCGCGGGAATGCTAGGTTTTGTTGTTGGGTTTTTTCAAGGTTATGGGTATGCCCAGATCATCTAAAAGTCTTAGTTGGGACTTAGAGAGGTTGCATAGTAGAGGCCAAGTCCGTTTTCTTTTTCGGAGGGTTATGCCTTTATGTGCATGGTGGTGTTTACCGATTGACTTCTCCCCTATTACTGCTTTTTCAGTTGGAGAAGTTGTAAATCATGTAGGAGATTGTAAAGGCTTTGGATTATTTGAGAGTTTAGAAGCCCTATTATGTCTTTTGGGGGATGTGTCCCCTTTTGCAAATTTTGGTTATAGAAAAAAAAGTTAAAAAATTAACAGGTTGACTCTTCTTAATTGGCAGGTATATTTTTAAACTTCTCAATCTCGGGCTCATGCAAACTTGTAGCAAAATCACCAAAGCTGTTCAGTGTTTAAATGTGCAATTTTTTTATTAAACAACACCATAGGTGATGGTAGGCAACCGCTAGTTTCTCCAAATTGTAATCCTTTTATGAAGGTAATGTTTAAAATGCAAGGGGGAAATAAACTGAATCAAACTCAAGTAGTTAAAACACATATGGGGTAAAAGGTCACCGCATAGGAGAAGAACCATACTTAATTACAAGTGTGTGGTAGGTAGTATGAAGTATCATCATACGAGTCACGTGACATAATTGTCAGATCACAAACAAAGATCAAAAAAATTCTGAACTACAACTACCCAGCATTCCTTTGCTAAGAATGTGGCAATCAAAATATCTTCAGATACATATGGGCACATATTTTTACTGAAAACCAATCAACAATACAATCATGGTAGCAACAGGAATTGCACACCAAACTATTGAAGAGCACAATCATGTCAAAAACTATAACCCAACCCCCCAAAATTTTCAGATTGGCTTCCAAGAAAACCTCAAAAGCTACACCCCAAAACCAAATAAAAAATACAATATTGTCAAAAATTATAGCAAAACCCGTTAGAACAATTTAATAAAATCTGGGTTTGGCTTCCATGGAAATTCACCACAACTAGAAGAGTATTTCAACATTTAGAAGCCACAAAGGTATGATAATCAAACCAATCAAAGTTAATAAGTAATGGGTATTATAAAAAAAACTGACCTGAGTGGTTTTACCACTACCAGTTTCACCAACCAAGACTAGGGTTTGGTTGGCTCTCAAAACTTGCAGAAACTCCTCTTTCTGGTGCCAAACGGGGAGAGTCTTCCTCTTCTCCAAAATCTCGTAATACCTCTGCGAGTAGACCCGCCCATTCCACTTGTTCACCGGAGACACCGAAGTCGTGGCGTTGTTGCTGCTTCCTTGAACCGCGCCAACGCCATTTGTTCGCACCGATTTGGCAGCGGCTAAGCCATCATCCACAACATCGAACAAACTCACCTTTCTCTTCCTCTCACCCATGCCTAAATTCAAACCCTAATCTTCAATCGAATCACACAAAATCTCAAACCCCCAAATCCTTGTGATCTCGACCTCAATATCGAAACCCTAGGATTTTACTAGGAAGAGGGGTATCGAAACCCTAGTAACACAAGAGAAAGGGGGGAGTACGGCGTTTATATGCATGTATAGGGTTTATCTATAGACGAATTTCACTTCACTATTTATTTGTCCAATTTACGTATTATATTTTTAATTCTTTTAATTAAATACACATTCTATTCATTTTTTCAACTCTGTAATTAAAACAAACTTTTTTATATCATACATTTGTAACTCTTTTAATTAGAGCAATTACTCTTCAGTTTTTAACATTTTTAGTTGAAAACAAACTTTATAAATTATTGATTTAACTCTTTTAATTCAATCAAATTCTATTAAATTTGTAGAATATATACTACTATTAGAGGTATATATTATTATTCTATTATATATTGATAAATAGTTTCTTCCACATATACAATTTTTACTCGTTAGTAAACCAAACTTGACTTTTTTTTAATACTTTATAGTTGTGTTGTTTTTATAACTCCTTTTCAATTTAACCTGAACAAAATTTATTTCTTTTAGAATTTTATCATATTCATAACTCTTTACAGTATTAGTAATTTAAAGTCACCAGTGAAATTCAAAATTTTCAATCAAAATAGAAAAAGAATCTAGCTAATTTCATTAGATTTGGAAAATATATATATATATATATATATATTTTATATTCTATTCTAATTGTAATTTGTTTCTTATTATATTTTAAATATATAATGCTCTACTTGTATTTTTTTAGAATTCGTTCAATTCTACTTTTTTTCTAATTTCATTTTTATATTACATTTTTAACTCTAAGTAAAATAAATTCTATTGGGTGTCTGACTCTTTTGTTAAAACTAACTTTTTGCATTATAAATATATTCAATTCTTTGATTATAATAAATCTTTTCGCCTTAGACTCAATCATCTTCCTCCACTGAATTTGAATTTATGTAACAACTATACTTATGAAAGGGGATATGTTTATTTTAATGTATTGACATGTTGTCCACCATCCTTACCCAAGGTATTTTTTACCACGTAAAGTTTTGATAACATGTTTTAACAAGTTCCATGCATTAATTTTTTTTTCTTTCTCTTTTATTATGTTTTATTTTGCTCATTTTCTTCAAAATTATTAATGTTTATTAAGAAACATTTTCCAACTTCAAGGGCAAGAGTTAAACGAGATGCATATAGAAAGAAGAATGATTGGTTCTTAGAGCAGTGTGAAGCCTATATATGCATTATCTTGTCGGTGTGTTGCGACTTTAAAATATTTTGTAATTTTCTCTAATATTCAAAACGGGTCTAACACCTTTCTATTTTATTTTTTATTTTTATCTTTAATCCTATGAGCAAGAAAATCTACCACATGTTAAGCACCAGAATTGCATAAGATCCCTAAGTAGTACAAAAACAATTAGTCATTACATATTCAATTTATTAATGGGTGATTTTCAAGAAAACCCCTGAGGTTTGCTTTTTTAATCAAGAAACCCTCTATGGTTTCAAAAACCCCCTATAGTTTTATTCCGGTTTCAAATACCCCCTTACTCCGTTTTGGTGCCTCTTTTGTGTTTAAAAGACATCACGTGGTCGGCACATGTGGTGGTTTTTGTCCATTTTGCCCTTGAACTATATTTTGCTTGAGTGAAAGTGCAATTATACCCTTCTATGACATGTTTGGCACAAAACAAGTATGTAGACCCTAAAGTCTACGTTTTTGCTTTCTTCCCCAAATTGTTCTCCAACAAATACCTCTCCTGCAAATTGAGCTGCACTCCATCAATGTAAGTTTCTCCCTCTAGCTTCGTTTCCATTAATGTTGTTTCCATTATATGTAAGTTTCTTCCCCTAGACTCCATCAAAAGATCATAAATTTCTGTTTTTGATTTTCATTATATACACATACATGATATATATATATATATACATTGTATATACATATATGGGTTAGACTGCATCAAATTTTCTTCATTTTTCTTTTCGATTTTCACACATGTACATATATAGGGCTTTAAATATGGGGAATATACAAAAATATACTGAAATTATATATAGATTTCAGCTTCAAACCTTATACATACATATACACGATATATATATATATATATATATATCAGCTTCTGTTAAAAAAAAAAAAATTCCCCCTACTGTATTCAGTTATTTCTTGTATTTGAGTATTTTTTTTTTAAATTGCAGTATATGTCTACATCAAGCAGAAGCTCCAGTGTTAATTTGGATTTGAGGTATCAAAATGCACAATGTCCATGTGGGCAACAAAATGAAATTGAAAGGATTGCTGCTGGAATTGAAGATGATGTGCGTGAGTTGAAAATCATGTTGAAAATCAAGTTCTATGTAGTGTTTGGAATGGTTTGGTTATGTTCTTGTAATGACATTATGAATTGTGTTTTTATTTTACAATGTCAATGTAATGGAATAAATGGTTTGGTTATGTTATTGTAACGTGCATCATTCACTACCATTTTGACATTCAATTTGGCATCTAACATTCACAAAGTCACTGTCATTTCACTGCCATTTCAAAACCATTTCAAAACACTAATCAACACCTCACTAAGCATCTCAAAATACTAATCAACACCTCACTACCATTTCAAAACCTCAAGGATACACATTTCAAACAAGCTAATAATATCCATAAAATTCAAGCATTCACTGTCATTTCAAAATAATATCAATACAGTACATGCCCAAAGCAAGTCAATAATATCAAAATTACCCCCCTTCAATAATAATCACAATTACACCCATACATCAAACCCCTCTAACAAAAATTTCCAAAAAATAAGTGTCTATAAAAGATAATTGTAATCCCATCAGTCTTGCAGGTCTGGTGCCTTGTTTGGGTCCACCAATGTCATGTTAGGGGGACAAAAGTACTGCACCTGTAAATGCAAAAATCCATTAGTACCGTTCACTCTTAAATTACATTAAACAGTTCTAAGTTGGCTGAATTTAGTACCATTCAGCCTTGAGTGCCTTGTGTGCTTTGAGTGCATGGAAATGACATTGAAAGAACTAGTTTGGTTGACATTGAAGCCTGAAAGTTACAACGAGTATTAATGAGAAAGCAAACAAAGAATGTAACATATATACACTAGTAATGGCTTGAAAATCAAGAAGTGTTAGGTTTAGTCTTTAAAATTTACATGTTGATTCATAGCATCAACAACTCTGTTTCCATCTCTAATGACTTGAAAATCACTTGGTGCATTGTTAGCCTTTGCCATTCCAGAACCTTTAGGTCTACCTCTACGTTTCCCACCACCACTTCCACTAGGAATTGCACTGCCACTTGGAACAGAATTACCACCACCAACACCACCAGTTTGTTTCTTTTTTGGTGGCCTTCCACCCTTACCTTTACTCTGCTTGGGTGGTGCTGCTTCATTCTTGCATGTCCTACTATTGTGACCAGGCTGCCTGCACTTGTGACAGATAATTTGATGTTTTTTGGTTGTCTTTGGAGCTTCATATGGTCTTCTCACTCTGTTCTTTGGGGGTCTGCCAGGCTGATCTCTATGGGGTGGAGGCAAGATTGGTGCAGTGCCCACCTCTCTGTGCATATCTCTAAGTGAGAGAGGGTTTATGATATAAGCATAAGTCTTCATATAACTCTGTCTTGTGTAGTACTTTGACACATATGTCTCAGGGTCATCTCTCCTATACAATGCCACTGCTAGTGCATGTTTCATGGTATTCCACTCACATTCCAATACCTACAAGAGCATGTTTTATCCACCAAGTTGACATAATCACTTACCCCAACATCTTGGTAAGTCATATTGTTAACCTGGTACTTATCCCCACCTGCATATTGCACATGCATGTTCCTCACACCTTCACTATTCTTCACAAGTTTCTCTTTGATTTTAGGACACAACAATCCTTGAGCACTCCCAATCTTCTCTCTTCCCTTTTCAAACTTAAGCATCAGTTGCACCCTTATCTTCTCTAACATATAAACCAGTGGCTTCTCCCTTGCCTTCCCAATGTAGTGGTTGAAACTCTCACACATGTTGTTCAATGCGAGACTGCTTTTGCACCTCCAATCATAGTCACATCTAGCCCAATGATGCCTAGGTATTTTTAGCAACCATTCAGCTGCCTTAAGGTCTACAGTCTTCATCTCTTGTATATTAGCCTCAAATTCAACAACAGTGTAAGCCTTTGTTGCTGCCCAGTAAAATGCCCTAAGCCTTTTGCCTCTGAACTCCTTCATATTTTCATAGAGATGTTGAAGACAAAATCTAAGACCAACCCTAGGGTATTTGACCTCAAACATCCTCAACAGACCCTGCATTCAACAATGAAATGTTAGGAGTGGCCAAAAAAATGTACAATATGAAGAATAAATGAAAGTGTTTAGCATACAAGTGTTTCATACCTTCTGCCTATCAGAAATGAAAGTGAGTTCATAACTCCCCAACACATCAAACAAGCAATCCAGAAACCATTCCCATGAATTCCCACGCTCAGACTCCACAACAACTAGTGCAATTGGGAAGAAGCTATTGTTGGCATCCCTGCCTATTGATGCTAACATGTGGCCCCCAAATTGTCCTTTCAAGAAACAACCATCAAGACCAATGAAAGGCCTACAACCTTCTTTGAACCCCCTCCACATTGGCTCCAAACACCAAAACAATCTTTGAAAAGACACCCCAGTTGCACTGTATGGCACTGTGCTCACATGGGCTACACTGCCAGGCATTGACTCCTTAATCAAAGCACAACAGTCCCTTGCCCTTCTATATTGCTCCTCATGTGTACCCCAATGATTTTCAAAGCTATTACCCTCGATCTCCTCACCTTTTGTGTTGAGACAGTGACATCAAGCTCACTTTGTATTGTTGCTTGCAAACTAGTGACAGTGATATTAAGGTCTGCTATTAGCTTGCCAACAAAGTGTTTAGCAATGAACTCTTGTGTTAGTTGACTATTTATCATAACACCAGGACAAGTATGGTGATCATAGAATTTTTTTACCTCAAATGAGTAATCCCTTGGATTGTCACTTGCATGAATCCTCCATTGACAATGTTCATCCTTACATTTAACAGTGCATCCATCCCTATCATTCTTCACAAACTTCATATCAAACTTCCCCATAACTGCAATGTACTTTAGTGCCTCTCTGAAGTCCCCAATTGAACCAAACTTGGTATCAATTTCTATTTTTCTAACCCCTAAGTCCCTTATAATGTCAAAGTATATTATGGGGTCTGGATTCCAATCCCCTTCCTCATCAGACCCAACCAAACTAATCAACTCTTCACTGGGTTGATATTCAGAGTCATAATCACTACCCTCAAACTTATTAGGCCCCTCATCATTCATACCACCACCATTGTCAGACTCCTCACCATTCTCAGACTCCTCCATATTACCTTCCTCAACTATTTCATCAGTTGCATTACCTACTACAATCATATTGTCAAACATTATATCATGTTCAATAATATGTATAACATTTATTGAAGGCCAAACAATATACATTACAAGTGTGTTCAAGTGTTCAAACAAGTGTATATATATAATGTATGTGTCATGCATATAAAACAGTGTATAGTTGTTCAAACAAGTGTCATGCATATGAAACAGTGTTCAAATAAGTGTTTAATTACAGTGTTCAAGTGGTTAAGTATAGTGTTCAAGTATATAAGGTTTAATGACAATGGTTCAAGGTTAAGTATAGTGCTTAATTAATTATATTTTTTTCAAAGTTTAAAGTCCACAACTAACTTTTGCCCACTACTTACCACCATTACATTTTGAGATTTGAAATTCTCTCCTTATCACAGGAAAAAAAGTTTAATAAAAAAAGGTGGAACAACTTGTATGGAAGCCATCTATTAGTCGCTATGGTGCTAATGAAGGTCTGCCTGAACTCAGGGAGGCATTAATAAAAAAAGGTATAATCAATTGATTCTATTGTTTCATGTTAAATACTCATGTTATAATCAATTCATACACTAAAAACCCTAATTTTATATACTGGAAAACCTAATTTCGTACATTTAAAACCCTAATTTCATACACTCGAAACACTTTTAAACATGCAATAAAAAATTACTACAAATAAACAATTATTGTTTCATGCATATAAAACAGACCCAATGAATATTCAATTCAAAATCCTATTTTGTTTATCAAGAACAATACTTTAATCAACTACATCTCAATGACTCACCATGAGCAAATAAATAACCTGGCAACATCTTCCAAGCACTTTCCACCTATAGATTTGCAGACCAACAAAATAATTGAGAGAACTGATTTGAGGGACCAGTTTGAGAGAAAAGGTAGTGTAAGTGTCAAATTTCACTCACATCGAAGAATATCTTATTTAGGCTCAAATGGCCATATTTATACATTTTTATGCTCTTGGGTCATGGCCTAAGTTCATGGGGTCATGACCCACTTTCTTAATAACTACCCACTCTCTTTTTGGTAGTGGGTTGTTGATCCATTTTTCAAGGGAATGGACCCACGTTGATGGTCCCACGTATATTTGGTGGGTACAATATATGGGCTATTTATTATTCACATACTACATGGGCTCAATATTCTTTGGGCCTAATACATGGACCTGGGCCTGTAATTTTCACTATTTACACTAGCCCCATTCGGGTCGGGCATACGGTTCGTGGGCTTGGCCCGAATTTATTTGAATTGATTGATGCCAGCCGTTTTGTTGATGACGTCAGTGTCATTATTGTGGAGAGACGTGTGCTTTCGAAGTTCATGATGGCAGCCGCCGGTTCGCTGTACTCGAGGCATAGGGAATCGACGCATCTCTTCAGCCTTAATGGTGTCTGTTGATATGCAGTGCGTATATAAACCCTTGTGTGATCTCATTTTCACTCTTCATCGCTTTCAAATCTTGCAAGCAATCTTTAGCAGTGTTCAAGCTTTGACCGCCGATTGTACTTTGATTACCGGAGGTTCTTCTTTCTTCTCGCCGGTTATCTGTGTAAGTTTGTCATTCTCATCATGTCTGATAGTAGCGCCACAAGATCTACCGAAGAGACGACCCATCAAGAATATGGGGGATCTGAGGTTCCGAGCCCCCCTTCTGCAAATCCATCTTCTTCATCTTCTCCTCCTTCTTTGTCCATACCAAGTCGTCCGGACCTATCTGGCTTGGGAGCAACTGTTTCGGAGATAAACAACCAGGCAGATATTGCTGATGTAATTCCGATTGGAATTCCTGTAATATCCGACCCGGTTGGGACCGATGCTCCTGGAGGTGCTCCCGTTGGACCCTCCACCGAACCAGCTCCCTTCGTGGCAGAACCACTTGAAACTCACAAAAGAAAATCTGTGAACCTTAAAAGTCTGAGGAGGGATTGTAGGATCCCAAAAGAGGTGATCTTGATGGAGTACGATCCTTCTTTCGACTTCAGATTGGGCGACGGAGTGGGTCCGGACGAGGTGTTGTTGTCGGCCCTTCAGATAAAAATGCTTCGATTTCCTCTCCATCCTCTTTTTCATTTTATTTTCTTCACCCTAGGAATAACCCCTCTGCAAGTCAACCCAAACTTCTTCAGGATAATTTCCATGTTAATCCTGATCAACAGAAAGAAAAGGCTATCCTTGGGTCTGGCAGATCTTCTGCTCAGCTACAAGATTGTGGGTCTGAAAGACTGTGAAGGGAGGTACAACTTCTACCCATTCAAAGGTCGGGCGATCTGCCAGGGGACTGAGAAAACAGAGAAGTACTGGAAGGATAAGATGGTTTTGGTGAAGGGGGCTTGGTTTTACCCCTATTCTAGGAGATGGCCGATCCCATGTGTTTTCAAGCATTTAGCCCTTCTTCCCTTTTCTTTTATCCATAAGGAATCCTGCCTCTGTTCCGGATGCGACCAGCTCAGGGCGGATTTTGTTTATAAGTCTTTAGGTTATAGGGATACAGAGATAGTGGCTCAGGATGTAGAAGCCCATATTTATTTGTTAAAATCCAAGGTCTGGTCGGACCGTTTATCATGCACTGACCTGCTTACTCCTGCCAATTTGCAGGGTATATCCAGGTTAGGAGCCAAGTACAAGATCATTATGGATCCGATCAGACCAGTGATTGAGGATGATGATGATGACATGGAGGAGATGGCTGCTCCTTCGACCGATCAAGGGCAAGTGCCTCTGGATTCTAGTCTTCAGGCTGCGAATGTTAACCCGGCGGGCGATGCTTCCGGGTCTGCACTTGTGCAGACCACCATCCCTGAGCTGCTTCAACCTTCTTCCGCCTGAACTAGACCGACGGGGGAAGAAAGGCCCAGTAAGAAGAGGAAGCATAAGGGTAAGGAGAAGAGTTCTGCTTCTTCTGACCAATCCACCTCCAGCCTTACTTCTATGTATGCCATGATAACACGGGCGCAGGCGCTCTGGACGTCGGAGGAGCTCGAGGCACAGAGGCATGCTGACCCTGACCGCCTTGTGCGCAAAACTCCGGGGTTGTTATTGGGGGTACGTATTTGCTTGATTCCATGTTATTCCTACTTTTGTATACATTACTGACCCACATTGCTGACCCATTTTGCCTTGAATTTTTCTTCTCAGGCTCTCTTCAGCGTCAATGCGTTATGTCTTTCCCACGAGGAGGGCGTGAAGGAGCTTGAACGCCTGAGAGCTGACCTAGCTGAGAAGGACGATCAGGAGAAAAAAACTGAAAGCTCAGCTAGGGGACCTCCCATCCAGGGTTGCCCAATTGGAAGAGGAACTGGCTCAAACAAAAGAGCAAAATGCCAGGTTGACCAGTGAGAAGGAGAAGCTGGCATCTGACCATGAGGCTCTTCAACACCGATTCGGCATCTCTCAGTCAGCCCTGGAGATGTGTAAGAAAGGAGGGCTTGACATGCACCAGCACTATTCCCAGATGAACATGATTGTAGCTGGTGAATTCTGGAGGAAGGGCTTTGTTGTTGGAGAGAAGGATCCAGCAAGGAGGAAGATCAAAGATCCTGATGCCATGGATAAGGTGTTAGGGGTGCAGAGGCCATATTCCAGCCCCGAGCCTAGTCATGCTCAGAATCTTTTCACAGAATTCCTTCAGGGATATCTCCCTGCTGACCCTCTCAACCCCTCCATAGAATTCTTCCCTCCGACCACACATGTGGATACCTTAGGAAAAGATTTTAGTGGTTCAGGCCAAGCTTAGGTCACTCCGTATTCCTTTTGTAGTGCTGTATTTTGTAACATGCCTTTCAGGCAATTTTGTAATACAAAACGGCAATTTTTTGCTTTATTTAATGGAAACTGCACTTTCCTATGGTACGAGTCAGGCAATTTTTATCGTGAATCAGGCTTATGAGCCTCTGTCATCTCATTACTTGAAATTATTTTAATTTTATTCCTCTGGGAGTGAATCAGGCTTGTAAGCCTCTGTCATTTCGCCACTTAGGAAATATTTTAATTTTATTCCTCTGGGAGTGAGTCAGGCTTGTAAGCCTCTGTCATTTCACCACTTGGGAAATATTTTAATGTTATTCCTCTGGGAGTGAGTCAGGCTTGTAAGCCTCTGTCATTTCACCACTTGGGAAATATTTTAATGTTATTCCTCTGGGAGTGAGTCAGGCTTATAAGCCTCTGACACCTCACTAATTAGGAATTATTCCTTAACTTATTCCTCTGAAAGAGTGAGTCAGGCATATGAGCCTCTGTCACCTTCTAGAATTTATTCCTCTGAAAGAGTGAGTCAGGCATATAAGCCTCTGGCACCTCACTAATTAGGAATTATTTTGTAAACTTATTCCTCTGAAAGAGTGAGTCAGGCATATGAGCCTCTGTCACCTTCTAGAATTTATTCCTCTGAAAGAGTGAGTCAGGCATATAAGCCTTTGGCACCTCACTAATTAGGAATTATTTTGTAAACTTATTCCTCTGAAAGAGTGAGTCAGGCATATGAGCCTCTGTCATCTCACTACTTAGGATTATGATTAATTTTTGGCTATCTGTTTGCAAGAAGGATGACCATCTTTTTATTATAACCGTGAAATTACAAAGATAACAATATCTGACTGAGTCAGGACAACAAAAATGGAAATTTTAGAGAGATAAAGCTGGGCTCAGATGCCTCTGTTTAATTATTCTGAGAACGAAATAAATATCAGGGATAATACCTCTTCAGTCGTGAGGCATTCTGTGAATTGGGTTCCATATTGCCGTCACTTTTCCTGAGGCGGTAAGCCCCACGTCCTATGACCTCTGTGACTGTGTATGGTCCTTCCCAATTTTCCCTGAGTTTTCCGATTAGCCCGATCTTCTTTCGTAGTACCATATCGCCCACCCGGAATTCTCGTCTTTTGACTTTTTTGTTGAAGGTGTTCCTGACCCTCTGATGGTAGGCTGCTAGCCTGATGGCAGCTTGTTCTCGCTTCTCTTCGAGCAGATCGAGTCCATCAACCAGCTGTTGGTCGTTCAGTTCTTCCTGATACAGCTCTGTCCTGGCTGTTGGCACTATTTGTTCTGTTGGAATGACTGCTTCTGTCCCATACGCCATTGAGAATGGTGTTTCTCCTGTAGGGATTCTTGATGTTGTTCTGTAAGACCACAGTACCTCTGGAAGTTTGTCTGGCCACACTCCCTTATGCTCTTCTAGCTTCTTCTTTAGGGTATTCAATATGGTTCTGTTGGATCTTTCGGCCTGGCCATTTCCTTGAGGGTATGCGACCGATGACGTTCTCAACTGGATCCCATGTTCGTTACAGAATTGTCTGGTCCACTGATTATCCAGATTTAATCCGTTGTCAATCACTATCGCCCTCGGTACTCCGAACCTGCAGATGATATTGGTCCATATGAATTTGATCACGTGCCTATGAGTGATGCTGGAATAAGCTTCTGCCTCGACCCACTTGGTGAAATAATCAGTTGCTATCAATGCTTGATTCACTGATCTGAGGGCCATGGGAAGTGGTCCAACTGCATCAATCCCCCATTGTGCAAATGGGTGTGGGCTGAATATGGGGTTAAGCAGTTCTGGTGGCGGATGGATGAAATCCCCATGGAACTGACACTTTCGGCACCTTCTGACAAAGGCTTCAGTATCGTGGGAAAGATAAGGCCAGAAATATCCTTGGCTTAGTACTTTATGGGCCAAAGCTCGTCCCCCTGAGTGATTTCCGCATGACCCTTCATGGATTTCTTTCATTACGGCCGATGCCTCTGAAGGTGTGAGGCATCGAAGGTAGGGTCCACCAAAAGATCTTCTATACAGCTGGCCGTGTAGCAAGGCATACCTGGCCGACTTCATGCGGATTTTCCGAGCCTCTGTTTTATCATCAGGGAGTGTACCATTTCTGAGGTATTCTGCTATGGGGTCCATCCAGCTCGGCTCCCAAGGTATTGCGCACACCACATCTGACTGATGGATGCTTGGGACATCAAGATAGTCGATCGGGGCGATTCTGGTCAGGTCTTGATCGTTGATTGAAGCCATGTTGGCCAATCGATCCGCATTTTCATTTTCCTCCCTTGGGATCTGACTGAGGGAATACTGCTCCAGTCTGTCTAGCTCCATCTGAGCCAACTTCTTATAGGGCTGCAGCTTTTCTCCTGCGTCGTACTCGTCTTGAACTTGTTTCACCACCAGCTGTGAGTCACTGAAAATACGGAGCTTCTTAATACGGAGGCTCTGAGCTAGTCGCAGCCCAGCTAGGAGTGCCTCGTACTCTGCTTCGTTATTGGTGGCGGGGAACTCCAGACGCACTGACTGCTGGATTCGGGTCCCATCTGGTGTTATAATTTCGAGCCCAATTCCCGAGCCAGCTGAACCAACTGATCCGTCTACATAGAGAGTCCATTCGGGTTCATCTGGATCTTGGAGGATGGACTCTGGCTCTGCTTCTAGGAGAAAATCAGCTAAGGCTTGACCTTTGATAGCTGTTCGTGGCACATACGTAATGTCAAATGTCCCGAGTTCCAACGCCCATCTGGTTATTCTTCCAGTCAGATCGGGTTTGGACATGATAGATCTCATCGGCATGGTGGTTGGCACCACGATTGGATGAGTTTCGAAATAGTGCCTCAGTCGTCTCTTTGCGTTGATTAGAGAAAGAACAGCTCGCTCCGCCATGGTGTATCTGGTTTCCGCATCAGATAGGGACTTGCTGCTGAAGAAGACTGGTTTCTGGCACTTTTTGTCATCTTTTATTAGCGCTGCGCTGGTTGAGGTTGTTGACATGGCGAGGTACAGATGCAATGGTTCTCCTGGATTTGGTGAGGCGAGGATCGGTGGACTTTGGAGATACTGTTTCAACTTCTGGAGGGTCTCTGCCTGTTCTGGCCCCCATATGTTTCCTTTTCCGCCTTTAATTGCCTGGAAAAATGGTCTGCATCGGTCTGTCAGTCGGGATACGAACCTGCTCAGGGCGGCTACCCTTCCTGTCAGAATTTGGACCTCCTTTTGCATTTTTGGCTCTTCGCAGCTTACCAGAGTCTTGACTTGCGATGGGCTGGCTTCGATTCCTCTTCGGTTGACTATATGTCCGAGGAACTGTCCGGATGAGACTCCGAAAGAACACTTGGCTGGATTGAGCTTCATCTTGTACCTTCGGAGTGCATCGAACACTTCTTCCAAGTGCTTGAGATGATCGCCTTTCCTCCTGCTTTTCACCACCGTGTCATCTATGTAGGCTTCAACCGTTTTGCCCATCTGACCTTTGAATATTCCTCTGACAAGCCTTTGATAGGTGGCACCTGCATTTTTAAGTCCGAAAGGCATTACTTTATAACAGTACGTACCTTCTTCGGTAATGAAGGTTGTTTTATCCTCATCAGCCTGGCTCATCGGAATCTGGTTATAGCCGGAGTATGCATCAAGAAAAGAGAGCCTTTCATATCCCGAGGTGGCATCTACCATCTGATCAATTTTCGGCAGAGGGAAGCAATCCTTCGGGCAGGCCTTGTTTAAGTTTGTGAAGTCAACGCAGACTCTCCATTTCCCATTCTTCTTTCTGACTACCACCACGTTTGATAACCATGATGGGTACTTCACTTCCCTTATGAATCCAGCTTCTAGCAGCTTTCCCACTTCTTCGGATATGATCTGGTTCCTTTCTATCCCGAACCTCCTCTGTTTCTGCCTTACCGGTCTGACATTTGGATCAACATTCAGGTTATGCTGAGCGATCAAAGGATCGATGCCCGGCATGTCGAGATGAGACCAGGCGAACACGTCTGAATTTGTTTTGAGGAAATGAATCAGCCTGTCCTTTTCTTTTTTCTGGAGATATGATCCGATGAACGTGACCCTGGTGTGATCCGTCTGACAAATTTCCACCTCTTCCAGTGGTTCCGTTGTTGACTGAGTCTCCTGACCCTCTAAGGTAGGGTCTGACTGTAATTGCTATTTCTCGTTGTACAGGGACTCTTCTGGTGCTTCCAACGCTTGTTTATTTCTCTGGTTCAGGTCCTTCATGCATACTGAGTAGCATTCCTTCGCTGCTACTTGGTCTCCAGGAATATCTGTCACGTCCACTCCATTCGGGTCAAGACAACGCATGACCTGATGGAGTGTCGAAGGAACACCTTGCATCCGATGGATCCACCCTCGTCCCATCAGCAAATTGTACGATGGCTTGACGTCCACCACGATGAAGGCTTCTCTCAGGGTTCGGCGTGCTGCTGATACCGACAAATGGACTACGCCTATTGGCTCTACGCGTCGTCCGTCAAAGCCGGCCAAAGGAATCCGAGCCGGGTGAAGCTGTGATACATCAATTCCGATTTTATCGAAGGCCCATTTTGTCATGATATTGGTGCTGCTTCCTGGGTCAATCATTACGCGTTTGATCAGACAATTAGCTACCAGAAGAGTGATTACCAGAGGGTCTTCGTGAGGCATCTGAATATTCTGCATGTCAGCTTTTGAGAACATGATCTTCGATTCTCCCTGTAGGAGGGTTGTCTGGCAGACTTCCCCGACTCGCCTGAGTTTGTGTGCTTTTCTTAGCTTTGACCTTCTGCTTCCTTCGGCCTCCAACGCCTCTTCACCCCCTTGGATCATGTGGATAACCCTCACCGGTTGCCCTGATGTGGTGCTGTTCGGCTGTGTCGTGTGCGGTTTGTCTGGTCTCGGTTGATCCCTTATTACGTAATCTGCAAGCTCTCCTTTGGCGATCATTGCCTCCACCTGCCTTCGGAGGTTTCTGCAGTCATTTGTATGATGACCATACTCGCTGTGAAAGGCACAGTGCTTGGTCATATCCCTCTGCTCCATCGGCTGTCTCATCGGTGGAGGCGGTCTGAAAATACCTTTGTTTTTGTTTTCTTGGAAGAGCTTTCCCAGGCTGGTTTTGAGCGGAGTAGTTCTTTCTTCCGTCCGTTGACGCTTGTCTGAATTTCTGGATGATTAGGTTTGTCGAGGTGGATCTTGTCGTTGAGGCCTCTGATCCCTCATCCTTTCTTTGGATTTTGCCTCTACCGTTACTAGAGAGGCTCTTCTGTATCTGACAGCTTCCTCCTCTTCTATTCTGAGATACCCTTATGCTCTGGAGTTGAGTTCACCAATGTTGACAGGGGGTCTTTTCACTAGTGAAGAATGGAATTTCGTGCCAGGGATGACCGCCATACGGAATGCTTCTACCGCTGACAACTGATCGCAGTCGTCGATAGAAGACATTTCGACGTTGAATCTGGATAAGAAGTTCTTGAGGCTTTCTCCTTTTTCTTGGGTCATGGTGAAAAGGCTTGATATCGTTTTCCTTTGCCTCCGGTTGCTGAAGTATTGACCGATAAAGCGTCTGCAGAGGTCATTCCAACTGCTGATGGATCCAGGCGTCTGCTTCCTGAACCACAGAAGTGGTGCCTCCGTCAGACTGGTTGAAAAGACTTTGCACAAGAGCGCTTGGTTTCTCCCGTAAACAGTCATTTTGGTCTGCACCTGGTAGATGTGATCAAGTGGGTCTTTCGTACCATCATACAGCATAAAAGTTGGCAGTACAAACTTCTTCGGGAATTCTACTGCTTCAATTTCTTCTGTGAACGGAGACTGAGTCATATCCGTTGTCGCGTGGATCGCCAGATCGTCAGGGGTCTGCAATTTCAAATCTTTCATTACTTCTCTCTGGATTTTGGCAGCCATTTCGTGCAGGTCGTTCTGGGTCGGGACCTGCGTCCTTGGCATTCCTCCTGTAGTGGGGTGAGAGGATTCTTCTTCTTCCCTCGGGACTTTATCTCCTCTGGCAGCATATGCATCTTTCTCGTGACGAGAGTTGAAGTGCTCTGGCTCATCTGCGCATTCTGCTGGGTCGGAATTTTGGAGAGGAAATGGGCCCCGAGTCACTCGATGGAGCAGTTCGGCATTCTGCTGCTCGAGGGCCGCGTTCCTCTGTTCTACAGCCTCCAACCTCCTCATGACTTCTTCGAATCTGCTTTCATTGTTTGTTGACCGTGTGGACACCATTTTTTTTTTTTTTGTAAAAATAAAACTTGCAAGTGGAAAAATATATAATCGTTTCCCACAGACGGCGCCAAATGTAAGTGTCAAATTTCACTCACATCAAAGAATATCTTATTTAGGCTCAAATGGCCATATTTATACATTTTTATGCTCTTGGGTCATGGCCTAAGTTCATGGGGTCATGACCCACTTTCTTAATAACTACCCACTCTCTTTTTGGTAATGGGTTGTTGATCCATTTTTCAAGGGAATGGACGCACGTTGATGGTCCCACGTATATTTGGTGGGTACAATATATGGGCTATTTATTATTCACATACTACATGGGCTCAATATTCTTTGGGCCTAATACATGGACCTGTGCCTGTAATTTTCACTATTTACAGGTAGGTTTGGCAAAGGGGGCGACAAATGATGAAGATGAAATTAGGTTCTGTCCCAGGGTTAACCCAAGTAGTGCGAACGGTGCCGTTTTGAGTCAAGGGATATTTTTGTCATTTAGATATATCAACTTATACTGATGGGCATTTACGTCTTTTCACATTTCCGGTACCGGTAAATTGGGCTTAGTTTTTAGAAAGGGGGTATTTGTAACCGGAATAAAATTATAGGGGATTTTTGGAACCATAGGGGGTTTCTTGATTAATAAAACAAACCTTTCTTGAAAATCACCCTTTATTAATTGTTGAGTCTGCTCCTGCTAATTGGTTAGCGCATTAGTCGTTGTTACACTAAATCCTCAAGAAAAGGAGATTATACTGGTGAGAGTCAACCTAACCCAAAAATATTAAAACAAATTTTTTTTTCTCTCTCATTCATTTCCCCCCCTTTTTGCTAATTTAACCTTAACCCGTTTGAAATGTCCATCTTCCCTTTCTCTAAGGAGAAGATAGTGGGTAACCCCCGAAATCTCTAAGGAGAAGATAGTGGGTAACCCGAAATCAAACCACGTAGTACCCCAAGCCGTTTGAAATGTCCATCTTCCCTTTCTCCATGGACAGGAAATAAAACCACGTGATACCCCAAGCCTAATACACGCATGAATTCTATCACTTATGTGTGATATGCACCAGTTCTTTTAATTGGTTTGGGATACCAGGTCATCCTTATCCCCATGATATCCAATAATTTTCCTTCTCCAAGCATTAACAATAATCTGAATGTAGACCATTCTGGTTGAGGAACCTAGAGCAATTGGAATTAGATTGCTATAAGTGAAGCTCCCTGAATCTGCTTTTGCTAAAAGGTTCTTCAAAATTTGTTGCTTGCAAGTGCAACATAATTTATCACAAAATAATGATACACGAGTAATACCAAGTTGATAAAAGGAGCAAGATTTGCATAAGATATTTACATGATTATGAACATATTGGGAGCAAAGAACAAAACTGCTACAAGGGGATTGCTTGCAGTTTGGGAATCTTATCAGGAGTTGTACTAGTTTCTGGTTGAGTTCTGGCATCCTGAAGAATGAGCACTTTCAGTGTGCCTGATTCTCTCAACCAAGCAGCCACCACAGCTCCACTCGAAATAAACCTACCAATATTCGACTTAGCAACCTCAAATGGTGCACCCATGCCACTCAGAAGTGCCTCAATAGCTCGCTTTAGTGTGCCATCACCAACTACTTTGCTGTGTTTGCCCCATCCCGTTAAAATGCTGCACAATGACCAAAGCTTTAATCTTCCTCATGTAATCAAGGTGTAATCGAATAACTTGAAAAGCGAATAACTTGAAAAGCAAGTATATAATAGTTAAATGCAATATACCTCAATAGTTTTGGCAGCTCGTGACCTTCAAAAACAATAGATCGCACATTGAGTAACCAGGCATGAACCATTGCGCGTGCAGCACCAGAAGACATCAGATGCAGATCTAAGCAAGAATCAGACCATGGGTTCTCCCACACTTGGCGCCGCTTCCCTTCAAGCACAACAAGTTGGGCCCCTCGTTTCTGGGGGGAAAAAAAAAAGGTGAACATGTCTCAGGTCAATATCCTGGAGAAGTACAAGGGATTCTTTGGCAAATCCCTTTTTCTTTTTTGTTGGTGCTTGGGGGTTACGGCAGGGAGGGAGAAGAATAGATATGCTAGGTCTAAAAGAGTTGATTGTTTTATTAACTAAACACATTTCGTACTGTTAAAAAAATCAGGAGTAAAGCTATTAGAATGGACATACAGAAGGGGCCATGCAACACCCGTATTAAGTAAGATTTAACAATCGATATAAGAACACATTTGGCTATATTGAGGCCAGGCTGCAAAGGCCGAAACAGAAATAGACGACAGATTTCTGAGATTTTTGTTTTATCGGACAATTAAATCGGAAACATACAAAATAGTGAATGAGAAAACTTTTTGAGGACATAAAATATGTTTCACAATATTACCCTGTGTTTGCCTAAACAACTTCACACTTGCTATCAACTTGAGTCATCATCGAGAGGAGTTACGTAAACTATCTTTCTTTCAACAGAATTTGAAGAACTTGTTAAATATAATCTTATGTAATCCTATCTACTGGAATAGGGCATCCTAGTACACTATAATGTGTTCCAATTGAGCAATGAAGCAGGTTTGATTACCAGAAATTACGCAAGACTTACCTGACCAAAGTGCCACAGCATGTCAGTCAATGCGTTATAAAAAGCAGATGCCGTTGAAGAGTCCATCTGCCTCACCTCATCGAAAAGGGATAGAGCTTGCATCCATACATTTTCTCTGTGGCCCATGAGAAGTCCATGTGCCACACCATAGACTTGATTATCAAATAATCGAAGCTCCTCCAATAACAACGAAGCTTCTTCAAATGAATTACAACGGCTGCAGCAGAAACCAAACAAGTACTACATCACCCATAATTTTCAGCCAAACTTGCTCAAAAATAGGTCTAAGCATGAAAACAGGAAAAGTAGACAAAAGCTAAAGCAATACAATTCTAACCAAACTATCGACATCTTTAGGTTAAAAGGTTAAGCATCAAACAATCCACAACCTTAACAGGTTGATATTTTTCTGTTCTATATGATAGAGAAATACGGTGCAAATAAATGGCGTCCACATCAGAAGGCACAAAGATTCATTGTGTTTAGAGCTGTTGTTATGGCAAGCACAGCAAACCAACAAAAAACCACGAAACCTGACAGAATAATACACACACCACACAAATATTTAGTGAAGTTTGACACAAATCATGTCTACATCCTCGGTGAAGATCCAACAAAAGGTCCAATATGCACACAACAAGAATAAAAGGACATCACAAGTTTTTAGCCCCTCTCTTTATCTGCAACGTTCAGTGTCTCAATCTCTCTACCACTCCAAACCTTAGATCCCCTAGTTTATTGGTTAGGAGAGTACTACATAGACCACAATCCACAAGCAAAAAAAACAGGTCCAAAAAAAGTGCCCACACAAAGCTCCCTTTTCAGGTCAACCGGATCACAAACCGACCTGACCACAAATTCAGGTTCACAACATCACAACTGCATTAGTCAGATTTGATGGTAAATTGGGAAACTTATCCACGACATTCATGGGATAGCAAAGATTGGAGTATGTGTCAAAGTTGTAAGTTCTAGCCAGAAGATGTCTTTCTCATTCCAAAAATTTAAAGAATGATGAGACATATTACACATCTTAGTATTCAACCTAATGTTGCCAAAACATGACTCGATATCCAAACAGTGGTTCTTATTTTTTGTTAGGATAATTATCGGAAAGGGATAAGGCTCTCAAATATTGAACAGGCCAACAAGTCTCTAGAGTATGGATAAAGAAGATAGAAACTGCAGATGGTAAATGTTTGAGAAACTTTTACACTTGTAATTTCTGCACTACAAATACCAAGGACAACATTTTAGTGAATGATGCAAGGGTTCAGAAAGAGAAACACACCTGCAAGCATTTAGAATCGCAGAAAAGGTGACAACATTTGGTTTTATTTGCAATTCGTGCATCTTTTGAAAAACTCCCAAGACACACAGAATCTCCTGTCTGCCCCTGTCACTATAATTTGCAAGATGCGACTTTTGTGCAGCTAACTGCTCAAAAATCTTCGCGATCCTATCATCCCCTGCATGTACATCTCCAAAAACAATCAAAGGTGAAGATTCCATTTGCGACTCAGTGGTTTCACTAGTACTGCGAATTAGACATTCTTCAGCTACTGATTGCCCAAATGCATTAATTATAGAATTGTAAGTGACAACATTAGGCTGAATCCCTTTCTTTGTCATCTCGTCCAGCAATAACAAACAGGATTCTACTAACCCCTTTTTACACAGGGCATCAATAAGTTTGCTATAGAAAACAACATCAGCCTTCAAGCCTTCCTGCTTAAACTCACTGTAAGCCTCCATTGCTTCTTGATACAAGCCACCTTTTGAGTACACACTGATTAAAGTCGAGTAGGTCAATAAATTGGGTGAAATATGCCTTGCTTTCATCCCTTCTAATAGTTCTTTAACCTTGTCATATTTCCCTTGTTTACCAAACCCATCCATAAGGGCATTGTAAGTAACAACATCCTTCTTAATCCCAACATTCTCCATTTCCTCACAGACATCTAGAGCCTCTCCAAGCTTACCAAGGCTCCCATATATCGCAATCAAAGTGTTATAACAAACCCTATCCGCCTTAATTCCTGCATATTTCATCTCATAAAACAAACTCACCGCTTTCTCTAATTTACCGGCTGTGGCACACCCACGAATCATAGTACTGTAAGTCACCTCACTGGGCAAGATACCCTTGGTAGGCATTTCCGCTAGTATCTCAAAAGCTGCATCCATGTGTCCGCCAGAGCAAGCAGCATCCAAAAGGGTATTATATGTATAAATATCCTGATCAATCCCTCTATAAACCATCTCACTGAACAAATTCTTCGCGGTCTCCCACAACCCTGCTCCACTACAAACAGCAAGAAGCGAATTATACGTAATCCGATCGGGTTGAACCCCATTTCTCAACATTTCATTAAAAAACTGGGAAGCCCTCTTAAAATCTGCACCCCCTTTCCCACAAGCATCAATCAAAGCATTGTAAGTAACCGAATTCGGCTTCAACCCAGAATTCTTCATAGCCTCAAAAACCCTAACGGCCTCATCACAGTACCCACTCTTGCCGTAAGCACTTATGAGAGCTGAATATGCATAAACGGTGTTCCCATACCCTTCATTAACAGCAGTTTCAAACACTTTCCAAGCTAAATCAACTTTACCCAATCTACCAAGAATGCTAATCATTGAACTGGCTAGTTTACCTTGCTCGTTGCGCCTCCGATCGCGGCGAACAGCGAATTCAAAGCAGCGCATCGCCATGGACCACTCGCCCCTGTTCCCCAGCTCCCGGAGCAAAAATGTATAATCATCTGAACCACAGAGCTTTGATTCGAATCCGATCAACACAGTATCAATGTGAGTGTCATCGCCGCTGTATCGAACCGCCTGTTGGAGGGCCTCTTCGGCGGCAGAGGAGTGGCGGCTAGATGCGTTGTTGCTCTTGGGGCGGCCGAAGTGCATCTTGGAGACGAATCGGGTCGATCTGCGGCCGGAGAAATCGGCGGAAAGCTCCGATTTTGAGGGGGCGATGGAGGCGAGAGAGGGGAAATTAGGGTTGGAGGAGAGAGGGGCGGCGGCGGCGGCGGAGGCGGCATTTCTCGGGGGCGGCGGGCGATTGAGGGAGAACTTTTGGGAGGTGAATTGATGTTGGTGGTGGTGGTGGTTGGGGTTGGGATTGGGGTGATTGTGACGGTGGTTGTGACGGGGGTTTTGGATGGTCCGGTGGTGGCTGTTTTGGTAGGGCTTGGTGGTGGTCAGAGCATAGTTGGGTGGAGGAGTGGAAGAGGCCATGAGGGTTTGGAGATTAGAGATAAGGATCTGTACTTTATTCTCTATACCGTATCTATTAGGACTCTCTCTCTCTCTCTGTACAATAAATATACATATATATATAGTATCTAATATAAGGTGTTACAGTGTTAGCTAGCTGAGCAGTGGACACTTCACTTTGCCCTTTTGGACATCGAAATGTCCGTATGTACATCAAGAGAAATAATTGTGTGCATTGAAGTGTTGGAAATCGGTCAGTGTCTCCCTATCTACTAATAAAGTAGTGACTTTTGGATTTCGTGATCCATAACCATAACAAATCTATTAATTAGGGTTAAGTACAGAAAACACCTTATAATATAAATACGGTGCGTATAACAACTTATATTTTAAAAATATGTGTATTGATATTAACACTTTTGAAAAACGTACATCCCCTGCAAGTTTTGAAAACGTGCGAATATCCTTCTGCAAATTTCGGAAACGTGCGAAAACCCCCTTCTTTCCGGTCATGTGCAACTCACCTAACTTTTATACCCTCTTAAATACCCATTTTACCCTTTTTCTTCAAAATATATATATAAATTTCGAAAAATAAATTTCGAAGCCAATATATAAAATTCAAATTCAAAATTTATATATATAAAATTCGAAACCAATATATATATATATATATATAATAAAATTTTTGAAATTTATATATATATAATTCGTAAAAATATATATATATAAATTTCAAAAAATATATACAAATTTCGAAAATTAAATTTTAAATTTCGAAAAATATATATAAAATTCGAAACAAATATATAAAATTTGAAAATATATATATATAATTCGAAAAAACATATAAAATTTGAAACAAATATATAAAAATCGTAAAAAATATATAAAATTCGAAAAAAAAATATAAAATTCAAATAGTTGTGCAAATAGAAATATAAAAAACACAAGTGACCGAAGTACAATACACCAAAACAACATTTAAATTCAAAAAAAGTATAAAATAGAAGTATATTTTCCCCGAATTTTATATATTTTATTTTCAAATTTTAATATATATTTTTTCAAAATTTATATATGTTTTCGAAATTTATATATATATTTTTAATTTATATATGTTTTTCGCAATTTTATATAATTTTTTGAAATTTATATTTTTCTTTTCAAAATTTATATTTTTTTTAATTTTATATTTTTTTGAAATTTAATATATATTTTTGAATTTTAGATATTTTTTCAAATTATATATATATTTTTACGAATTTTATATAATATTTCAAATTTATATATGTTTTTCGAATTATACTAAGGACATATATGTCATTTAACACGAAATGGGGTCAATTCGCACACAAATGAAAATATTATGGTAAAATCAAACTAGGAGGGTGTTATACGCACTATATTCATACTATATGGGATTTAACGCACGCGACCCAATGTATTATTGGGTGATATTACCAAATAATTTTGGGTAAATTACACAACATCCCCTGTATTTTGACCTAATTACAGGCACTACCCCTAATGTTTCTGAAATATCAGTTACCCCCCTTGATATAGTCGGAGCAGATGTCCGATGACTTTTAGAAGGGAAATTACTTTTTTGCCCTTAATAAAATATCCATATTTATAGATTTTTCTAGTGCTTCGTGAAATATCAATTCTACCCTTATCTTGGTTTTAGCGGGATAGTGTACAGTGCTATGTCATTTCATCTGACACCCTCTCTATTCCCAACTAATCACACATACACCTTTTTAGATATAGAGAGAGAAAGATCAGTGGTAAACTCAAACACGTCCTTAAGCTTTCTCTTCTTTGTGTTTGATGAAACCCTAGTTTTCTAGACGATGATGAGCTATCCATCTGAGTCTCCTTCCTAAATCCCAACTCGAATAAAAATCTATGTTTTTCTCTTTGTTTCCTTCATTAACCCTAGAAAAAATTGTGTCTTGAGATGAAGATGAGTGATTTTTCGAGTTTTAGTTAGGTAAAATTGCAGGTTTGATCATATTTGAGTAGATTTACTCAGCTTTCAGCTTTGTTTTGCACAATATTGGTGGATCTATCACTTTTACTCCTTTCAACGTTGAAATCAAAGCTATCTGAGTTGGAAACTCGCTTAGAGGTATGTTTTATGTGTTTATTTTGTCGATTTCGTTCGTATTTGACTCTTTTTAGTTAGATCTGTAGGTTTGATAAGTATCTCTCTCTATATATATATATGTCTATATATTTTGGGTGTATACACTATTTGATATGGTGTTACATGTTCTTACCATGTACAAATATGATGCTCTTTAGTCTAACTTCGTCTATTGCTATGCTTGGTGATTCTGGCCTATTTAAGCACAAATTTATGGGTTTTTCGGGTCTTTTTTGTAATGTTTTGTTAGTATTTGAGGTAGGTTTAGGATGTACACGAGCATGTGCATGATAATTGTTGTTGTTGAATAGTATTTAACATTTAATGTGAAATTTTCAACACTGTTAACATTTAATTTTCCAATTTCAATTATTGTGGAACATTATTCATTGTGTTATAATGTATTGTTGCTCACTACAGATCTAAGTATCGTGATCCATTATTCATTTCATTTTGTTTGAATTGTTTGTATATATACTATATCAACAGATGGGTGATGTAAAACATGATATTAGGGTTCACTACAATTATACAGTGAATGGAATTTATGATGTTGATTCTGACAGATATTGCCTTATTGATTTGATGGATGATATATTGCAAGTGTCTTTGGAAAATTTGTCATCAAGGATAGGGGTAACTATCTTAATGCATTGTGTATTGCCTGTTTCTAATGAGAATATATTAGTTAAAATTGATGAAGATATGCTAGAAATGTTTAGGATTCACTCTAATCCATATAAAAGGTTCATTCAGTTGCACGTAGAGCTTGATAATGTTAAACCTCTAATGATTAATAGTCCTGCTCATTTTCAAGTGCATGATGATAATGTTGTTAGTGATAGTGATAGTGATGGTGGTGAGAGTGTTTCTGGGGGAAAGGGTTCTAATGAAGAGTCTGAAGATGAGGATTATATTCTGGGGTTTAGTACAAAGGATGATGAGTGGGGCGATTGGGGTTCTAGTGATACTCCTTTAGGGAATAATAGTAACTTGGGAGGTGTTAAAATTGACAGAGATGATGGGTTGTCTGATTATGGGGTTGGGGATGAATGTGGTTCAGAATCTAGTATTGAAATTATAAATGAAACTTATAAAGAAGCCAGGGCTAAAGGTAAAACAATGAGCCAATGTTTGTATGGGACTGAATTTCATAGAAAACCAGGACAAAAGATAGACCTTGTTCAAGGACTGTTGTTTGATAATGTAAAACACTTTAGGGATGTGTGAAGGATTATGCAGTCCAAAAGTGTTTCAAACTAGTGGGGGATAAAAATGAGAAGAGTAGGGTAAGATGTCATTGTGTTGTCATTGGTTGCCCTTAGATGATCCATGCTTCTCCAATCTTTGACAATGTCACATATCAAATAAAAATCTTGTTAAATAACATACATGTGTTAAAGAAAACTTTTCTAAATAAGTCACATCTACTTGGATTTCAAACAAGTTCTTTAATAAGATTAGAGAGAACCCTGACATTAAAATATCAAGCTTGAGAGTTGTTGTTAAATCACTATATGGGATTCAACCAAGTAGAATGCAGATATATAGGGCAAAGATAAAGGCACTAGACAATATTGATGGAAATCATGTAGAGGCCTACAAATTAATCCCTTCTTATTGCAATGAAATTGTTAAAACTAACCCTGGCAGTTTGGCTAACATTATGAGGTCTAGGGCAGACTTGTATCAAAATCCAATTTTTAAGAGAATCTTCATATGCTTTAAAGCTCTTGCTACTGGTCTTAAAAATGGATGTAAACCATTTATTGGTCTAAATGGCTGCTTCTTGAAAGGACCATATGGAGGAGTGTTGCTTGCTACCACTGCACTTGATGGAAATAATGGGTTATTCCCATTGGCTTATGGGGTTGTTGAAAGTGAAGGAAGAGACAGTTGGGGTTTTTTCTTAACAAAGCTCCATACCATGATTGGTGATGACTTAGATGGCATTCAATGGACCTTCATGTCTAATCTGCAAAAGGTATTTTAATTAAAATCCCAACTTATTTCAATGATATTAATACTTGAATGAAAATTGGCTTATATGACAGTTGATCTGATTTTTTTTGATTTTTTTTCTTGTAGGGTCTTGATTCTACAATGACACAAATATTTCCTCAATCTATTCACAGGTATTGATGTAGACATTTATTTAACAACTTTAAAAAAAGATTCATTTGTTTGCTATTAAAGAAGTACTTCTTGAAAACTGCTAGAGCCTATAACCAACCTTCTTTCAATGAAGCAATGCTTCATGTGAGGAATCTGTCAGAAGAGGGTTATAATCATTTGATGGAGTTGTCACTGTCCTCATGGGCTAGGCATGCCTTTGATGTCCAAGTTAAGAATGATCATGTTACTAACAATTTAAGTGAGTTCTTTAACAATTGGGTTGGTGATTTAAGGGGTTGGACCATTCTTAACTTGTTAGAATGGATTATGAAGCAATTGATGGGAAGACTACAAAAGAGGTTTGAGGTGGCTGGTTGTGAACCCGTTCGTAGTCACCGAACGAATTAATAACTTTTATAAATTTAACAGAATAACAGTGTAAAGAAAAATGGCAGGGTAAATAATAGTGTTTGAAGAACCAGAGAGAATAGATAGAATTGGAATGCTTTCTTTGATTTTTCGAAACCTTTTTATACATGAATTGGTTCTACCGTTATGAGAAATGATAAATGGGGATTTAATACGGATATAAAGAGCATAAATGCATATATAAACTACTCTTACTGTTTTATTTATATTTATTGCTTGATTTGTAACTGCCTTCCATTTTGATCTTTAATCTGAATTGGGCTTCATCTTTGATTTTGGGTTTTGTCTGTTGTTTGAACATGACATTTGCTATATAGGCTTGTATCAAGTTGGGCTCTGGGTATTGTTGATAGGCCATGTGTAAAAATGGGCATACACTTTGCCCCCAATTACCAAGTCCATTTCATTTTTGAAATAGGGTTGAAATTTGAAGCGACTTTCAACTACATCATTACCTTCTTTGGTTTCTTCATTTCGTTTCATCTTCTCCAAGTGTATTCAACTTCTAGGGCGAAAGCTTCCTTTCTCTAGAGCTTTTGAAGACTTTTGATGAAAAGTGTCTGAGGTTAGTCTTGTTTTTCTTCCTCATTGCTTTTCTTCTATATTCTACAATCATGAGTGATATTAGTCATATTCCATCTCCGGAGAAAGTTGTGATTGTTGAACCTGTTGTTTCTACTTCCTATGTGGCCCCAAGTTCTAGTAAACCAAAATCGAAGAAGCTTTCCCGTAAAAAATTTCTTAAACTCCCCCTACTGGTTTGAATTTCAAATCATACGAAGAGGTTGGTGTAAATAAGGCCCTTTTCTCTGCGAATCATCTAGCCGTACTTAGATTTCCCCTACATCATTTCTATCATTACGCTTTATTCAATTTAGGGATCACTCTTTTGCAAGTGAACCCTATTTTTTTTAGGGTTCTGTCTGTGATGCTTGTTCTGAATCGTGAATGAAATTTGAATATGAGTTTGGTTGATTTTTTTATTTGCTATAAAATTGACCAGATCAGGGAAAATCCTGGTCGGTACCATCTGCACCCTCATTCAACTCTGAAAATTTGTGAAGGAAATCCATCTTCTGAAAAGGAATGGAAAAAAATGATGGTAAAAATTGGGGGAAACTGGAGGGTGGATGTGTCCGGCCCTTACCCTTTGCCAAGGTTCTTCGGCCTTTGTAAAAAATACAAGTGTGGATTCCCAAATCCTGGCAAGTGCCCCCCTTTTTATTTTTTGTGTTTCTTAATTTATTTGAATTGCACACTAATTTATTTATGATCATTTATTTGTCCTTTTGCAGCCCTTCGCCTTGAGTACCTGAACAAATTGGATATGGTTCACTTTTGTTTCGGATTGCCAAAATACTAAGCCAGAAACCGCTTCATCAAAGTTTGGAAGCAATCTATCGAACCACTCGGCAACTGTCGAAACCACAACAGGGTTGGGTCAGTCAGGCTCGTGGAAAAAGCTTTGCACATTACTGCATCATCAGCCATATCTAACGTCATCATCTGCTCTACATGAAAAAAGATGTTCAATGGGATCTTGTGCCCCGTCAAACATGATGAATTTTGGTATTCGGAACTTGTCTGGTTTCCTTGTTTGCTGGATCTCAACGCTGAATGGTGACTTTATCATTCTCGCAGTCATCTCAACTGCTAGATCTGCCGGTGATTGTGTTCTGAGGCCCTTCACCTGCTCATCCACGATCTTCTGGAACCTGGCCACCATGTCGAGCGGTACTGCCGGTGCCAGGTTTTTTGCGTTCTGCTCAGTTTCACCTTCCATCCGATGGGTTTGTGTGTGATCCACCGAGCTCCCTTCCTCGTCGTCCTTGGGATCATTCTGACGTTCTCCTACGGGTGGTTCACGACGCTCTGATTGATTTAGCCTTTTCCTCAATTCTTGATTTTCCTTTTTGAGAGCTTCTAATCATTGAAGGATGACATTTGTGTCTCTTTGTTGTGTCTCGGATTCTTCTACCATTGATCTAATAGCTACTGTTTGGAACTTTCGTTCCCACAAACGGTGCCAAAAAGTGTGAACTCGTTCATAGTCATCGAACAAATTAACAACTTTTATAAATTTAACAAAATAACAGTGTAAAGAAAAATGGCAGGGTAATTAATAGTGTTTGAAGAACCAGAGAGAATAGATAGAATTAGAATGTTTTCTTTGATCTTTCGAAGCCTTTTTATACATGAATTGGTTCTACCATTATGAGAAATGATAAATGTGGATTTAATACGGCTATAAAGAGCATACATGCATATATAAATTGCACTTACTATTTTATTTATATTTATTGCTTGATTTGTAACTGCCTTCCATTTTGATCTTTAATCTGAACTGGGCTTTATCTTTGATTTTGGGCTTCGTCTGTTGTTTGAACATGGCATTTGCTATATGGGCTTGTATCAAGTTAGGCTCTGGGTATTGTTGATGGGCCGTGTGTAAAAATGGGCCTACACTGGTACTTGGACAAATTTGGTGACACATATCATTAAGAGAATGTTAAACCAAATAATGGAAGAGTCTAGGCAATGCACTGTCATTTTTGTTGGGGGGGGATAAGTATGAGGTCATGGATGAACATGGGACAATTGTTATTGACCTAGGGGCTAGGACATGTGTGTGCAAGCAATAACAGATTTCTGGACTGCCTTGTAAACATGTTGTTGTTGCCTTGGCTTATAAAAGAATGGATGTTAAGGCTTATTGTGATGCTAAATACACTAAAGCTACTTACATGAGAGCTTATGGTGAAGTGATTCACCCAATCATTGATCAAAGACTATGGCCAGAAGCATATGGTGATCCACTTTAACCTCCTACGCCCTATAGAAGGCCTGGTAGGCCTAAGAAGAATAGGAAGAGAGAACCTGATAAGCTAGTTGCAGGTACTAGTATTATGAGAAGAGCAATGACTATTAGGTGCACACATGCAAAACATTTGTACATAACAAAAGAACTTGTCCAAAAAACTTTAAGAACTTTGGTAAAGCAGTTCATCACAACCAACACTAGAGACTACTCCTGCAAGGCCTATGGTAATATGCAATGAGCTTATCTCAATTTTTTTGTTAAATTCTCTTAAACTTCTATACTTTATGAAAAACTGTATATATATGGTTGTCATTATCCTCATTTTATTCATACAACCTATAATTGGGGGTCCTCCACAATCTTCATGTACAACACCTATGCCACAATCTTTATTCCAAACCCAAGAGGGAAGAAGAACTCCACTCATGGTAGGCATAACAATAATTGTCATTTATGTTTCATGTTAACTTGTATTTAGTCTTACTTTGGTTCTTGTTAATTGTTAAGGCACAAAGAGGAAGAGGTGAGAGAGTTGGAAGAAGAAGGAGATGTGGGAAAGTTGGAAGTGGATCCATGTCCTAACCCCAATCAACTAAACTGGTATGACCAAACTAAACTGTATATTTTTTATACATTTTTTATTTTTTGCTTTTTATCTATAAGTATTTGCTTTATTTAATTCTGGAACATACTTCTCAAGGTGAAAGGGGTGGAGGTAGTGGATCTATGTCCCAGCCTCAAAATGCCTTTGATGGGGTATAGATTCTAATCCTTAAACAATTATAAAAAGATATGCATTTATTTGTCTTACCATGTTAGCTTATCTATAACTTGATGTTTTAAACAGGCATTGTGGTAACTATTCTATCAAAGACAAGTTCATATGATTGCATCTTGGGAAATTTTTTGGGTATATCAATGGGAACACTAACCAACAGATTATCATAGATTTTTGTTGCTTTTTGATGACATAATTTGATCTGGTTCAATCACTATTATTTATTTTGTTGTTCTTGCATTATTAAGTTAATTACATGCATATAACCAACTGTTTAGGTGATTGATTTGTTGGGATCAATTTCTAGTCTTTTTTTGGGTTACAACCATGTTCTTTTGCCACCAATAGCAGATTTACATATTGCATTCAGTGTTATGAATAATGTAGTTTTTTCTTTTCTTCCTTAGGATGTAATCAGATACAAATATGGAACTTGTGATATATTTCAATGCTATGAAGAATGTAACTATTCTGTTTTTGGTATTTTTTTTGTGAGAATGTAATTTCATAGTGTGTTTTTTCATTCTTCTGAACTTGTTACATTGTTTGTTGCTTGAGATTTCAAGTCTGGAATGAAAGGACTGGTAGTATAATATAAAAAGGTTGTATACAAGAGAGCTATGCAAGCTGTTTACATGCTAGTACATTGTTATTAGAATTGAAAGCAACAAAACTGAAAAGGTTGCATATATGATCAGTATTGTCTTCTTCGCACATTTGTTTGCTTCAATAATCAGATCCATTCTCTGTTACATCGCTTCAATTTCTTCAATGAGAACAATTGTATCCAAGTTTCTATTGTTGGATGATTCTGCAAAATCTGCTGTGTTTATTGGATTGCACTACCTCCACAATGAGCAATGATTGTTCTCACACACATAATAGAGTCTCCCTTTGTTGTTATAGTTATTTGATTTGGTAACCTGTATTGCAGCAGTTTCACGACATAAGCAAAGTATCGACTTGTACCTTAATTTTTTTTGGGTATTGCCTTTCGAAGTAGAGGAATTATTTGCAGACATTTTTCTACAATAAAATGTTTGAATGTCATACATAATGAAGTTTCAAAACCCTAAACTGTATGTACGTATATTGGCAGTTTATGTATGTGCAATTTAAGTATATGCAGTTTATATATGTATATGTATATGAATATGTACATGTAAAGGGAAAGGAAAGAGATGCATACCTACACAATAGTAAAGAGAAAGTGAAGAAATGATTTTTAGAGAGAGAGAGAGCTTTTAGAGAAAGAAAGAGTTGGTATAATGAACCAACATATAAAAGTTAAATAGAATACATGTGAGGGTAGTGTGGTCGATTGACTAAGGATACTATGGTAATTGTAATTGCAAAAATAAGGGTTAAAATGTAAATGCATGGGTAGTAAGGGTAAAATAGGGATTTCACTACAAAAAAATCAGTACTTGACCATTTTCCGGTGTTGACTCCTAATGGAGGGAGCTATATGTTACAACGGAGTAAAAGGTAAGGGAGGTCACTAATATTTCAAAAACATCAGGGGAACCGCGTGAAATTAGGTCAAAATATAGGGGAGGTTTGTGTAATATACCCAATAATTTTTCTATTACTCTGAAAACAGAATTATGATTTTAATTCTTGTATTAGAGAGAGAAAGTAAAATTATATTTATTAATTATTAATTAATCTTTTTTTTAAAAAACTAGATAATATGTTTAGGAAAAATATATTTAACAAACCAATCAACAAAAAATTTACAATTTTTCTTTTTCAAAAATAGTAAAACAATTTTTAAAAGATTAAGTCAGTTTTTTCAAATTTTCAATTCTTTTATTTGATTTCGTTATGTAATTATCTTCATTTATTTATTTTTCATTAATTATCTTCATTTATTTATTTTTCATTTTATTTTACTTATCTATTATTATTTATTTTATTTGGTCGTTTTTTTAATATTATTTATTTATTGTTTTATTTATCTATTATTTTTTATTAGGGTAATTAAGTCCAAAGTATAACCACTTTTTAAGGTTAATGTCATGTAATGGCAGATGAAGACCACTTGAATATTAAAGAATGCAAAGTCGCTTTAACAATAAATTTAAATTGCTAAATCAATGTCTTGGTGGTTCAAAAATAAATATTACATACTTGGCCTCTTGAAATGGGACTCAGTAGAGGTGAAATTCAAAAGCAGCGGCAGATGTGGGAAAATTTTCCAAGCAGAAAGAATCCAACGTTCATTGAAGAGCTGCTTAACCTTGCAATAACAATGTTACAACGGCCAACAAAAATCGCAATAACAATGTTACAACGGCCGTAACTTATAACCGCTTACAGCAGAGGTCGTTTTGTATCTCTCTCTATGCGTTGAAGTAACTTGTTGAGGAATCAAACGTTCATTGAAGAGCTGCTTCTAATACCGGGTTTACTAGTATGTACCGCCCCCAAAGCAACATTCCACCGAAATAATTCATCAATAAGTCTTCTTTCTCACAACTGGCCTTCTTGCTTCTTTCTTTGCAGTCGCAGAATACCCAGATAGGGAAACTCCTACTGTGGCCTGGTATACATCCTTCAATCTACGAGCAATTTTTTTTATTGCAATTATTAGTGTTAAATTTTATCAAATTGACACGATATACCATTTGAGAGAGAGAGAGGGAAAGATTCAACTACCTTGGCATGCTGATAAAAAGGGCAATCACCGAAACTCCAACAATAAGAGGATATACCGGTGCTGGAGTCAATTCCTGAAGTCATGGGAGAGAAGTTAGATGTTTTACTTAATTAACCATTATGAACCAACTTTAATTGTTCATACGCAGAAGATACGCTATTTGAAACAAGAGTAGATTTCCAAGTCTATCTCACCAAACCAGCAGCATAAAGGTTATGCATGACTAGTAACAATGAACAATTAGGACTCAACTGATCATTGCAACACCCAAAAGTTTCGAAATATGACTTAAAACATGTAAGATTACACAATTGAAACAAACCTGTTTGTGTTGATCCTCTTCAATACTGTATCTGAGTGGGCCCACATGAATTTGGGTGTGCGTGTCTAAGTCAACCTCGATAACTTCAGATTCAAATTTGTGGGTACTTGGTGGGAGAGCCAACCGAAGCTGCAAAAGGTGCTTAACCTTGGGCAGGTCCTTCACCTGGAAGAAGTTTGAAAGCGGCAGCGAGAAAAGAGATTCAACCTTATATGGGTCACTAGCTGATCTGATTTCCACCTGAAGATGTGAATGTAGCTCCTCAATCCTCTTTCCCTCAACATGGCCACTTAAAATGGTCCTTTCTGGCTGTTCAAATACCAAAAAGTCCAATCCTCTTATATCCTCGGATCCAACCTAAAAAAATAAGTTGGAAAAACATAAATCAGAACAGGCGTAAAATTGGCAGCAATCAAGCATATGAAAAATATACTATATATATAAACATGTCTCTTTCCAGAAGGGCTCATCTTAAAGTAATTTAATGGTGGCAAGAATATTATTTTTTCCCTAATGCAAGTAGCTCTTTAGGTATTTAATATCAAGTCTATGCCTCTAAAAATGAATCTGTATATGAGATGGTCAATTGTAGATTTGCTTCCGCAATATATCAGTGGAAGATGATTTTTTTTTTTGACAATGCAATAATCCAAAATTTGGAACTGAATACGAGTCATTAGTCAATTACCGGATGTGGAAAAAGAAATTACCGGAATGAAGAGGATCAAAAAAATTTCTCAATAGATCAGATATAGATCAACCTTGATCAATTTTGAATCAGGTCCATAGCAAGGGAAGAAAAGGATGCCATTGAAGTAAAAGACTTGCTTGTCTGAATACGCAAGATAATAGAAAAAGGAGAAAAAATAAAGAGTAAACTGAAGTTAAAAAATATCTATACCATATCAAGGAATTTGTTTTCCTTAAAAATAAAAAAAAATTTGTTACAACCAAATCTGAAATCACCACTGCAACTGATGACCACAAGCAATTGCAGCATCTCACCATAATCTAGACAACTCCCTACAAAATTGGGTGAACATGGTGGAAGTAACTGTGAATTAAACTGGGTGAACAAATGGAATTTCATTGTTTGAGCTGCGAAAGAAATGGAGGAACAGCAGATAAATAGTAGAATAGAGTAACTGAAGGTGGACAACGGAAACTTAAGGAGAAATAATGAATCACTATCTGGTCTGTTGTTATTGACTACTAAAATTGAGCGAATGAAGGTGGTCGGTCGAACCAGAAGGTGTAGGTGCAGTTGAACAAGAACAAGAGACATCCTTTGGTTGGTTAATGACAACATCTCTTCATCACTCACGATCTCTCCTTCCTCTAGCTCTTCTCCTTCATTGCCTTGACACTCGAAACTTTGTTTTATTCTCTATAGTAGAAGATTTTTGAACCTTCTGCACCATTCTCTCATTATGTTTTCTGCTTGGGGTCTGCGTTTCTATTACGGAATAGTTTGAGGAATATTATTCAGTTAATTGCAACATTCTACCTGCTTTTGTTTGCTATTTCTTGTCCTGTAGATTTGCCTCTGGATAGATAGTGATTTGTTTTTGCTTGTAGGCTTGGTACAATTTTGTCTGATGAATCAAAAAACTTCCGTTATTCCGAGAAAAAAAATATTTTAATACGTAATTTTAGGGAACCTGATGAGAAGAGACATTTCCAATTCCTATATATTGTATTTTTTCATTTTTGCTTATTCCTTTGGGATTTTGGCCTGAAATCATATCTTCGAAATCTGTGTTTATGCATCTGAAAATTAGCTTTATCACCTAAGTTGAGCATTGCCTTCATTTGACTTTTGAGAGAAAGCAATGGGATCATTTAAGGACCAAAAATTACTAAACCCAAATTCGTGTTCATTTGGTTTTTGATTTCCTAAAAGATATATGGATGGAGAAAGGAGTGATTTATTGGAATTGATATTGTTGTTTCTCTCAGAAAAAGAGTTTAAGTTGGTCTTCATTATTCGCTATTCACCACCTTCAAAAGACAGAAATCCAAGTCCGGCACTATTCCCAACATACCAATGATTGCAGTTGCGGTAATCCCACAACGAGGCGCGAATGAGTACCACCAGAATGATAATCTAGATATGCGCAATATGAATTGAGGCCACTAGGTCATGACCAAACTCCTGTTCACTTCCAAGGGAAGAAGACTGGCAGTATACTGGGAGGGAGGTTTGGTGCAGGTCACGAATCAGGTTGTGCATCAAAAGAAAATGTCAGACTAGTAATAGAAGGTCAAGGGCAAGAATGTCATAAAACCAAGATCAAATGGCGCACACACAACCCCTTGGGGTTGGCTCAAGTGGGCAAGTCACTTATCCCTGATACCTCAAGCATCATCAAATCTAAAGTAAAGTTTGATTCTTCTCGGGTGCAAACACTCCCATGAGTGTTTTGGTGTGGCGTGGGAGGCACTACGTATCAACTATGAAAAAGAAAATCAAAAGGCATACAGCACCCATGTAAATATTGTCTGTTAGTTCTTTAACTGTTGTTTAGCAGAGGGAACCCATGCTATTTCGCTTGATAAAATCAGGGAGTTGCTTGCGAAAATTGCAGTTAATGTGGATTACTGAAAGAGATGGAATTTTTCAAGGGGGTACTTTTGCAATATACTCATACAGATACTATTCATATTACTCTGAACAAAGTAGCAACCTTAGAGAATGCTCTTGACTTATGCATTCCAAAAAAGAAAACAATAAACAAATACTTAAGTAAATCAATTGTATTTCTTGCTTCCAAACCAACTTTAAAACAGCCCAACCAAACAGCCCTTAGTGGTGGGTTGCAAGACAATAACCTACTAAGCTTGCAAGCTAATATATTGGTGGGTTTGCATTGTCAAGAGGACGATGTTTCAACAATAACAAAACTGCCAACTGTTTTTCCAGAAGGAAATTATATGATGCTAACTCAGTAATTCCTGTTTCCTCATTTTGCATATTTGACTTTGAATCTCACCCGAATTAAACACCAACCAGAATTAGAAATCGTAATTTTCTTTTTCCTTCCTTCCCAGTTTGCTTGTCAGTTTGGCTCTTACAATCGAAAGTCACGGTCAACTTATTGCCATTGCCATCCTTCAATTAAGGACTGGGGTAGAGGGTTTACAAAACTAGACTAATTTAGGTGAACACTTCCGTTGTTTTGGTAGAAGGGTTTTAAAATGAGTGAGATATAGTTAAACTATCCATTAGTCCCCTGATTTGATTGGACATCACACTCTCAGTGAACTACCAGATTTTCTGCTTCATGTGGGTACAAAACATAGTCAGAAGATTGTCCAAGGGTCAATCATATATGCACATGCCTGAAGGGCAATCCTAATCTTCTCTCTATCATTCTATAGTTTTGCATGTGCAGGGAGAATAAACAGATAGAATGCTTGTAACAGTCCCACCATGCTATTGTTTCAGCAATCTATATTTTAGCACCCATACAGCTTAGCAAACAGCTTCTTATGTGAGAAACATAACCAAAAGCATTGCAGATAAGAAACTTCTAATAATGAATTGCCAACTCTTGCACTTGTCTTTGAATAGTAACGAAACAAATTACAGTAGTTATAACTCACCATAACAGCAACAGATTCAGGAGAAGCACGTTCAATTCTAGTGCTATCAAAGTCACCCTTCTTTGCCACTCTGATAATATAGGTTGTCTCAGGGAGAAGTCCTCTCAGACGGTAACTTCCTGATGAATCTGTCAATGTCTCCTCATAAAAGCCTTTCGACTCTGAACGAGCTTCTATTGAGACACCTTCTTTTGGCTGGCCAGACAAGAGAGTAACCACACCCATTGCACTGTAAGGATGTCAAATCATCTTAGAGGTGAAAAAGTACCAGATATTGAACAGCAAATAAAAAAGTTCCCGTATTAATATGAAAAGATAAATAAATAAATAAACAAAGGGACAAGACTAAAATGTAAGAAACAACACTATTCTACTTAGAAAACAGCTAACAATTCAAGTTGCACTTTTACTTTTGGCGTAAGGAAACAGTTCATGTATTCCAATTTAAGTAGTCTGGAAAAAGGCTTTGTCAATATGAGATGATTAAATGACACGAGACACCTAAAAATTCATGCAAAGAAGCATCAGCGCACAATGGGTTATGCGCGCCTGAAGATTATACATGCAGGTCACTTAAATCTTCAGTTCCTCAACCCCGCCCAAAGCCACACACGCATGACAATTTGGGGGAATAGTGAACACTCACGTAATTAACATAGGCCCATAAGAAAGGAAAGTAATATGGTTTTTACAACAAACTTGTGGCAGATCAGTATTATGAAACTTAAAGCACAAATGTATAGCATGAAGATACAAGTGTTGCTACAACATTTATAATGAAAGAAATGACAAATGGAAGGAGAGGGGAGACAGCATACCTGTATGCAACACGTGTGGCCTGAAACATGACTTCCCTAGATTCCCCGGAACCAAGATCAATTGCCTGTGCTTGAGGTGAGAAAGCATACTCCTACAAAAATAACTCTTTTAATTGAGGTACCAATCAATATCTTCTCACATATCACGAGAACTGAATATCTTCTTCATGTCTACCAAAAAGGGAAAAACATGATAATTTGGCCTTCTTGAGTGCACTTCAAAAATGGTGTGCGGTCACTATTAATTCAACTATGATGTTTTAAACTGATAAAGTAACAAATGCAGTCATCAGTAAACTCCAGAGAGATTTAACGTGACAACAAAAATGTTCAAAATCAATTGAACTACTGGAATCTGAAATAGTATTTTAAGTACATTAAACACTTAAACTAGAACAGAAAATAAGGATACCTTTAACAGGGGGCGGAGATAGAAACTCCCTGGAAACAAATTATCGAAGAGGAACATTCCACCAGCACTAGTTACAGAGTTGTTCCTATAACCATCTTCACCACTTAAAGATAATAGAACAGGAGGAAAAAGCTCTTCAGCATCTTCTTCAGAATATATATGTACAGAGATTTGACTTAGCTTCTGACAAGAGAACGAATGAGGTCCAACTGGCTTTACATGATAACCAGCCTGCAAAGTAAGGAAAATATCAAGCAAAACACCCAGGAATCACAAAAAGGGAAAACCAGTGATTTAGGCATGTGGGTGGCATGCATATTTTGCTAAAGTGCTAATGAAGATTCTCCATTGCCTACTATATTATAATATGAATCAATTAACCAAATAGCAGAGGAATCTCTGTTTTATGAACCTTAACAATAATTTTGTAAATCGTGAACTCTTGATGCAGCGGAGAGGAGGAAATTTAATTTCCATAGAAGGTAAGCTACAAAGAGGACAATAAGAAAGTAATGGAAGCTGAAGTTATTCAAAATGACTTTATTGCTCCGTTTGGTTGGAGGGATGGAAAGGAGAGGGGGAGGGATGGATGAGGCATCCTTAGGGAAGGGATGGTGTCCCCCTCACTTTTTGTTTGGTTGAATGGAGGTGATAACAGAAGTGATAGATGAGAAATCAATTTTTACTATTAATTGAAAGGAATGAAAAAACTAATTTTATTATACTTTTACTGATATATCCTCATTGTTAACAAAATAGTTTATAAGCAAATTTTTAGGAAGGCTAAAAATGGAAAACAAAAAAATTGTTTTAGTTTGTTTTTTTCTCTATCCTCATCCGCCCAAAATTGGGAGGATAAAAAAATCTGAAGGAATGAGGGATGGAGCATCCCTCCTAACTTCCTCCCTCTCATCCCTTCCCTCCAACCAAACACAAACATGCTAACTTATCCCTCCTCTCTCCATCCTTCCAACCAAACATAGCATAACAGATTGAACATAGTTAGCAAAATGGAGGGTAACAACACGGAATTGAGATACAGAATTCATGTGGCTGACCCCGCTCACATGACATTAAGGCACAGAGTAGAGCTAGTACAGCGAAAATATCTAATGCAGGTAAGCCATTCATATACATGTACACCATAAAAACTACCTAGATTCCAGGTATATTAAATTGGCAACCAGTAAGATCATTATTAAAGATCACCTCGGCATTGTGGGCAACTATAGTCTTAACAAAACCCGATTTCATCATTTTACAGCATCAAATTCCTCCCCCCCCCCCGGCAGAAAGTAAAACTGATCTGTGGTTCACGGATTATAGCATTAGCAAAAGAATAAAATTAGGCATAAAAAGTAGATAGGAACAAGCTTACCTGTATAACCTTAACTAAGAAGAATCACACTCATAGGTAAATACAGAAACCATAAAATTCAACTAAAAACCCTTGAATGTAACATTGACCTAATTAATATTGTGCTATGAATGGCCCGAACCTTTGACGCCTCAGTGGTGTAAGTTATATCATCGTATAGAGGTCCCCCAGCAAAGGTACCATCTGTCCCAGTGATGGTCTCAAGTGCTAATTCACCTTTCTTCAGTGGAGCATTGCTGCTATCTCCCGCGGCAATAATTCTAATATGAACACTGGATAGAGGGGGTGAAACTGATCCTTCAATGTACACACCCAGTCTCCCCGAAAATGGAGGAATTAAAGCTTGGCAACCATTATGTGTCACAAACACCTAAAAGCACAGGGTTAAAGTTTTTGAGTAACTGAAGTTTGATAAACGCTAGAAAAAACTTGGAAGTCAGATATTATAATGCTGCTTACATGATTAGCTCTAGGATAAAACAATATTTTCTTTCCCACATTACTCCTGATACACATAAAAACTTCAAGTTAAGGTTCATTCAAACTGATGAATGACAACATTGATGAGTATGACACGTATCTAAGCAATAAAGATAAAAAAAATATAATAATAATAATAAAAGGAACATGCAAAAGCAGCTGGAAGAGAGACCTCAACACAGAAGAGAAGCTCACTACAAAATATACTATATACAGAAAAAGAGAATCCATCTTCAAAATCAATGTGCATGAGAGGAAAGAAGGTATAATTTGCTTCATAGCAGATATAACGTGCAAATTTACCAAAGCAGTGGAAAAGGAACTAATGGTTACTACCTGCATTTCTTCAGCTAAAAGCTTAATGAAAAGAAAATTGCTTTGTGCTCCAAGGATGGAAAAAAAAAATTACTTCTAAAATGACAGCTCATTTACAAACCTAGTTGACATCATAGCGTAGCTTGCTTTGGTTTTGGTGCATTAGCCTAGTATGTGGGCGAGCTTGCTCGTGCTTCTTTTTAGTGGCCTATTAGAGCAGTAGGGGGGAGGAAGAATAGACGGCAAATCAACGGGATGAGATAAAGCAACACCATATAAGTTCTTTATAATTGTTTAGTTTGCAACTCTCCTTGGGTCAGAGATTCCTGGGCAGTCGAAGAGGATTTAATGACCAAAATAGAGAAAATGTGTGGGACCAGGATTTTCAAGAGAATGGCATTAAGAGATGTATGCCTAGCATATGAAGTTGCTGACAAAAGACTGGAGACGAACACAGTCAAAGCTACTACTTTGGTAGTAAATAAACATCATGAAACAAAATAAATTTGAATACCAACGAGTATGAGGTTAGCCACCACAAAAGATTATGGGGATACATTGCACATGACTTGGGGTGTAGATGTAACACCACACTCCAACACATGGTACGATATTGTCCGCTTTGGTCCCAACCCACACGGTTTTGCTCTTGGGCTCCTGCCTAAAAGGCCTCATACCAATTGAAGACACACATGCGCATATAAGCACATCACCAGACTTATACCAGGCGATGTGAGACATCACAATCACCCCCTCTTGGGACCCAGCGTCCTCGCTGGTGTTACCCACGGGCATGTGCACGATTCCAGCCGGGCTCTGACTCTCATACCAAGTGTTGGAGCGGGGAGTTACAATTGATATCAGAGCCAGAGCCCGGTCGGAATTAAGTGTGGGAGCATGCACAAGCCCGTGGGTTACGCCAGCGAGAACGCCGGGTCCTAAGAGGGGGTGATTGCGATGTCCCACATAGCCCGGGTTTGGTGATGTGCTTATATGTGCATGTGTGTCTCCAATTGGTATGAGACTTTTTGGGGGAGGAGCCCAAGAACAAAACCGTGCAGGTTGGGCCTAAAGCGGATAATATCATACTAAGGGTCTGTTTGGTAACGCTCCCGCTTCCTGCTTTTGCTCCTGCTTCTATTACTGTTCACAGAGCAGGACTGTTTGGTTGGTTGCTCCCGCTTCCAAAATCTGGAAGCAGGCTGGAGCAAAACCTCAAATTTGGAAGCAAGGCTCACCTTGCTTCCACTTGCTCCCATCACTATTTTTAGTGGGGCCCATTATAAGTTGCTCCCAAATTCTCTCAATTGCTCTCAAATTCTTTGCAACATGTTAGGTTTGCTTCAAGGTGTATAAAATTTTTTAAAAAAAATTAATTCCAAAAATATATATAAAATTAGAAATAAATATATAAATTTTAAAAAAATATATAAAATTCGAAAAAAGTATATAAATTTTGAAATATATAGAAAATTCAAAAAATAAAATAGTTTACAAAAAATAAAAAATTTATTTACATTATCCAAATGAGAGGCCTTGTGCAATACAATTTTTATTTTTTTTAATTGTAGAACTTATTAATTTCTTATATTCAATCTAAAATCCAAAAAAAAAACAGAATCTCAAATCATTTGAATTCACCAAACATGTTTTGCTTTCACATTTTAGGAAATCAGCAGTTCCACCAAATATGCTTTGCATGCTTCAGCTTTCATTTTTCTCATATCAGAATCATCAGCACCAAACATGCTTCCGCTTCAGAAAAAACTTGTTTCGCTACGTTTCAGCTTCCAAACCCGTTTGAAAGCAGGAGCGGGAGCGTTTCCAAACAGGCCCTAAGTGTTGGAGCATGGTGTTACAATTGGTATCAGAGCCAGAGCCAGAGCCCGACCGGAATTAAGTGTGGGAGGGGGTGTTTAGACGTGTGACAGGATTCGACTCCTTCATACAGTAGGTAAACCCTTTGATACCATACCTGAAAAAGGATAATGGATATTGGTAAAATTGAACCCCCCTCCCTCATTATTGAAGATTACCGTACAGTAACACAGATAACACAGATAAGGAACAAGGTATGAAGATTCCCTTTTCCTTCAAATATTAGGCAAACCACATTTACCTCCCTGAGGTTTGTGAATATTACATGACCTCCCCTCTTGCTTTTAAAACAACACTGACCTCTCCTGTTAGGGGCGTACAATGTGGTAAGGTTATCGTGTGAATACACTTGTTGCTGTAGCAAAAGACCAAAAGGCCCATATATACTTCACGGACTGGTAACCACACTTAGCTCCCGAGAGAAGGTCATGAATTTGTAACCATTGAGAGGCAACAGCAGAATAACATAATTTCTAGACGGACTCAGACTCATGTTAGCAACCAGTATATAAATTTGTAGACTTTAAGATAATTCATATACAAATATAGGGTTACTAAATAAGGTGACCCTGTATGGATTTGAGTACTTGTGCAAACACTTCAAATCGTCTTCTGTGAAAAGGCACAAACAAACAATACCAACATAGATCTTATTATAAGTCTTAAATTTCTTGTGGACAAGTAGCACAACAATGAATCTCTCATAGCCACCATTAAAGCCTCAACAGCCCCATTTTCAAGCCAATTATTTATCACTGTGCTATACTGTAAACATTTGAGAATACACAGTAAAGCACTCTCACTTCACAGTTTCATTCAAATCCTAGTCTGAAAGGAAGAATACCCAAAAGAAGATGAAGCTAATAGGATGCCAATTTCTACTGTATGTATGTGGTTTAACAATTGCAGCTGTTACAGCCGTGATTGGAAATCAGTGCAACAACAGCGTTGATAAGGTGACAGCATGCCTGTCATGTGCAAAGAGGAAGGCACCGACGCTCAGCAAGGGGTTCTGCAGCAGGATAATGCTAGCCTACCAAGCTACTCACTTGCATGCCCGAAAGCGTTTTTTTTTCCCTCTTTTTCTTTTCCCTATTCACTAAACTGACAGATATAAACATATATACACATGTACATGCATTTATTTGACTTTTAAAACAGAAGGTTATCTAATTTTATTTTCATCAACGTGGATGCAAAAGTCTTCTCATGTACAACAACGGCACAATGGGTTCCAAATTTTATTTGTGAAGAGGTGAGCAGATTCCATAAGTGTCCATCAGTCCCTTTTAGGTCAAAGGAAGTGAGAGAGGAGGTTCATAAACCACTGACAAACCTCCGGGAAGTAAGTGTACTTTCCTTGAAAGAATTTTAGGGTCGGAAGCAAGAACTATTTGACATTATCTCCATAAGAAGAATTCATGCTAGGTTTTGTGAACAAAAATAATCAACAAATTAATATAAACACGGTTCAAACTTCAGTGGCATGTAAATAAAGTTTAGGTGCTTGCCAGAGGACCAGGCATGAACAATATACAGACCCCAAACAAGGAATACGGTGTAAAATGCTTAAAGGTTACATGTTGCATGAGATGTACCTGTGAAGATTCATTTGCACAAACAAACATGATTAAGTTGGTTTCTTAAGATAGAGAAAATGTGATCTTCCCCATTCCATAATATAAGAGAAACATCTTTTCAATCACAGGGCATTGAATAAGGAATAAATCAAGCAAGATGAAGTAATAACTCTATACCTTGAGTCCTGGGGAACAAAAGTAAGTTTTTCTCCAGGATTAGCCCATACAGAATACTTGTACACATACTGGTCATTTCCACTAGCTACAAGGCTGGCACTAGTATTATCGACAATAGTACCATCATTATGAAGAATGTCCACTAATATATCCTCAGGTAACTCCGTTAAATCATTGAGCGAGCTTGATTCAACACGAATTTCCCCTCCAAGGATATATTTTTCTCCTTTTAGAAAGATGGGCTACCAAAAAAACATGACAAAAATGAGGGGAAAAGGCAAAGATGATATAAATGCAGGAAACAGTGACATCTATGCCACTAAGTAAGAGGAATATGACTAAACAATCATACCAATGGGTTTGATGTATCAATTTTCATAGATGAGCTACCAAAAAAAATACACGAGTTCACAAAGTGAAGGTCATGCGTTCCAGGCGATTCTATACATATGTGCTGAGCTCCTTTCTGCAGTTCACAAACAAGCGAAAACAAAAAAGATTTTCATAAGAAAGTGACAGCAACACTCTCAAGAAGTTAAAGTCACAAGTGGATTTAACGGAAGAGTTATTTTAACACTGAAAAAACCTTTATTTTCAAATTCACATGTGAACCGTCTGGTTGAGTCACATAAGCATCTACATCATGGGTGGAAATTATATTAACCCAATAGCCTTTCTGAACAAAGACGATTCCTTTAACATCATCAGTGCCAACATCCACATCAATAGAACTCTGTTCCCAGCACCAATTATCTACTCGCTCCCCAGCTCTTGAAGAACTATGCATCACCTAAAAATGGAAACAAACAAATTAAAGAGATAGTGCAAAGAACGCAAAGTAACCTGGAAAGTGTAATGTATTTTTTTTTTTATAAGTAAGTATATTATAAAAGACACTCAAAAGGGGAGTGCATCCCAAGAATACAAGACATCGCTCTAAGAGCTAAGCGAGCCCAAAAAAATAATATTTTCCTCTATAGATGAACAAAACGTACCCTCCATCCAAAAAAACAAGAAAGAAATGAAAGAATCCTTGAAGAAACCAACAGGGGACTCCACCCCCTCAAAACATCTTTTGTTGCGCTCGAGCTAAATGACCCACCAAAGACACAAAGGCGCAATTCTCAAAAGGGACGGGCCTGCAACCCCACAAGCAATCCCACCAACCCTCAAGAGCCTCGCGGACGAAGCCGGCATCACCCAAGAAATACCAAACAAACCGAAAACCAAACACCAACAATCGTACGCCACCAGGCAGTGAAGGAGAAGATGATCAACGGACTCCGCATCATTCTTACACATGAAACACCTATTGACCACATAGAAGTTGCGGCGCCGAAGGTTGTCCAAGGTTAGAATTCTGCCCCAAGCCGCCAACCATGCAAAAAAACCGACTCTGGGAGTGGCACCAGAACGCCAAATCTCCTCCAAGGAAAAACCGAACACGGCAACTGGGAAGACACCCTAAAAAAAGATGACACCGAGAAGCATCCATGAGGAGAAGGACACCATAACATCCAATCAGACCCGCCACCTGGGGTGGGCAAACTGTACAAGGTCCCCAAAAGACCGAACACCTCCTCTAGTTCCCAATCCTAAAAATGTCTCACAAACTGAACATCCCAGACGATCCTACCATTATCAAGCCGATAACAGTCAGCAACGCAGACATGTCGATCGCGAGCAATACAAAAAGAAGAAGTTAAAGTAGAGTCACCACACTAAAGATCAAACCAAAAACAGACCGAGCTACCAGTACCAATGCCGAAACGAATGTGAGAGGGAAAAACAGTCTAAACACGACTAATATCCTTCCAAACCCCCAAACCTCTGCAGAAACGAACCGGACACGAGCACCAACCCCTATGGTCCTCCCTGTAACGGCATAAAATCACCCTCTTCCACAACCGATCCCTCTCAATCCCAAATCTCCAAAGTCATTTCCCCAACAAAGCTTTATTGAACGACACCAACTGTCGAAGTCCCAGCCCCCCTTCCTGAAGAGGACGGCAGACTAACTCCCACCGAACAAGACCCCATAAAAACTGCCTCTGAAGTCTCTCAATCCTGAGTGTCACACTGTTGGGAATCTGATACATGGACAAGAAATAAGTAGGAAGATTGGACAATGTACTTTTCACCAAGGTGAGACGGCCTCCTTTGGAAAGGTACTGTCGTTTCCAACCCGTTAATCTCTTGGCAACCCGGTCAACTATAGAGTCCCAAAAAGGTTTACGCTGAGCCACGGATCCCACCGGTAAACCCAGGTAAAGTATTAGTCTTGGTAATATAGTCAAGGATTCTGCTAAAGATAAATGTATCACTCAACTGTGTTTAAGTTTGCAATTGTATGTGAAAGAGCTGCAAATGTTTAGGTGGAAAGGTAATACTTCTTATACATGGAGTCCAAAAAGATAAAAATCAATAAAAATAAATCCTTAAGCACATTTTCCCAGCATAATCTTAACACCCATCATTCTGCACATTTTGCAAGTCTTGGGATCCAAAGGTGGTTCATGGTCCTTGGCAGTGAAATGCCCTGCACCGGTGACCTATGGAAATTCATTCATAGCTGCGATGAATTTTCTAAACATATCTGTTTTATGACGAAGAGGTGACAGTTTAGCTTCTGCGCAGACACTTGATGTGATGACTCGCTCTAGAGGGGATTTTCTAGAATCTTTTAGAGTGTTGTGGGTAGTAAGGAGCTTGTCGCAGATCGATGTCCCCTTGATAGAAGTAGATTGGTGTGGGACATGTAATTCAAAAGATCTTTTCAGGATTGGGAATTGGAGAATGTTATGGGGTTTTGGCACTCTTTTCTAGCCAGAGTGTGTGCAATGAGGGGAGGGAAGATAAGTGGTTCCGGATGGGTTCTACTCACAGAGGGTTTGAGGTGCGCTCTTTTTATAGAGCAGAGTAGTAGTTGTTCAGAGGACTTTATTTTCAACCAAGGCAATTTGAAGGACCAAAGCCACCTTAAAGGTGGCTTTTCTTTGAATTGATAACCTTGAAGATAGACCACAAATCATGGTTAATTGGCTCGGTATGTGTAAGAAAAATAAAGAGATAGTGAATCATCACCTTTTGCAATGCCCAGTTGCCAAAGGCAGTATTGCCCCATCTTTGGGATTCAATGTTCGTGCAGGCTTCTGTGTTGATTATGCTTGAGGTTTGGAGGGGTTGCTTTGTGGGATATCAAGCTAGAGATGACTGGAGAGCTGCCTCAAAATCCTTTGAGGAAAAGTCTTCTATCCAAATGCTGAAATTCTATGTGTTTGTTCTTTATGTTCGTGGACTCAATAAAGTGTAAATCTACAGAACTCCATTGCTTTATGTGGATAGCTCGAGCGATATAGTTATTTTTCTTTATATCAGAGATGCATTACCCTTCTGAGTGCTTTTCAAAAAACTTGTACTTCTCAGAAGAGAGAAGGTAGACAAAAAGAAAAAAAACCTAACATATTGGTATCGTCTCCGCAAGAGAGTTTAGCCACTAAGTTCTGGACAGATTGGTGTGGAATTGGTGTGGTTCCTCTATACCTAGGACACCAGAATATCGAACTATAAACGAGGAAAGGCATGAGAGAAAAGCATATGGGCTAGTGATTGTGACTCCCCGATTCTTGACTGGAGGGGACACCAAAGGCCTCTGCCCTTATAGCATGTGAAGATGGAAGTGTTCACAAATGTTCCTATTTGAGTCAACAGTACCTACACCGCTTTCTATAACTATAGACATCAGTATGAAGTAGTCGGCGGTTCAAGAATCAATGAAGGACATCTAAGCTAAGGAAGAATGAAAGGAAGGCAAATGGTTTCGGTTCTAAAGCATTTTGGGCTTGAACTCAAATTGACAAAGTCGCTGACCAGGTGTACTCTATTCTGAGCAACATGTGACTGCATAAGTGAGTAATACCTCCTGCAATGGAAAGCTAAGCTATAATCTTACAAATACACTTTATATACATATATTCTCAAAGGTTAGAATTCTTAAAGTTACACCTTCTAACAGCTTAAGGTTTTGGAGTACATGGTTATTATATGATACCAAAGCAAGCAAGGTCCTGTTCAAACCACACCGTCACAATGATAACTACAGTGGGAACACGCGTTGGACCAAAAAGGTCAGACGTGATGGGGTGTGTCAAAGGAGACAAACACAAAGTTAACACCTAACATATAACAAGTACACGAACACACACACACACACATAGTTATATGAAAATAGAGACAACCTGGAAAGAAAGTTCATCGAACATAAATGCTCTTTATTGATCATTATGACTAGAAAATTTCCTCTGGGATAAAAATAAAGGCAAACAACAAGAACAATACCTCAATCCTGTATTTCCCAGGGAAGATGTTAGGAAACTCAAATTTACTGCTGCCATCAGTCAGACTCACTGCCTTTGACTCTTGTTTACTTTTACCATCCAATCTTGTAAGACTAACAGAAACAGATGAACCACAATTCTCCTTGCAGGCAACTGAGCCAAGTACATTTACTTGTGCCTATTTAAAAGAAATTCATTAGAAGTGACTTATATATAAAACAGCACACAAAACATAGACACAAAAAAGCCCATTTTCAGCACCCACTATATCTTCACAAGAGGTATGAGAGGTCCTCTAGAGCATAGGCGGAAGTGCGCCTTTAACAACACTGGTGGCGCCCTTGTACTCGTGGAGGGGAAGAAATAGGAGATCCTTCGATAGTCGAGAGACTCCAAGTGGGGGCTTTCAGTTCTCTATAATATATCTTAGTCCTCTATTCTTTTGGGTCCATTGGACAAACAGCAAATACATAGGGAGGTTAAGGATACGTTGGGATTCTAGCGGCCCAGTTGATCATGGCTTGGTATAGGGGATGCGCTCCCTGGTTGAGCATGCTTTTCTACGAGACATTACTTTTCAAAAACAAATAATTAAATAAATAAGAACTCTCCAAATGAAGATCAAGGACACTATAAAATTATTACACCGGAAAGCCAATATAATGAGAACTAAAATATCTCATTTTGATTTTAATTTTAAGATTATATCATTCAACTTAATAAAATCATTTAAGAGAGCTTTTGCACCTACATCACTGTGACATCTTGAGTATGCCAAAAATGATGTCAAACTAATAGCAAATCTTGTGTTTTAGTGTGACACGGTTCCAATCATGATAAAGAAGTATAATTTCGGGGGGGGGGGGGCTCCCTGGAGCTCACCTGGTAAAATCCAAGATTGAGTAATGGACTCTTGACTGTTACATCAACATAAGGTGGCAAAAACACCAGTCCTGGAGCACTCTCAGGTGTAGCTGCAAAAGCAGATAAACGATATTCGCCTGGCAGAACCTGAAGAACATTGATATTGACAGGAAGTGATGAATTAGACTAAATAAAGGAATAAAAATTCCATTATACATAGCTGACACCAGTGAATCACTAACAAAAAAATTCAGAAGGTGCTTGTCTTTTAGTTATCTTTTTATTTATTAATTTCTTTCTAGCTTTTCCTTTCCTTTGCTCAGAAGGTTTCTTATTGTGGTGGGGTATATGTACTTGATATGATTAAGGCAATAACACCAGCAGTATTTTTAAAACTAGAATATCATGTTTTCATCAGTAGCAGAAATATTGGACCAGCTTTTGACTATACATTCTGTAAAATATATTAATAAAAGAACTTTCAACTTCAGCTAAATAAACAACATCTCACATAACTTCCAACTACTAAGATGCTCCACAAACACATAACATCGATGATCAAATCAACAAAATATTTAAGAAATTGTTGAAGACCTAGTGTAATTCATTGGATCTCAACTCAATCAAAATCTATACCATAAGGAAAACAATAAGAAATATACATGCTTTGCATTTACAAGTTGTAGAACAATTCTCTACACTAAATAACATGATAATCCATACAACTCAAGCCAACCCGCATATAAGGAAATTTAAGGAACAATCTGGTTTAGGGTCTACGATATTGTCCTTAAATACTTCCAAATTAAATCCCAATGGCCTACAGTGTATGTAATAAGATATGTGATAAGATAGCTTTTCTAATAGAGGAGTTCCCATCTTAAGTACTCTGGGTAGGAATCAAGAGCATTTTAAAGAACATAATAAGATAGCTTTTCTAACAGATAAAACAAAGACCACCCTTGCGAGTCCCAAATAGGGGCACCCAATCTAAGTACTATAATTAGTAATCAAGAATTTTTAAAAAGAAAGAATAAGTAAACTTAAAATAAAACATAATCACACCTCAATCTATTTGGTGTATTTCTTAGAGATTTCTTACTCAATAATAAGATTGGATACATGTACTGAATTTGAAAGGAAACTTCGCAAGACCCATGAACATACCTCAAAGCAGAAATTACCATGCTCATCCGTCGTTTTCACTTGAGGTTTAACATTCTCTGGTCCATGAGTCAAAGCTACCTAGTTTCAATATAGAGCATTGAGTAAAAGGAAGAGAAATCAAAGATCGAAAAATACTGACTGTACTTATTGTAAAACTTGAATAAGTTAAGGACATATTGACTTCTGTACTTTTTATAGAACTTGAATAACTGATGGTCCATTTAGACACACTAAACATGGTTCCTGGTTCTAAGAAGCAAGGGAGAAAGCACAACCCTTAAGTTTTGTGTCCCCTCTGGGTGGGTATACGAAAAAGAAAACATAAGAAAAGACAGAACAAAAAATTCCAAGGTAAGGGATTCAATTCAAGTCTATCTCAAGGCTTGCACCCCCCAACTTCAATTATTAACTACAACATGACTGCAGACTGCTACCAACCCTCAGCTGCAACATCACTCACCCAATTATCCTAATAACCATCACATCCTCATCAACACCACAAACTCTGGCATTCCACGAACAATCACTGCCGTGGGCACAAGCATCACACCACCTCCATCATACACACCACCACAACGTCCCTATGCCGCCACAAATCATTTACAGCCACAGAACCATTCCTGCCACTTAATCCCAGTGTTGCAGGCCACAACAGCAGCCAGCCCTTCCCTTACCCATTAAGCCCCATACGGAACCCCAATACTAATGTCCCACTACTGGGTGAGCCCTTCACATTTTCCCAATGAATGAGCTAGTGCTACAGCATCCACCTCAACAGCACCATCATTAGTAACTAATTTTACTAGCATTTACACAAAACCTCCTTCTGCCTTAATCTCCCCAATCAGCAGTCACCTCACGAACTCGATTGGAAGTATCTTGGGCTCCAGGGATAACATGAATTTTAAGAAAAGTTCTTGGCTTCAACTGCCAAGCACATCTTCTGTTATTGGCTAAATATCTACTTATTGGGAGGAAACTGAAACAAATTGAGATATTTTTTCTTCTTCATAAGTTAAAATGTATCAGAAAGCGTCCAAAAGGATAGTGTGTCTCAAGAGCTATAGAAACCAAAACTAGAGAAAAATGATCCAATGGACCCAAAAGCTCAACTATCTCGTTTATAGATATACAACTCATCCCCATTGCCCAAATGAAAAGAACACTAGTAATGCGATATTTTAAAGTCCCTATAGCGTATTCCTCCCCATGAAAAGATCTACTACTTTGTTCCTTCTAGATGCCCCAGCAAAAACAAAAACAGAAAGGAGCCACCCTTCAACAATCTCAAACATGCCCCCTCCCCCCCCCCCCCCCCCTTCCTTTTCTCCAAGCGTCAGTCAGACCTCTTGACGACTTAGGCATTAACCATTGAATGCCAAAGAACCAAAATTAAGGCTCCAACAGTCGTACGGATCAATGCAAGAGAAGATGATCCACCGATTCTCCATTCCTCTTACACATGAAACACCAATATACGGAAACCTATCTTCTCCTTCTCGCGTTATCAAGGGTCAAAATCTTCCCAAAAGCAACAATCCAAACAAAGAAGGCCACCTTAAGGGGAACCTTCAAACATCAAACAGTCTTCCAAGCTGCGAACCCGCAAAGATAGCAGATGAAAGAACGGCCATCAAAACTCCCCTCAAGAGAAGGCACCCAAATATGGGAATCTGGACCACCACCCACCAGCAGCTGTCTATACAGCAGATCCACAAAGGTAGTGATGTCATCTAATTCCCAAGCAAGGAAAGTGTTAACAAACAGCAAAAAAATATTTTTTACCTATCTCTAACCTGATTAGCAGAAAACAAACTCAAAAAATGAATCAATACTTTCTACTTGAATTCTATCATGTACTATATACATATAGCTACATAATGATATATATACATATATAAGTTAATGAAGAGCAGAACTGGAAATTTGAAATTTACCTTTGCCTTGTTGCCAGAACTAACCATCTGAACCATGCCACAAACATCATAGGAGACTGCTTTAATATCTACAACTGAAGCCATGTTTGGCAAAACCTAATATTCCATGGGAAGTTTAAAGAAAAAAGCACAACAGTTCATCACAATGAAGCAGAGAAATATGAAAGAAAAAAAGGTATTAAGTTCCACATATGTCAACGAACATTGTTTAGGTCAATCGCATAAAAGCTTCAGATACAACGATGTAAAACATATAAAAATATATTACTTACCAAGAAGTCTACCAGTTTCGCAAACTTGTAGTGCTCCTTTTTTGCTTCTATAGTATAGCGATCAGACGTGACCTAGAAGCGTTCAACGACTTAGTGAAGAAAACAAAAATCTAACAGAGACAAACATGACATGGAACCAATAATCCCTACCAAATGTAAGTTGCACTTGTTCTGAGATTTTATCAATTGAGATCTTGAGGGATACGAATTATGAAAGTGGCATATATGGAACAGATGAGAGGAAAACAATATTGAAATTCGACCTATACAACTTCATCTCCAAGTTGGAACACCGGGGGAAAAAAAACAGAAATTGATGAATTTGCTGCATGGACACTAGAACTAGATCAAGAAAGAGATTGGTACGTAAATGTACGCTACATGAGCTGCGTATATATCAGACACAACAATGCTCAAAAACTCCCAAATCTAACCTATATAGGAGTTACCGATGAGTACACTTGAAATTGTTAGTATTTGCAATCAAACACAACATAATAATATCAGCAAGAGCGAAAAAAACAAAACAAAATTCAATAAAAAATTTACGACTCATATTTAGAAAGAAAATAAAGATACAAGTAGGTTCAATAAAAAATTGGGCATAAGAAGAGCAGAAGGACGTCATTATTATGTATACACTTCTATGCTTTTACTATTGTAAGCAGACACGTGAATGTCATCTCCATACATTCTTTGTTGAGACATGAGATAAATTTTACGTTATTCCATACTTAATTTATTTTAATTTTAGGTTATACACAAGTATGGTGAGGAGTATTTGTCTAAGTATATTTATTGTCTGATGGAATTGAATGCTCATTTCTCAACTCCTGAAAAAAGTAATGGCCATTCCAAAAATTTGTGGGAATGGTCATTCCAAGGTGTTACGCCAAATGCAGAAACCAACAAACCACAAGACACGACAGAAAAGTAAATATGCCACACAATAAACATAATGGTTTACGTGGTTTGACGTATGGTGTGACTACATCCAAAGTGAAGATCGAACAAAAGGTTTTGCTATACGAAAATCAACAAAAAAATACTTTTAACCCCCAAACCCTGTCTGTTGCTCTCACTCTCACTCTCTTTCCTGTGAATTTCGATGTCTCACTCTGTCCTACTCCAAATCTTAAACACCCTTATATACCGGGCTACAAGAGTTATAAGGTCCAAGATCAGTCACTGCAACAGGAAAAAAACAACAGTTCAAAAAAAAATTTGAGCCCTCAAAGCTCAGTTTTCAGGTAATCAGAAAAGTCATTCCTCTGTTATAACCCTACCAACCATGAGAAAATGAATGAGAAGTTGCAACGAGTATTTCAGTTATTTCAATTCAAGCTTTGTAAGCATAGCTATATGCCGGTTCAATAGGCAGATGCATTATATATTATCAAATACCAAGGCAAATGTGCAACAATAAAAGTTGCCGTTGTGTATAGCACAAAAACTTATGTTATGATAAATGTTCTCTATATGAAAGTCGTCATACTCAACCATAAACACATCAATTCCATCGAATAGATGATAGAAGTACACTGGGTGAACTATCAAATATAGTTTTCATATATGATAGCGCATACCGACAACTACTTGAAAAAAGAAAAAGGACATGTTTAAATAACACAAAGGAATGCCTGCTTTTTCTGCCCTGGAACCTAGCAAAAAGCGTGAGCCCAAGGTTATATGAGAGCTTTCTTTAAAAGAGTTTACTTGTACTATGAGCACGCATCTGATAACTACGCATTATGTCAGCTTTCTTACTGAGGTTGAGGCATCTAAGTAGCACAGATGTGAATACAGAATACTGGCACAACTTGACACGAGTATTTTGACAAGTCGGATCATATAAAAGTAAAACATATACACTACGCTGGCATGACTACATATGAATACTCTTTTATAGTCATAGGCATTATTAAGACAACCAAGTAGAAAAATAGATAAATAACAGATTGAGGAAAGAAAGATAAAATAGAAAAAAAACTTAAACAAATAATAGATCTTATGTACTTAATAACTCAACTATATCAGAAACACTACTTCATTGAGTAAAAGTTGAGTTTGAAAATAAATCAATTAACTAAAAGATGATAAAACAAGATTAGATAGAACATGTAACAACTACTGAGCCAATATTGAGCACACATAATATTTAACCTGATCCAGCTTGTAATATCCCTCTTTGTCAGTAGTAGACCTTTCATGACCATCTACCACAATTTTTACACCATCCACTCCTGCACCATTTCCATCAACCACCCGACCCCCAACTGAAAATCCAGTAACCTACATAACATTCACAATGCATGAGGATGCTACAGATGATATCATAAAAACAAAAAAAATAACATGCGACTTTAAGTGAGTATCAAAAGAGAACTTGCAACAGCAAACTAGCTAGAGCCAATAAAAAATTAACTGTTTTCAATTGAGAAACCTAATAAAGACTAGCAGGATTATGCCCATGAATTATAATGCATAATTAGTGAAATATTGCTCCAGAGCGAGTACTATAAATAAGATTTTATTCAGTTTAGTCTAAAAAATTAGAGAAGTAAAAAATTAAGAAGAAGAATCTTTAGCTAGAAAGCCTATATAAAAAAATTTATGACAAGAGAAGCTCTGAATTTTATGAAAAGGGACACAGATGTCACTCTCATTGGAAGAAAAAAAAAGATCCTTTTAAAAAAGAAGAGTACAAATGTATCCTGCAGATAAGGAGGGGTGAAAAGGACGGACAAACTATTTCCATTTTCACTTACAAATGGAAGTAAAAAAAAGTGAATTTCTATCATGGCCGCACATATCCTTCCAAAATGCACCAATATTCAAAATTCTACAACATAATCCGATAAAGATGCATTTCCAGCTAGTGTTTTTATATTAAATCTTAGAAGATTATATAACACAAGTAATGGTTTATTAATGTATTGTAAGTTTGTTATTTTTATTAAAAATGCTAAGAAAAAATATGCTTAGTATTATACCTTTTAGAATATTGATGAATAAAAATAACTTAAGACATAAAAAATCATTTCTTTTACAAGAGATTTTATGATCAATTTTAATGTGTCGATAATAATTTTCCTTTTCATGGGAAGAAAATATTCGCAGTAAAATCCAACTCAATAACTTCCAAATTCCAACAAAAAATATCAGCTAAACAAAAATAATAATAACCATACAGAATTTGAAAAAAAAAAAACTAATCAATAGTACCAAACCTAAACCAAAGAGGCTCAACTTTTAATTACCTTATATCTCATTGTTGATTCTAGTTATCTTTAGTTTAGAGTTTTTTATTACTAAAGGTTATTTTGAATCATTTGAAGGGGTTGTATGGATATGTGTTTTCTTTTACTTGGTGTTAAATATTTAATGTATTAGTTTTTTTCTAAATTGTCAATATATTTTGTCCTTTTGTAGCAAACATTTGACATGAGCCCTATTTATCCAACACGGTTAAGTGTTTGTGAAGTCTAGAGAAGTAAACAAGTCTCACGCAAATAAAAATCAAGTGTTTCCTCTATTCTTCACTCCCACCTCGAATGGGGGAGGAAACAAGTGATTGAGGCAGAGTTATAGAAGCTGAGAAACATAGAGGGTATAGAAGCAGTGTTGTTTCTCCCACATCGAAATCCATAACGAAATTGAAAGAAAGGTTGATTTTAAAAGAAATATATATTTGACCCCAGAGATGGGATGATGGTTTAAAGTGAGTAAGATTAATTGAACTGGCCGGTTTAGTGAGAGAACAGGCAGGTTTGTTGCAGTAACGGACTTTCTGCGCTTATAAATCCCGATTCGTTGTGAGGCAGCCGATTCTCTTGTGTATACTGGGGCTCACCGGTTTTTCTAGGTAAGTGTCTGTATTGGAGCTTTTAAAAACTGTTGCGAACCAGCCGGCTCGCTGCACCATGAGAGAGTACAGTGTGTCTGTTTTATTCTGTATGATTAATCAACCAAATCCCTTTTTCAAAACTTAATGGAAAAAAAAAATCCTAGAGCATGGGAAAATTGAAGATACATAAGGTAGAGAATGAGAGATGTAAAGAACAGAAAAACACAATGTGTGTGTGTGACTTGAAAGGCACTCTCATTGTGTGTTTGTGTCTGACTTGAAAGGCGCTCTCAGTGTACCGCCATATGCACCAGACTGAGAGAGAGAGAGAGAGAGAGAGAGAGAGGCAGAGATGGAAGCGGCTGCAGTTACTGTGGTGGAAAAGGTGAGGGAGTGATTTGGGCTGACAAGGAGTTTTTTCCCTTTTAAGTCCACTCAATTTTTCTATTTTCTTTTTGGGGAGAGTGTGGGGGGTTTACTTGTCTTGTTTAAACCCTATGATGCTGGAACCTATACATCGATTTGATTTTTCATCTCCTTATTTACTGCTTTTCGTATTAAAAAAACAAACACTAATCTTCCCAGATGATTGATCTCTGTGGGAATGTAAATGGAATTTCAGGGTTGATGACAGAAAAGGAGAAGTCAACTCAATGACAGGTTAAAATTGTGATTCAGCACACTAGCTAATATATCTGTGTGTTGGCATATTCATGGTTCAACAATCAATGCAAATATAAGAAATCGTGCATGCTAAGATCAACTGTTCAAGGAGAGTGTATGTTTGCAACATCACTTTTCTAGATAGACTTATTGAACCATCTGTTGTTCATAGGCCCAGTAGCACATTAAAAGCCACCGCAAAATTGTACTCTGGTACAAAGACAGTGGCACTACTAACCACTGGATTAGAGAGTATTTAAATCTAAACAATTACGGTATAATTTTGACAAAGAGATGCAGATTACACGGTTCATTAGAGAGATCCAGAGGACAATAAGATGTAAAAAGTGGAGGACTACACCATGAGAAGACTAAACATCCTACTTATGGTCATATAACCAACCAATATGATACCTGAAACTTTTGCAGGACTGCTGCATGATCATGTCTAACTGACACTGACATGAAGGTAGGCGAAACATCAAAAACTGTATTCTCACCCTTGTAGTAAGGTATAAGCTCATAAACGCCTGGAAAAATTTCAACAAACAAATAATGTTTTCAAAATATAAATCATACATTTGCAAAAACAATTAATAGAAACGCCTAACCATGCACTCTAAGGACAGTTTTATGTTTTCTGAGAATTAAAAATCAGAAAGCTGCCAAAAGCTCTACTTGTTCAGTTTTTCTGGAAACTGATATATAAAAATACATGCTTTCGGAGAAATGCCTTTTGTTGATCTCTAAAAACAGTTTACTGTTTTTGGAGTTCCTACAAACTGTTTTTAGAGATACAAACCAAGCAGGGCCTTAATAACAACTCAATTCCAAGACATACATAGTATTGACGTACTCTAGAAATGACTACAGAAGCAACGCATAGAAAGACATTTTCAACATTTGTTATGAGTTTACACAAAATCCAGAGTGGAATAATTGATCAAGCACATTGCCTCAACAGTCAAAATCTACTGTAATTTTAAAGCTTCTCTTTATCTAATAGAGAGAGTTCAAATTTTGAATAATTAGCATGCTGGAGCCTAAGCCGTGTCAACTCTCAATGAAGAGTAGTATATACACGCCCATGATATTTCATACTCAAATAATAAAGTCTATGCTCTTTATTTTTTGACCTCAACAAATAGAACCAGACAGATTAAAGCTTGTTCTGCTGCAATTTGGGTGTAAATAGTTTATGGGTAAGGGCAATAACAATTCAACTGGAAAATTGAAATGTCAGAGACAGGTAAAAGCTTCAACTGAAAGTTTAAGACACACAGAACCTCCAGTTCTAAGGCAGTAAATGATGTACACCTTGTAAATATATCCAAGTGTAGACTATGCGCTAGAAAATTCATATCCATTTTACAAAACTACGGAACAACAGGTAGAAATATCCAAGTGTAGACTATGTACTAGAGAACTCATATCCAATCTTACAGAACTAGGGATACTAACTAATTACACTATATAGTCATAATTCCAAATGTCAGAGACAGGTGAAAGCTTCAATCTGAAGTTGCAAAAACAGAAAACCTCCAGTTCCTTGAGGCCATCATTAATGATAACTGAAATTAAAGGGTAAGCTATACACTTAAGAGGCTCGGAAAAAAAGTTAAAAAGAAAATCCCTAGTTCCATTACCAAGTGTAAATTTGAGGTATCGGAGAACCAAGAGCTTCAAAACATAAATGCAACAAATAAAAAAGAGAGAGAGAGAGAGAGAACCAAGAAAAACAAAAACAAAGAAAGGAAAAATTTTAAAAACGACAACTTTTGGAACTTGTATTAAAAAAAATGACAAGTTCAAAAAAGTAATTGAAAGAAAAGGTCAATTAACAAAAACAATTACAAAAAAGACAACTTTAGGTCAAATAATCAAGTTTTTGACAAGTTTAAATAATTGCAGGACTAAAATACCCCCAATCAATTTTTAATTGGTTTTACATATCTGCCATCCACTTATTAATTTTCTATAATGACCATTATATCATTAATAACAATAAGTCCTTAATACCCTTAACAACATATCTTCCCTTCATTCCAACTATGGTTTCGCTTAAGAAACAATGATTGGTTCAGTTGTCGTCTCACACCAAAGAACTACGACGCCAAAGAACTACGATCCCAAAGGCAAAGCAAACCGGAGATCATTTCAGATGAGTATGATATATATATATATATATATATATGCTTATGTATTTTATCACTGTTCTTGAATGTTAGGTGAGGATAAAGTATTGAAAAGTGTAACAAAAATTATTTTAATTAATTAACATGTGATAGTAAAATATTGAAAATTCAACTAACTACATCATAATAGGTAATTATATTTGTATTTTTTATATACTATATGTAAAATAAAGTTTCAGACTCACTCACATACTCACACTCTTGCAAAATTTTATGTGAAGCCAAATGTTTTACTTCTTGAGTCAACAAGTTTCACATCCTGCGTCAAATGTTTTATCATTGAAATAAAAGTTTTACAATAAAATATGCATCTTGTTTTTCACAATTTGAAACTCACTACAATCTTCGTAAATTTTAAGTGAAACAAAAATGTTTACCATATGAGTCAAAAAAAATTGCATCTTGTGTCAGATATATTACGTAATGAAATAAAAAAAATTATACTACATGATTTTATATGTTTCGTGAAAATCTACTTATTGGTATTTTGTTGATCATAGTTTTCAAAAAAATGAGTTTAACTAAATAAATATTTATTTCAAACAAATATTTTGTTGATCATATTTTATTGTCAATAACTGTTGTTTTCAAATATATATTGTTTTCATTATAAAAGAAATACTTCATTCTTGTATAAACAAAAAAATGAGATAAAAGTTAGACTTTGTACTGTACAATCATAGATGTGGAAGAAATACTGAACGGAGTAGAGGCAGATCAAATGGGAAGAGTAAGACTTCGCTGATATGTTTGATGGAGACGGCGATTGTGAGAAGGAGGGTTGTTTGAGATGGTATTGTATGGAAGGGTAGATATGTCCATTCAAAATTTTTGATTTATTAAAGTTGTTTTAGTAAAATATAAGATAGGGACATTTATGTCATGTTTGGTATGGTGGAATGAAATGAAATGGAATGCTCATTCCATCCATTCCTTGATTTGGTATGACACATTGAATGAGAATGACCATTCCTTGGGAATGAAATTTTAGTCCAAGGAATGGATTTTCATTCCATTAGTAAACATATGGAATGTCATTCTATTCCTTAAGGAATATAAAATTACTAAAACAACCCTTTCACGTTTCAAATAAGCAACCTACCTTCGCCATCATGTCATCAACTTCTACCACCGCCACCGCCACCTCCATTGTACGCCACTACTATTTTCGTTACCTTTCACCAATTTTTGGTAAAAAAATTATGAAATAATATTATTTAATTAAAATTATATATTTATCACTAAGAGAGGTATTTTTGAGAAATGTTCTTTTAAGTTCATTCCATTCCTAAAGTGCTTCATATTTACAATCAAACAATAGAATGAAAATGGTTATTCCATTTCATTCTCATTATATTCTCACTTGCATTCCATTTCATTTCATTCATGTGTACCAAACATAGCATTAGGGAAATGACTGCAAGTGGATTAAAGGGCATTATAGTCCAAAATTATGTTTTTTCTGTTTTTGTAATTTGACATTTTCTTTCAATTACTTTTTGGAAGTTGTCATTTTTTTAATATATGCTCCAAAAGTTGTCGTTTTTAAATTTTCCCCCAAAAAAAATGCATAGACTAGCAAATTGAGGATTACCACAAGGTATTGCTTTAAATGTGAACATTCCATCAGCATCTGACACAGCATGACATAGTGCTTTTCTTTCTCCAGGGGCATTACCAGCTCCCTGGGGGCAATCCACCTCAATGCCATCATCTGAATATAAATAAATGTGAACTCCCAATATAGGATTTCCCTACCAAAAAAGCATCAATGCGTATTAGCTTCCACAGTTTAAATATGACACAATCATAAACCAAAAACAATGTTTTTCAGGGCAAACAAAAATTATTTTTTTTTGATAAGTAAGAAATGATATAAAAGACACTCAAATAGGGAGTGCATCCCATATACAAAAAAAGGCCGCTAAAGGCCAAGAGAAACCAAAAACGCTATCTTCTCATTAATAGAACAGGGCAAACAACTTATACGTGTAAGAGGGTGTAAGTGTCCCTTCTTGTTAGTTGTTTATTTTAGGCTTTAGAACTCTATGAAATATTATAACAATGGGCTCTTTATGACCCTAGGGCTTTTGTTTCCTTTTAGTATTCGGGATGTGCTCCCCTTTCTATATATTTCTTACTTATCAAAAAAAATAACCATGTGGTCTACAAGATATTATGACCATTTTGGCATATCATAAATACAAATGAAGTACGATATTAGCAAAGTATAAATGAAGCAGATTGCTCAAAAAAAAGAAAAAGGGCAGGAAGTAGACAGCAGTAATACTTAATCGGCATGCCAAAGGCCTGTTTGGAAACCATTTTTGAGGCATGTTTCGTGTTGCGGCTGGTATAATGTGGCGAAGCAAAACAACAGAACTCGTTTGGCAATCATTGTTGCGACTTGAAGAACGAGGAGGTGTATGAGGTGAAAATCTCATGTATAGTTCGGTAGAGTGGCAATAAGGGTGACTTATCTGTCAACTTTTCCACTATCACCCCAAAAGAAGGAAAAGAGCAATCCCAATGTTAGAATTTTCCATGTGACTCCTGTATGAGAAGCGGGACATTGTAATGTAGCAGGTGTGAGGAACAGACTCCCAAGTCATTCAGCCTCTGATAAATGATAGAGCTACCTATTCTGATTCATAAATTCCGCTAGTTGATTATAGAAAAATCTGCTAGTCGATTATAGGTATTGATATTTGATTAGCTGAATTTCTGGGTAATAGGCCCAATGAGTGTACTGATAGTAATCAAACTATAATTTAAGTTCCTCCATAAACCCACATGTTACTCACATCTACGAGAGATACAAGAATCCTGCTCTCCTATGACCTATTTCTTATCTATGACATGGTACCAGAGCATGATGCTCCTAAGTCCCAAATCCCGTCTTCCTCTTCCTAACCCACACTCCATCATTTCCTTGCCTAACCTTTAACCTCAGTCGTTAATACATACCCCAGTCCATCATCTCCTCTTCATCACCTGCCTAACACTGCTCCGCATCTCTGCTGTTCTCACATCAAATGTCTGGTTTGCTTTAAAAACTCTACCTGTGTTTTGGATTTTATTTGACTACCCTAATTCTATTTTGTTTCACATCTTCTTATTTATTATTGTTATTTGTTTTATGATGTAATATGTAAAAGGATAAAAACTTCCAACTTCGTCGGCTTTATGGCTTTATGGCATAGGGTAGCCTTTTTTGGAAAGAATCCTCTTGCTGAACTCCTCAAACGGGATATTGTTCTCTCTCAGATCTCAACTCTTTCTTGCTTAGTCTTCATAGATGACAAAACAGATAGCATTGATTCTGTTCATGGGTAGTGTTTCACAGGTGATAATCTCAATAGTGGTCATGGGCGCATGTTTCAAAAAGAAATCGGAATTTTCAAGGGGGTTCGCAATGGCCCAAGAAATGTACTTGTTGTAATCACACCAACCATAATGCTGACAGATTTTCCAAACTCCGCCGCACAAGCAAATCATGCTACTGTTGAAGGGTAGATCTCCACTCCTCTTGCTGCACCTGAAGAGACTGCAGTTCTTTTCAGTGCAGAGTAAGGCTCAATGATCGCGCAAACTCATGTTCCTCCTGCCTCCACCTCCACCTTAGTTGATTCAGGTAACACTTGCCTCCATCCCTCATTCAGTCCTCTATGGACTATTGATTATGAGGCCTCTGATCTTATGACTAATAACCCTCTATTCTTTCTAATCTTTCAAGTATTCCCTCTTCTTCTTTTGCTATAACTTCTCATGGTTTTTTATTCCGTCCAGGGGGTTGGCACCAACGCTACCTCATGTCCGACTTTCACTTCTGTTTCATACCTCAATTTCCGTTTGATTAATTATTTGTTTATAAAATCACCTCTGTTTGAAACTGTTCAGAAATTCTTTTGTCCTTCTTATTGTGTTTTTAAGGATGTAAGACAAAGAGGACAGTTGGTGGGGGATATGAGAAAGATGGTCTCTATTACTTCCATCCCACTCCCGTGTCAGCTCCCTTTGCCTTCTTCTGTCACGCAAAAGAATTATATTGCATGATAAAACAGGGGCAAATCAAAAATTGAACAGCAGTCCCTGCTGTAACGATATCTGCTCAGAGACTAATCAAAAACTCATAGAATATTTATTTTTAGTCGAAACAGCCCAAACTAAAATTCTTTGAAATCTAGACTCAGAGTGTAACATGTCTGAGAGACTGAGCCACTCTCAAGAGCTAGAATTACACCAGTGAAATCAGATATTATGATAAGGTACAAGCTCAGAGATCTTGTATTGTGCTCAGATTAAATAATCTTTGGCACCTTTAGAAATCTAAAGGGCTGAATAAATTGCAACACTCGGGATTTTAAAAAATAGACATGAAGAATTAAGAACCTGAATTTTTTTCTGTCAACAACTTCGCAAAATAAAATATTTGAACGGGGATACCAGTTGGAAAGATTCGGACAGTAGGCACGGTAGAATCTTGATTATATGAAAATCTGCTAGCTACGCTGTAGGAATTGGTATATTTTTCTATTTCTCGGTAATAGGCTAAATGATTATACTGATTGTATGTCTTGGGTTCCTCTAAAACCCACGTGCATTCATGTCTATGAGAGATACAAGAATTTCTTGTTGTATAATCGAGGTCTTATTTACATCCAAAGAGGTACAAAAAATATATATGTACATACACACCCACACACTATAAAATACATATAATGGTCTTTTTATTGCATTTTGATTTTTTTACTACTTCTATTTTAAGAACTTACAATAAGTCTTTAAAGGGAAAAATGTCATGTCGCTTTGTTATCAACAAATTTGATAAGTGAGTCATGTGCAATAAACATGTATGATCTATCTGCATGTAACTTCTTCAAACCTACGGGCCCGTTTGGGAAGCGGTCTGGTCTGGTTTGGTCTGGTCGTTTATCTGAAACTTTATTTGGTAAGCGATTTGGTCTGTTGGTCTGTTTGGGAATACGATAAGTTATATATTTTTTAATTATATATATTTTTTTGAATTTTATATATTATTTTCGAATTTTATATATTGTTTTTGAGTTTTATATATTTTTTTAAAATTTTATATATATTGTTTCAAAATTTATATATATTTGTTTCGAAATTTATATATTTGTTTCAAATTTTATATATATATATTTTAATTTTATATATATATTTTTGAATTTTATATATTATTTTCGAAATTATATATTGTTTTCGAATTTTATATTTTTTTTTTCAAATTTTATTTTTTTATTCAAATTTTATATTTTTTTCGAATTTTATATATGTTTTTGAATTTTATATATATTTTTTCGAGTTTTATATATTTTTTCGAAATTTATATATTTCATCAGTAGTTGAAATAGTGACCAAATTGGGCAACCTTCTTCAAAATGCATAATAAATGGCCTCTTGGTTTTGAATTTCAGTAGTTGAAATAGTCAAAAATGACGGCTGACACGCCAAGGCCCTATTTGGAAAGAGGTTTTGGGCCCATTTGTCTGGGTTTATCTTTGTTTTAGAGACCAGACCTTATTTGGTGGGCTTTGGTTTCTAATATTGAAATCAGACCACTCAAAACCAACAGGCCCAAAATAGACCAAATTCAAGACCATCAAAATGATGGTTTTTGATGTGTTTGGTGTATCAGTCGCCATTTTTTACTATTTCAACTACTGAAATTCAAAACCAATAGGCCATTTTTGAAAGGAAGGCTAGTGCAATTTACCCTTTTTGTTTTAAAAGAACCACTATATTGTACATGAACTTCATTTTTGAGTTAGGAGGCATAAGATGGAACACTGAAATCACCATTGCACCTATGATATGAAATAAAATTGCATTAAAATATTCCCAGAAAAGATCAGACAACCATAAGACAAGCATATAATGTTACAGTGCCTTTGTCTCAAACTAATCAGGTGGATAAGTTGACATGATAAACTATCATCAATACAGGGACCACTACTAGGATACCACAATCTTTCGCAATAAATGTACTATAGAGAAATTCACCTGAGCAACTACATATCCACGAATATCATATCCAGTGACGAAGAAAATATCATCAACTAACTCATTTCCAAACCCCAATTCCACCTGCATTGGGACATGTAGAATTTAATTATCTCGAGATACAATAGATTTGCAGGTGAGATGTTGAGAGAGAGAGAAGGAGAGATTAAAGAATAGCAAGTGAAAAGCCAGTGGAAACAAGGAAAAAAGGAAATGGATATGGTAACCTCCATGGAACCTCTAACTTCAATCTCCAAATCAGGACGTGAAGCATGCATTTTATATTTTCCTACAACAAAAGACAGCAATAGTTAAAATGGCAAACCGGGCCAGGTAGTATTAGTAATAAAACTAATTGGAAAGGTTACCAGGAGAAATTCATACAAATCGATTTCCAAGAGAAATATTATATAAAACTAATGCTCGTAAGAGAGCTCCCTTTTGAGAGGATGCATGAGCTCTCCACATTTTACCACAGGATCAATACATCTTTTTGTGAAAAAATGAATGAATCACATAATACATCTTTCAACCTATTGGCTAAAAATGAAGAGCTCATGCCTCGTCATAAGGGAGCTCTCTTTAAGGAATTACTCATTATAAAAATAATTGTAAAACCTAAGCAATAGATACAAATGACATCAAGTATTGTTTCTTTTACCCAAAGCAATTACTGACAGACAGAGAACTCAAGAAATTATTTCAAACATATAGAACTCATGTACTGTACAGACCTGGAATAACGTTGGCAAAGGTGTAACTTCCCTCTGATGATGTTAAAACAGAAGAGACCAGATCACCCGTGGAAGATAGAAGCTCAACCTTTATATTTGATGGGCCCCCATTTTTATGTGAACAACTCTGTCCACCAACAGCTCCTACAACTCTTCCAGATATGGTGAACCTACAAAGTAAGGAATTTTTTAGGAGGCTTAATATAAAGCAAAATCTTCAGTACACATAGATTGAGTCATGATGCATATAAGGCAAAGAAAATAACAGAAATCAGAACTTATATAGTGTTTGAATTTGGACCAACCCTGTGAATCGAAAATTTATATCCTCATTAGCATTGCAGCCAGTGTGGTCAACAACAACAGGGACCTGTAAAAAAATTATTTGTCAGATCTAGTTGCAAGTATACTTTAATAATATACCTCTCTGAACAAGTTACATGTCAAAAAGGAGGAAATATTATGAATTTGACAACAGATTTACTAACTTGATCTGGGTCCCATGTCCATCCTTCCGGCCCCTTGATTTTAATTACAAAAGATCCCTGTAGGCAGAAAAACCATGTGATTGGAAAATGAACAATAAACGTAATTATAAGAGAGTGAACGGTCAATTTTTTATGTGGATTGTTTACTTTCTTTTTCTTTGTTAAAATTACTGTTAAGCCATAAGGATCATACGAGTAGCCGTACAGCTTCCTTTCAGAGCAGGACCAGCACTTAATATCATGCTACCAGTTGGCTTCAAACAACACAGAAAATATGAACATGTTGGCAACAGAACCAAACACTTGCCACTTGCATCACGTAATACCATGTCCCCGTTTCGACCATTTAAAAGTTGCTTAGACAGTGCATAAGACTCATTGAAGGGTTTAAATATTTAAAATACACCCCCTAACACCTAAAGCTTTTAGTGTAGATGAGTTGTTAACATGGTATCAAGTCAAAAAAATCTCATGTTCAAACTTCACCATCACCCAAAAAACTCTTTTCTAAAAAAAAATAGTAAAATAAAATAAAAATTCGTTACACGTGTTAGACCAAAAAAAGGCCACGAGTGAGGGGGCATGTGCAATGACTTAAGTATTTAAGTTACACACTCTTTAACAGCTTAAGCTTTTAGTATAGCCGGGTTGTTGACAAGGTTATGCATAATCAAGCCAAGTCAGAGTACCAGCCAATTAGCTTAATGCTTCACTACCTAGTTACTTGATAAGCTTCCTGGACATTCTGCATGCCCCATATAAAATACTACACGCGAAGTAATGTTTTAGACAAATATGATGGTATGTTGGAGGAAAGGAATTAGAGAATATGTTATTTGTGCAGTATGTGAGATTATATTATTTTACCTTGTCATAAACTGGAATGAAGTAGTAACCATTCGGAGCACACTGAGTTCTTTCCTTCACCAATCCATCCGACGTGCGAAGTTCAACCTACAGTTGGATAATGATGTAGTTCCAATCTTAGATGTAGCAAATCTATTAAGCTAAAATTTATGATCAACAGAACTTCAGCATAAACAAAAATAGGATCTAAAGCCGATATGAAAAACATAATAATAAACTTTTTAATGTACTTTTATGGACTTAACACTACAATACAATAACCACTGAATAAATAACACAAATTAGCGGTTAATTAAGAGGTAAAATCCATTTTCAAGCTCCACCTCTTACGGACTTCTCCGGTGTTGAACTTAACACTACAATACCAAAAACAAACCAAAAAACAAAAAAAAAAACTGAATAAATAACACAAATTAGTGGTTAATTAAGTGGTAAAAAACCATTTTCAAGCTCCGCCTCTTGAGGACTTTTCCAGTAGTTTGGCTGGGTTGGCCACAAATTTATTTATTTTTGATAAATAAGATGTATATAGAAAGTGCTCAATAGGAAGCGCATCCCGATACAAAGGAACAAACTGAAGCCTAAGAGCAAGAGAACCCAAAAATCCTATTTTCTCGTCTATGGATTTATAATATTCTCTCCAGCCAACAGAAAAGAGAAGAAATATAAGTATCTTTGATGGTCCTAACAGGAGACTCAATCCCGCCAAACCAATGTCTATTGCGTTCCTTCCAAAGACATCACCAAAAATAAAGAGGTGCCGCTCTCCAAAAAACACGGGAGTGAGGACCAATGAAGCATCCTCTCCAAACATCAAGCACACCACAAACGGAGAAGCATGCACCAACAAGCAAAAGCAATCGAATAATGGAGAAAGAGATGATTTACGGACTCGTCATCCTTATTGCGCGTGAAGCACCAATCAATCGTAATTAAATTTTTGCGCTTGATTTTGTTCAAAGTGAGGATCCAATCCCATGCAGTCCACCCGAAGAAAGTCACCTTGAGAAGAACCTTGGCCCCGATTGTCACTGCATTTCAAGGGGCGGCATTGCCCTTCTTCACTTTTGGCATTCTTCTTCTGCCTTTTGTTGATTTTGCCACCGTTCCCCTCTCCCCGCAATGATGGAATCCTAGCCTAAATAGGAGAGCTACACGGGTATTGAGACTATAAGGTCACAGGGATTGAGTTTCAACACGAAATTTTGTCTAATGATGGCACTTAACACCAACCAAGTCAGTCAATTCTCACACTTAGTACCCTTGAGTTACACTAAGTCTTGCACAAGCACACACACACAGTATATGAAATGCATTATAATAACAACACCCACGAATTTACAGGAAAACACAATCAATGGTTTCCCAACCTTAACTATTAAACACAAATAGTACAAGGATTCTCTCTCACTCAGGCCACACTACAGCATTTACAAGCACTTCTCTCTCTGAAATTCGTTACATATACAATGCCATACATATATGCCTATTTAGGCCAATATACAAAACTGCATATATCTGATGTGGAAGACAACCCCATCCACCTAGGCTGTGTTGGCACCAATCAGAGGTTGTCAACACTTAGCACACAGTTGCACTCCCAACCGTCAGGATGTTGTGGCATCTCCCTGCAATGCCACATTGTCTCTTGATGGTTAGAGTCAGTTGTGTGTCACCAAACTGCCCAAACTGCATATCTGAGTCACACATTGGCCTTGACCAGTCTTTGTCTTGCCTTAGTCTGAACCATGTTGCACCATCTTGAGCCAACTCAATGCCAAGCATATGCTAGCACTACATGATGCTTGCCTTTGTTGAGCCAAATGCCTTGTCTCAGCTCCTCTCAAGCCTACACGCACTTGAGAGCTTTGCCAAGTTTGAACCAATGCCTTCACCATTGAGCCAGCACCTAGCCACGCCCATGTATTGGTTATGTCAATGCCTTGGCACATAGGTCATGCCGCGCCATGCCTATATCTTGAATCAGCACCAACCATTGCATGTCTCGTGTCACAATCTTGCCCCAAGGACAAGTTGGCTTAGCCAAAGCTTGGTGTGCACATGGCTTGCCGCGCCAAATGCATTGCATGCACACCAATGCATGCCAAATTAAGACATCACCTTGTCAAAGGCAAGTTGGCACACTCGTGGGTATGCACACATGGCTTACCAAGCCATGCATGCTCCAGCACAGCCCATAGTGTCTAACCGAGCCATCTTTGCCAACCGTGCCATTGAATCATGTCAAACTATGTCTTTACAAGCCAACAAGCTTCCCTATACATGCCTTAGCCAAAGCTTGCACATGGTCTTACTAAGTGGTTGAATGCCTACTTGGGTCTCACCCCTCCCTATATATGCAGAATTCACAACTACAGTTCTGACCAGAACAAATATTAACCCTACTTGAGGAGTCATAATGGCCTTTTTCGAAGCTCCCGAATTCCAAATCCGAATTTTCTTTGACAGGTCATCTTCTTATGATATAGAGCATCTCCAATTAAATTCCCATAATTTTCCAACACTCCTAAGCCCGACTTCCAAAGTTGGACTTATTTACCAAAATTGTCACTGTGTCATCCTCTCATGTCACACTGGCATGCCACAACCTACTTCAAGACTTCACCGGGTAACAAACCTCCCCCACTTGAAGAAGTCCAACGTCCTCCTTGGAGCAAAACCATTAGGTGATTAACCTCTGTGGCCATAACCCAACACTCTATAATTCAAGTGTTGCCTGAAACCTTAACCTCAGTTTCTGAATCAGTAAAAAGACAGCACCTCCATGCACAACTTCAAACAACATATCTGCAACAAACACAGTTGCACCTTTGCCTTGATCACAAATTCGAACTCCACATCAATTTATGAACAAATGTATCATATTCCTTAGCCACGAATCCGTCCTCCGCATCAATTCTGGCCAATTTTCAATCAAACAATGTCAGTCAAGAATCCCCTCATCCGCATCAATTCTGACCAACATTTCACAAGCAGCACCATGACTTGTCTGAATCCCATCATCCGCTTCAATTCTAACCCAGCCATCACCAATGCCGCGCCTTGTCAAGAGTCCCAACCTCCGCATCAACCCTTGTCAAGTCAAATATACATACAACATGGACTATGTTTCTGCAGTAAGCAACCCATCACAACAAAACAAAAACTTGAGGAAATTAACATTACCAAATCTGTAATAATGCCATCTTTTTCTGGTGAGTATCCTTGCACAGCCTTTCCTCGCAGCCACGCACTCACCACAGCTACTCTGCTTCACTTCTTGGCACGCTGGCCTCCAGCCTGCCCATCATCCACCACCATTAGTGGACTAAGTCGAATAGGAGCACCACCACCCCCATCCGAGTCAGAACTTCCCTCGTCTGGACCATCCGTTGTCATGGCATTCATTTTCTCCTTTCTTGGACAATCTCTGGCCCTATGCGGTCCTTTGCAAATGAAGCAACCCGAGTCATATCTTGGTTTCTGTTGACTCGTTGTTGCCTCAACCTTGCCTTAATCTTCCTCAACCAGTGGCTTCCTGGGCTTGTCTCCGAACTTGCCCTTCTTCTTTGCCTTGCCTGGGTTAAGATCGAACTTCTCCATCCGCAAGTCCAGCAAACTGTCTACAGCAACAATAGCAGAAAAGAGGTCAGTCACACCCCTCCTCCTTAGCTCGATCTGAGCCCACGATTGTAAACCAGCCATAAAATTGAACAGCTTGTCACCCTCTGACATGTCAGCCTAAATTCGCTGGCAAGAACTGCTCCTTGAGTTCCTTCTTCAATTCTGCAAAAGAATTGATTCTTGGGCGTGACTCGTCCTCCAAGCGTATCCGCCACCATAACTTCGCATCACCAATCAGATACATGCTAGTGATTGTAATTTAATCTTCCTCTGGAATATGGGCAGCCCGAAAATACTGATCCACATCCCATAGGAAATTCTTCAGATCTTTGGGACTCCGCTTCCCTCCAAAGGCCTTCGGTTCAGGGATTTTGATCTTTGACGATGGTTTATCCCCCACCGTTGTCTGGTTCTTTACAGCCCGCTTAATCAGCCCATACTCCCCTTCCAGATCCCTAACATTTGTCTTGAAGACATTAACAACGGCAACAAAGTCTTCTAAGACAACCTTCATCTTGGAATTCATGTCAGTCATGTATTCCTTTATCAACTTGCGCAAGGTCTGCAATTCCACAACCAGCAAGTTGGTTTGCACCGACAAAGGGTCATCACTTCCATAGAATGGACCACCCACTAAGGTTTCCAACCGAGCAACTCTTTCTCGTAGTGCTTCTGTAGCATTTCCACCAGCCATTCTGAGATTCAAAGGGGCTCTGATACCAACTGTCACAGGGGTTAAGTTTCAACACGAAATTTTGCCATATGATGGCACTTGACACCAACCAAGTCAGTCAATTCTCAGACTTAGTACCCTTAAGTTACACTAAGTCTTGCACAAACACACACACAGTATATGAAATGCAATATAATAACAATACCCACGAATTTATAGGCAACCACAATCAATGGTTCCCCAACCTTAACTATTAAACACAAATAGTACAAGGATTCTCTCTATTTGTTACCCGGTGAAGTCTTGAAGTAGGTTGTGGCATGCCAGTGTGACAAGGGAGGATGGCACAGTAGCATTTTTGGTAAATAAGTCCAACTTTGGAAGTCAGGCTTAGGAGTGTTGGAAAATTATGGGAATTTAATGGGAGATGCTCTATATCATAAGAAAATGACCTATCAAAGAAAATCCGGATTTGGAATTCAAGAGCTTCGAAAAAGGCCATTATGACTCCTCAAGTAGGGTTAATATTTGTTCTGGTCACAATTGTAGTTGTGAATTCTGCATATATAAGGAGGGGTGGGTCTCTGACCCAAGTAGGCATTCAGCCACTTAGCAAGGTCATGGGCAAGCCTTGGCTAAGGCATGTATAGGAAAGCTTGTTGGCTTGTAAAGACATGGTTTGACATGATTTGGTAGTACGGTTGGCAAAGATGGCTCGGTTAGACACTATAGGTTGTGCTGAAGCATACATGGCTTGACATTGCTTACCCACGAGTGTGCCAACTTGCCTTTGGTAAGATGATGTATTAGCTTGGCATGCATTGGTATGCATGCAATGCACTTGGCGCGGCAAGCCATGTGCACACCAAGATTTGGTTAGGCCAACTTGTCCTTGGGACAAGACTGTGACACAAGGCATGCAATGATTGGTGCTAATTCAAGACATAGGCATGGCGCGGCATGACCTATGTGCGGGGTTACAAATGTCCAGCGCTACATTAGTCAGTCCACAATCTTGAAAAGAGATACAACTAGGAAGATATCACAAGAAACTTGAAATATAACCATGTAAGTAATCTTCTAATTCTCCTACAATAATTGGCATGCTTCTAATAATTAAGTTAAATTGGTTAACCAGCCTAGAAGTCAGATAATTTATGGTTCCATATTTTGAAACTAATGAATATCTAATAAAATGTGTTCAAATTTAAAGGTTAATAAATAAACTAATAGAGCAAATTTCCACTCAAATATAATGATTTTTTGTTTAACGTTATAACATAAATGGGTACATATATTGTATATGAAACTCATAAAGCCCAAGTTTATCTCATATAGCAATCATAACTGTTGGCTTTGAAAAGTTCTTTCAAACAATAATTCATGTTTTGATGATAACAAATCATTTGAGCGTGTTTGGTACTAATAATTATTGAGCTAAGTGTTTCAACAAGAACAGGAAAAGGCTTCGGAAAATAACACAAACACAAAAGCAAAAGGTGCGATCATTGTAACAAGGTATTTTATGTGTTGGTAAAATCTTATAAGCTCAAGTGATAAAATATCCGAACTCAAGAACGAACCAAAATCGAATTCAAAATTAAATCTTTTTCTTCTTCAGTGCGGAAGTCGACTTCTGCACAAGGTGCAGTCGAATGCTTTAGGACGAAGGTAATGAATTTGAGACCCTTCCATCGGCAGCCGACTCTCATGGTCCGACAGCCGACTTCCTGTGGATCAGAAGCCGACTCTCCAAAATTGGGAAGTCGACTTCTTAAGGACGAAAGAAACCAAACTTAGACCTTTCTTTCGGCAACCGACTCTCATGGTCTGGCAGCCGACTTCTTGTGGCTGGGAAGCCGACTCTCCATGTTTGTGGGAAGTCGATTTCTTGAGGACGAAAGAAATGAAGTTTAAACATTTCTTTAGGCAGCCGACTCTTGGCTTCTGGGAAGCCGGCTGCTGATGTAGTCAAACGGCTAGATTAGGCACTTTTCTTGCCCATAATCTGATGTTTTGATTCTTGTCTCAAAAAGATTATTCTTTCACTCTTCAAACCCTAAAGCCTCCATATATATATATAGAATGAGATAAGGGAGTGTATGGGTATGAGTTCTAGTGTGAGAAAGCCATTGAAAATTTTATTTTCTTCTCTCTAGCTCTCCTTGAAAAACCATTGAAAGTAAGAAGCTTAAAGCTTGATTTTCAACTCAAATTCTACAAGCTTTAAACTCTAGGTTTGGTTTCGTGTCTATTCTCTTGAGCACACTTATTGAATCCATTTATTAGAGAATATTCATCTAGAGTTTTTGGTACATCACTAAAAAAACACTTGAACTTATATTGATTTATCTTCCATAAAAACTTTAGGATTTTTTAATTTTTTTTTGTTCTTGAGTGATACAATTGATTACATATCATCTTTGTGATCTTGGGCAAGTGAAGCACAACATTTTCAAGAGATGATTGTTCTCTTGATTGAGAGACGAGCTTGTGAGCTCGTGTGTAAAGGTTTGACATTCCACTTGTGAAGGAAGGGTCATAGTGAAAGGATCGGGAAAAGTCTCAAGAAGGGGTTCTTGAGCCGAGGAGTACAAATTACCGAACCTAAAAAAAATCGCGATGTCAATCTCTCTATCTCTATCTCTTTATTTCAATATCTTGCGTGCTATAATAATTTTGTGATAATTTGCTAGATCAATTAACATGAATTTGACATTGAAATATTTACTTGTTTCTTGAAGTAATTATTATTTCACTATAGCTTGTTTGAAATTCCGAAAAGATTTAAAAGAGATTGTTGAACACCCTATTCACCCCCCCCCCCCCCCCTCTAGGGTAAATTGGTGACTAACAATAACCTCCATGACACGTGTTTAAATAATCGTTGATTTAGTTGAATAATTTGGTATGAAGTAATAGTACCATTTTATTTTATCATTCCAATTTTTGGTATTGAGTTGAGGATATGAGAAATTTCATGTTAGAAAGTATGAAACCCTAGAAACTTCACATAACTTAAAATGGTCAAATTACGTCACTTAGGTAATGTGATCTTTATATCTATATAGTATTTGATTTATGTTGAAGTGCCCCAAACAAATGTTGGGAAAAAAATTGCAAGTGTTTTCATGGTGGGTTTTGAGGATAAATAGGCTACTTCTTGATTGTGTGATCACAGGTAGAGTTAAGGGTCAAAACAATTTCACAAATCAAATTCAGGTGGGGCAAAAGTGGCCTAAAATCAGGTAGAGTACTGTGGAAGTTTCTTAAAATCAGGTTGGGCAAAAGTGGCTTAAAGATATTTATCTGCTGAAAAGATAAGAGTTCTGGGATTAAGGGCCTTTTAAGTTGGAAGCAAGAAATTAGGAACATCTTGCAGCTCTCTACTTAATAATTGCATTCATCGTCAGCAATATATAGAGAGAGAGAGATATATAATTCATATGAAAAATAGCAAAATATATATGCATATACATATACAATTGGAAGGATAATTAATATGGAAATGAGCAAAATCACTTCATACCGTGATATGAGAGTAATCCAATTTAGCAACAGTCCCTTTCCTTGTCTTGATCAAATCCGAACTCGCCTACAACATACAGCTTAATAAACAGCAGAAAACAACAAACCAGTGCAAATATATACACCTACATATATATATATATATATGTATATGTTGCATACCACAAATCATATCCATATTCGAACCAGCAGTTAGACCAAATCTTAATTTAAAGGGTTAAAATATATCTGATATCATAAGGACTCTATTTGCTCCTAAGAAGTAGAAACAAGGGTTTCACTGTAAAGTATCATCTCCATGGATTCAATTGGCGGTAGGAGAGAAAATATAAAAAAAAAAATCCAGGGAAATTGAAAACTTAGGAATGAAGATGAGACCTCGACGAATCCGCCACAGCCTTGGATCAGATCAGCAGTAACGTATGTGGTGGCACAGATAATAAGCGTGATGAAGAAGCTGAGAAGAAAATGATAATCTCTAAGAATCGCCATTGTAGGTGTGATCTCAAGCTTCAGCTTCGGGTACGGCTTTGACGAGGCTGTTCTCAGCAGAGCAGATCCACTACTCTCACTCTGCGAGACAAGTAAATATATTATATAATACGTGTGTGCGTATATATATATAAATCAGCGACATGTTTCTTTCACTTGGGGTGGGTGTGACCTAGAGTCCGAGGGTTTATGGTTTTAGGCTTTTTCACTCTCATAATAAATTGGTAAATGGGGGGGGGGGGGGTGGGGGGGGGGGGGGGGGGTGTCAATTAGATATAACCTTTTATAGATTTTCTAAAAAACAATTATTTATTTATTTATTAAATGGCAAGGTTTCTACTTGACTTGCATTAAACCAATTTTCAAAAATTTATATTTGTTGAGTTCTTTGAACACTAGTTGATCTATGGACTCTCAGCACACGAAGTTTTCAATGCTTCAAAGATCTTTAATCATTAAACTAATCCGTCTATGATATTAGTCCACCCAAAAGATATTTCATTAATTAAAATTTTATTATTAATAATCAAACTTTTCACTTAGAATAGTCTAATCAAATTCTCATACAAAATTATCATAAATATCGTGTAAAACAACTTTTAACAATTACATTACATCGTTGTCATTATAATGATCAAGATTAATGCAAACGACATGTGATGTTTAATTTTTAATCTTACAAGAATAGCTCTTACCGAAAAGTGTATATTAAGAACATTACTTCTTATAAATTGGTAAAGAAATAAATAAAACTGTTGATAAATATTTTTTTAATGGACTAAGCCAAAGAGTTTATATGTTAGAATCGAATAGTAGAGTTTTTTACCGACTACTTAAAATATTTTAAAGTTTAAAATAAACTTGGAAAGCAAGTTTTAGAAAAGTCTGTAATGCAAGCAAGAAATATTTTTGGTTCTAAGATGTGCTTAAAGGAGTTCAACGGATAAAGAAATAGCAAGTAAAAGACACCAAGGTTCATATAAATGGTCCTTTGTAATTGAGACTTGAGAGCCTCTTAAGGTTTCCCAACTCCCTCTCACCAGAAAGGGAAAAAACTATTATATGTGTTGGAATAAAAAAAAGAGAGATAAAAGAAGAGTAGAATATAAAATAATTATGTATTGATAAGTATATTGATTACAATAGAGTTAACACGAAATCCTAAAAGGAGTGGAGAACAAGAAATTTTAATCCTAATATAAACATGAGTGAGTCTATTTAAATAGCCTCAAACCCTAATATATTCTAACACCCCCCTCAAAGTCAGGGTGGATGATATGAAGTCGTTTTAAGTTTGGATATAAACTCTCAAAAAAAAGGCAAGGAGGATCACAACTTGTGGCAACAACCAATTTTAGCACAGTGATTGTAGTTGCAAAAGGCAAGGAGGATCACAACTTATGGCACCAGAGGCTTAGTCACATGAGTGAAAAAGAGCTCGCGGTTATGCTCTCGAAGGAAAAACTACTAGTGAAATCGATTGACATCGACTTCTGTGAGTGTAGGAAGAAGAGGGTTAGTTTCCAAAGCAACAACAGAAGTCTCACAGTGGAAAAAGCTTGAGCTAGTTCACATGAGTGTCTGGGGGCCAGCAACTGTCTCATCTCTTAGCAGAAAGTCCTACTTCGTGACTTTCATTGACGACCATTCTAAGATAATATGAGTTTACTTCTTGAAACATAAATCTGAGGTGTACGATGTGTTCAAGAAATGGAAAGTCATGGTAAAGAACGAGACAGGGTTGAAGGTAAAGAAACCGATATTCAACTTTGGTGGAAAAAACAAAGACTCCAAGTTCAAGAACTTTTGCTATGAGAACAATATCATATTAGAGAAGACTGTTCCAAGTACACTACAGCAGAATGACGTAACATAATGTATGAACCGAAAAGTGACTGAGATAGCCAAAAGCATGTGCATTCAGGCAGGGTTACCAGAACAGTTATGGGCAGAAGAAATCAGTACAACAATGTATCTTATGAATCGTGGTCCATCAGTACCACTGGAGCACATAATACCAGAAGATGTATTGAGCGATAAAACAGAGAGTGATTCTGTGTATGTTGAGATATAAAATGTTCTAGACAGTGAGAGTCCTCATTCAGAAGAATATATTGCAAACATCAATACTCAACAGGATGATACACCGTAAACTTTGACTCTTAATCCTGTGTTTAAGATGACTTCACAGCTGCATGTGCCGAATCGGAGATACCTGAATTATTTGTTGCTCATAGATTTAAATGAACCAGAATGTGTTGATAAAACATATAGTGCAGCAGATGCGAGCCAGTGGGAGCTTGTGATGGAAGATGAGATGAAGTCCCTTATCTCCATCAAGACATGGAAGCTAATCGAGCTGTCGGTAGAGAAGAAAGTTTTTCATCCTTCAGTTGTGAAACTAAATACCATTCATTCAAGCATTGTTGCAGCAAAGGGTTTGCATCTAGAGTTGTTAGATGGCAAAACTGTTTTCCTCCAAGGTGACCTAGAGGAGGAGTTTTATATGCAGCAACCAGAAAGTTTTCTTAGTGAAAGGGAAAAAGAAGACAGACGTGACAAAGTTTGTAAGGCGAAGTCAGAGGCGATAGTGGTTGCAAGACAGAGTGGCTATACGTAATAGAAGTCGCAAATTCTGTAGAAGGCTAGATATTGCTCATGCAGTGGGAGCTATCAATATGGTCATGTTGACCACAGTGGTGACAACAGATGAACTAAAGTTGTGCTCAACTTTAGTGGGTCTTCAAGCTTGAAGACAGGAATTAGGGCACCGTAATGCACTAATCATTGATGGAGTTGATTGTTGGATAGAAAGTCGTCAAGTGGGAGATTGTTATATTTGGTAACTCCTTTCTTAAAGGAGAATATAACTTAGCCACCAAACAATCCTTAATTAGGTAGAAGATCAATTTTTAATTGGATTAATTGACTTGTCATTCACTTTAGCCTCTCTTATAAATATAGATGTAGTCTGTTGTATTATGTGTACCAAATAGAGATTCAGAATAGGCCGGTACCGGTGTGAGTGAAACACCTAGTGCGAGTGAAGCAAATGCGGTACACAACGAGAGAAAAAGAAGAAGAGATACATAGTGGTATTTCTTGGTGTGAGTGAAACATCGGTAAATGTCAGGAATAATATAAGTGTGATAAACATGAGTATACACTCTATGTGTGCGTGTGTATGATTTGCGGATCATCCCTGATGCAGGAGGATCAACACAAGGATGGCAGGAAATCGTAATCTGCTGTTTTCCTTTTCAAATATCTATTTTTAGTTAATTTTTACTACTTATGGTAATTTTCTATTTGTCAATTAGGAATTGATTCTGAACCCGATTTGGGCCAGATTTTTGGCAATCTTTTGATTTCTTTCCGTATTTCGTTTTGGTAAGACTTTTAGGGTTTTGCTATTTTTGGTAAAATCCTTGATTTTCAGCTATTTAAACCCGGCTTGTGGGTTGTTTTAAATTAGTTTTGAATATTAAGAATTTTATTAAATTTCAGAGTGTTTTCTGAATTTTGGGTCCAATTTCTCCCCTTTTTCCTTGCAAATTACCCGTTGCGCTAGCCTGCAGAATAATCTCTATTCTGTTCGGCGTCAATTGGTATCAGAGCTCAGCATCTTCCTGAGGCGGTATTTTCATCAGTTTTCAATGGCTGGTGGTCGTGGTCGGGGTGGTCGTCGTGGGCAGGTTCCGATTGAGGAAGTCCCGCACCGTGATCGTAATGTTCAGGATGTTATGATTGAGGATTTGCAGAGGCAAGTGGCAGAGTTAATCCAGTGCCTGACGGCGCAGGAAATCGGTAATCATGATGTGGAAGATTCTGATACCGACAATTCCACCTTCGAAAATCCGTATCCACCATTATGGCCAATATTTTCGGAAGATTCTGATTCCGAAGATGATTGGTTGAAAACCGATACTTTCGTTGGAGAGCTAGTGTATGACACAGAAGAAGATGAGGATGTGTTGTATGGGGACGACCATGAAACTCTGGTCATTCCTAAGAGCCTTCTGACTCCCAGAAGCGATTCCGAAGATGATTGGTTGAGAACCAATATTTTCCATACAACCTACACCGTGGCCAACAAAGTCTGCAAGATGATTATTGACAGTGGCAATTGCGAGAACGTAGTCTCTGAAGACGCTGTCCGAAAGAAGGGTTCTCCCTCGTCAGTCTCTATGATGTCTCCTTCTGCATTTAATCAGCCGATGTCTCTGTCGTATAATGGCCAACATCTTCGAGGCATCCATGAGAAAGTGAAACTAGCCATTCATGAGAGCAATGCCAAGTACAAAACTCGAGCGGACAGTCATCATCGTCAAGTACTTTTTGATGTTTGTGATTTTGTTTGGGTTGTATTAACTCGTGATCATTTCCCTGTTGGCGAGTATAATAAGCTTAAGGAGCAGAAGATTAGACATTGTGAGATATTGCAGAAGATTAACGACAACGCATACAAGTTGTGTCTCCCTAGTCACTTGAAAACATCTGATGTCTTTAATGTGAAACACCCGAGTCCTTGTTTTGCGGATTCTGATGATGCTGCTGTGAACTCGAGGACGAGTTCTTTCCAACCCGGGGTGACTGATGCAGGAGGATCAACGCAAGGATGACAAGAAATCGTGATCTGCTGTTTTCCTTTTCAAATCTCTATTTTTAGTTAATTTTTACTACTTATGGTAATTTTCTATTTGTCAATTAGGAATTGATTCTGAACCCGATTTGGGCCAGATTTTTGGCAATCTTTTGATTTCTTTCCGTATTTCGTTTTGGTAAGACTTTTAGGGTTTTGCTATTTTTGGTAAAATCCTTGATTTTCAGCTATTTAAACCCGGCTTGTGGGTTGTTTTAAATTAGTTTTTTTTAATATTAAGAATTTTATTGAATTTTAGAGTGTTCTCTGAATTTTGGGTCGAATTTCTCCCTTTTTCCCTTGCAAATTACCCGTTGCGCTAGCCTGCAGAATAATCTATATTATGTCCGGCGTCAATTGGTATCAGAGCTCAGCATCTTCCTGAGACGGTATTCTCATCAGTTTTCAATGGCTGGTGGTCGTGGTTGTGGTGGTCGTCGTGGGCAGGTTCCGATTGAGGAAGTCCCGCACCGTGATCATAACGTTCAGGATGTTATGATTGTGGATTTGCAGAGGCAAGTGGTAGAGTTAACCCAGCGCCTGGCGGCGCAGGAAATCGGTAATCATGATGTGGAAGATTCTGATACCGATAATTCCACCTTCGAAAATCCCTATCCACCGTTATGGCCAATATTTTTGGAAGATTCTGATTCCGAAGATGATTGGTTGAAAACCGATACTTTCGTTGGAGAGCCAGTGTATGACACAGAAGGAGATGAGGATGTGTTGTATGGGGACGACCATGAAACTCTGGTCATTCCTAAGAGCCTTCTGACTCCCAGAAGCGATTCCAAAGATGATTGGTTGAAAACCAATATTTTCCATACAACCTGCACTGTGGCCAACAAAGTCTGCAAGATGATTATTGACAGTGGCAGTTGCGAGAACGTAGTCTCTGAAGACGTTGTCCGAAAGAAGGGTTCTCCCTCGTCAGTCTCTATGATGTCTCCTTCTGCATTTAATCAGCCGATGTCTCAGTCGTATAATGGCCAACATCTTCGAGGCATCCATGAGCAAGTGAAACTAGCCATTCATGAGAGCAATGCCAAGTACAAAACTCGAGCGGACAGTCATCATCGTCAAGTACTTTTTGATGTTTGTGATTTTGTTTGGGTTGTATTAACTCGTGATCATTTCCCTGTTGGCGAGTATAATAAGCTTAAGGAGCACAAGATTGGACCCTGTGAGATATTGCAGAAGATTAATGACAACGCATACATGTTATGTCTCCCTAGTCACTTGAAAACATATGATGTCTTTAATGTGAAACACCCGAGTCCTTGTTTTGCGGATTCTGCTGATGCTGCTGTGAACTCGAGGACGAGTTCTTTCCATCCCGGGGTGACTGATGCAGGAGGATCAACACAAGGATGGCAGGAAATCGTAATCTGCTGTTTTCCTTTTCAAATATCTATTTTTAGTTAATTTTTACTACTTATGGTAATTTTCTATTTGTCAATTAGGAATTGATTCTGAACCCGATTTGGGCCAGATTTTTGGCAATCTTTTGATTTCTTTCCGTATTTCGTTTTGGTAAAACTTTTAGGGTTTTGCTATTTTTGGTAAAATCCTTGATTTTCAGATATTTAAACCCGGCTTGTGGGTTGTTTTAAATTAGTTTTGAATATTAAGAATTTTATTAAATTTCAGAGTGTTCTCTGAATTTTGGGTCCAATTTCTCCCTTTTTCCTTGCAAATTACCCGTTGCGCTAGCCTGCAGAATAATCTCTATTTTGTTCAGCGTCAATCCCCTTGTAATCATTTCTTTGATTATAGTGAAACGGTGCTCTCCGTGGACGTAGACTGATTTGGCCGAACCACGTATATATCTTTGTGTCGATTGTTTGGTGTGTGTTCGTGAGCGTTTTCTGATTTACAGGTACACACGGCTTTGAACAGAAGGTGTGGAAACCCTAACACCTTGTGTATCATCACCAGTGATAATCATATTATCAACATAAAACAAAAGAAGACTAATATCAGAGGTAGTACGCCGGATAAACAAAGTTGAGTCCTAAGAGCTAACAGAGTAACCAAGATGAGATATGGTAGAGCTGAACTTGGCAAACCAGGATCGAGGATCTTGTTTGAGACCATATAAGGCATGCTTTAATCGATATATCTTGTGAGGAGGATGATCAAAACCAGAAAGAGTTTTCATGTAAATGTTAAGTATGCGACCAAAGTCCCACATGGGTTAAAAAGTGGGAAGGATCATGGGTATATAAAAAGATGTACATATCTCAATTGGTGTGAGGCCTTTTGGGGAAGCCCAAGAGCAAAACCGTGCGGGCTAGGCCCAAAGCGGACAATATCACACCATTGTTGAGATATGTGGGGCCCGTAATGCCCAACAATTGGTATCAGAGCCCAGGTTGCGATTCGTGGTGTTAACCAGTCGGAGTGGGCTAGTGTTGTATCGACCAGCAGTGGCGGCGGAGGCCGGTGATGGTCAAGTCGTATGTGGTGGCGTCGTATCAACTAGCGGGAGTGGACTGGTAGCCATGTGGAGAATCCTCGAAATGTCGAACGGAAGGTGAGCCCTCGGATTAACTCACGATGGACGGATGGATGATCGTTTGAGGGGAGGCTCGGACCATGAGATATGGTCCTTTGTTCGAGGGAAGGATTGTTAAGTATGCGACCAAAGTCCCACATGGGTTAAAAAGTGGGAAGGATCATGTGTATATAAAAAGATGTACATATCTCAATTAGTGTGAGGCCTTTTGGGGAAGCCCAAGAGCAAAACCGTGCGGGCTAGGCCCAAAGCGGACAATATCACACAATTGTTGAGATATGTGGGGCCCGTAATGCCCAACAGTAAACTTCCTCAATTAAATAAAAAGAGAGAAATAAAAGAAGAGGAAAATATGAAATAATATATTGATTACAATAGAGTTAAACACATATACATAGGGAGAAAATGAGTGGAAAACAAGAAATCATAAAAAGAGTAGAGAACAAAAATTCATAATCCTAATATAAACATAAGTGAACCTATCTAAATAGGCAAAACCCTAATATATTCTAACAATACGATCATTTCCCCCACAGTAAGACCAACCTTTATAATCTCCCTTCCCATGCTCAGAGAGAGTGGTTACTTGTTGAGGAACAATACTCTCACATATATACTTTTAGAAGGCTATATTGACTTTCATACAACCTTTATCAAGATCTACAATTAGTACTTCATAAAAATGTGTCCCCTCTTTGACTGATAACAAGGTCAAAGTGTCATTATCTACAGATTTTTCTCACAAAGAAATATACAATCGGCACACTCATTCTTTAGAGTAATGAATTGAAGTATGGTGAAACTCTTTCTCTAATTTCTCCAAAGCTTTTTGAGAAGATTTAAAATAAATGTATTTGAATCTTTTTTGCATTAGTTTGAAAATCCATATAATGTACTCTGATACTCAAATGAGTGAGGGCAACTTTCTTTTATGGTCCCAATCTATATTTTTAATTCTGAAATTATTTTCAACTGTTATCTTTTGAATCTTCAGAATAACCAAGCACCATATTATTTCTTTCTTAACAGTAGAGGACAAGAGCACATACCCTAACAAAAAGCTACAGAAGCTCTACAAGGAGATTGGAATGGACAATTCCAGATGGATATTTACACAGATCGATATAGGTGAATATATAGTTATATATATGTGTGTGTGTTTTATGCGTGTGATCTTGAATAGTATGTCACCAAATTTTAAGTTGGCTAATAATTAGTTAAAAGGGTACTAGTACATGAAGATTGGAGACAGATAGATTTTGGGATTATTGTACATATATAGATTTATCATATTAATGATTTTGATAGATACACATTATATCTATGTATATAAAATTGCATGCAAAAGACTCGGATGCTAAAATTAGCCCAACTTGAAAGCCATCCATTCCTAAATTAACACCCAAAATCCCTACTCTGACTCCCCTTCATCCATTCATACCCAACTACCTAACTTACCATCTAATCTCATCAGCAATGGACCAACGGACCACAACACAAAGAGAAAAAGAGGAGAGAGAAAAAAATTAACAAGAAAGAAAAACCAGAGAAAAAACATCAAATGCATGCCATTTCAACAAAAGAAAAGAAAAAATCAAACTTACCATCTCTTCCTGTCTGGTTCAAATGAATTGAACCTCCATGGACATCAAGCGATGGTTTAGTTTTAGTCCTCCTTAAAGCTACCATAACAAAAAACCCAGAAAAGGAAAAACTCTCCTTTTGTTTCTTTTTAGGCGTACAGGAGAACTTCAATCTCTCTTGAGTGATATATATCTATCTCTATCTCTATCTCTTCTTTGACAAGTCCTCCTATTGTTTTCCTGTACGCCAAACCAATTTTTTTGTATTTTTTTTCTTCCTTTTGTGTCTTCCTCTTAATTAGTTGTGTGTGTTCAATTCATATATATATTTTTTTGTTATAGGAAAAGCCATTGCAATGCACACCATTAATACCCACATTCTACTCTCTCTTATATATCTGTTTGTTACTTTCAATACCCTCCACGGCGATGGCACAGACACGCAGGCATTGATATTGAGCTGTGGCTCCAAAGATGGTGGAAAAGACGGCGATGGCAGGCAATGGGCATCGGATTCAAAGTACCTCCCATCCCCGGATAAGTCGATTTCAGCCCAAGCTCAATCTCAAGACCCTTCGCTTCCTTCCCAAACACCTTACATGACTGCTAGGATTTTCACCTCCGAGGCCTCTTACCAATTCCCGGTTAACACGTCGTCGCGCTACTGGCTTAGGCTCCATTTCTACCCCTCTACTTATGAAAAATACAATGTCTCCGATTCCTACTTCTCTGTTGTGGCCGGTGGGATTACCTTGTTGAACAATTTCAGTGCTTCAATCACAGCTGAGGCTCTCACCCAGGCCTACACTGTTAGAGAGTTCTCTTTGGCCGACTTGAAATCCGATTCCCTCACTGTTACCTTCACGCCTTTTGACAAGTATAAGGGTACATTTGCTTTTGTCAATGGCATCGAGTTGATCCCAATGCCTGCTGACTTATTCGATACTGCAACTATGGTGGGGTTCTCGGAACAAACCACCGATATCAAGACTGCTAATTTGCAGACAATGTACAGATTGAATGTGGGTGGTAAGTACATTCCTCCAACCAATGACTCCGGTGGCCTTACAAGGAGTTGGTACGACGATTCGCCATATCTCTCTGGTGCTCAGTTTGGTGTCACCACTGAGGCCCGCAGTAATGTCTCAGTGGAGTACCAGAATATGCCCGAGTCAGTTGCTCCGCTTGATGTGTACAGGACTTCAAGATCAATGGGTCCTAGTGGAAAAATCAACGTCAACTATAATCTCACATGGATGTTCCAGGTTGATTCCAACTTCACATACGTTGTGAGGTTGCATTTCTGTGACTATCAGATGAGCAAGATTAATCAGAGGGTGTTTGATATATACATCAACAACAAGACTGCTTTCCCCAATGCTGATGTGATGGCTTGGGCAGAAGTAGAGGCCAAGCCAATTTACAAAGACTACTCTATATACGTGGAGGATCGTCCGGGCGATGAGGAGCTCTGGGTGGCTCTTCACCCTTCTGTCATGGCAAAGCCTCAGATTTACGATGCAATTCTCAATGGATTGGAGGTGTTCAAGATGAGTGACGGCAATACCAACTTGGCAGGGCCCAATCCCGTTGTGTCTGAGAGGAAAAAGAAGAAAGTGGATGAGGGGGAGAAGAGTTTTGCTCCCAAGAAGTCCTATGTCAGCGCGATAATAGGCGGAGCTGCTGGGGGAGCTGCAGCATTTGGTTTGGCAGCTGCAGTGTGTGTTGTTCTGCATAAGCGGAAGAGGATGCTCGCTAATGGCAGTGACTCGCGCACCTCTAGTTGGCTGCCGTTGTACGGTAACTCCCAAACTTCTGCCACCAAGTCCACAGTCTCGGGAGGTAGTCACTGCAGTGCTGCAATATCATCTGATGCTGCGAGCAACTGTCGCTTCTTCTCCTTGGCGGAGATAAAGAATGCCACCAAGAATTTCGATGAGTCTAACGTTATTGGTGTTGGTGGATTCGGGAAGGTGTATAAAGGTGTTGTGGATGGAAATACCAAAGTGGCTATTAAGAGATCAAACCCGTCTTCGGAACAAGGAGTGAATGAGTTCCAGACTGAAATTGAGATGCTTTCTAAGTTAAGGCACAGGCATTTGGTGTCTCTGATTGGTTTCTGTGAAGAAAACAATGAAATGATCTTGGTTTATGATTACATGGGACATGGAACATTGAGGGAGCATCTTTACAAGGGTAACAAAATTACTCTGACTTGGAAGCAGAGGTTGGAGATTTGCATTGGAGCAGCTAGAGGACTTCACTACCTGCACACTGGGGCAAAGTACACCATCATTCACAGGGATGTCAAGACCACAAACATTCTCTTGGATGAGAAATGGGTGGCCAAGGTTTCCGATTTTGGGCTCTCGAAAACGGGTCCCAACATGAACCAAGGGCATGTCAGTACTGTGGTGAAGGGTAGCTTTGGTTACTTGGATCCTGAATACTTCAGGAGGCAACAGTTGACGGAGAAGTCGGACGTGTACTCATTCGGGGTTGTTCTTTTCGAGGTGCTGTGCGCGAGGGCAGCTCTGAATCCTAGCCTTCCCAAGGAACAAGTGAGTCTTGCTGATTGGGCATTGAACTGCCAAAGGAAAGGTGTGCTGGAGGACAACATTGATCCACAGCTCAAGGGAAAGATAACCCCGGAATGCTTAAAGAAATTCGCGGAGACAGCCGAGAAGTGCTTGGCTGACCACGGGGTTGATCGTCCCTCCATGGGTGATGTGCTGTGGAATCTTGAATTTGCTCTCCAAATGCAAGAGAATCCTGATGGCATCACAAAGCCAAGTCAATCGCAAGATAGTATGGAGTATGACAACATAGAAAAAGTGGACCACAACAGCTTATTGGCAATGCATCGAAACACACTAAACCTCGACGACGACGACGACGATGATTTAAATCAGAAACCAGGAGACAACACTGCTGATGTCTTCTCACAAATTGTGCAGCAAAAGGGGAGGTGATGATGATAACTCTTTTACTTTCTTGACCTTTGCTTCTGTGTATTGTGTGTTGGTTGGGTCTGTTTATCAATCTTTTCTCTCTTAATTTGTTAGTATCATTTAATGGGATGACTATCCAAGCAAATAGCAATTTGTACACTATGTAAGGAGTTCACAGAGAGAGAGAGAGTATACTTCAGCTCCTGCTATTATATATCATTATGTAATTCTTTAATACCTTTAGCATTTCTTTTCCTTCTGGTTTGATTTTGATGTTATAATGTACCCTTACAAAGTGGGGAAAAAAGAAAAAAGAATTTTTTTTTTCCCTGAGTCATGTTATAATCTTCATTTTCATTTCTCCACGGCTCTAAAATCTCAACAACATATTGTTTCTTGCATTGAACTCTGTATCTAGCTGCCCCTGTGAACATTCATGGATGGCCAATGCTTGGTTTCGATTTGCTTTCGCTAGCTTAAATAATGTCTTGAATTTGGATTTTCATATGTTTTACTTCTGCAAATTTGTCAGTCAAGATATGAGTTTATGTAACTACAATCTTTCGCAATATATTTTTAACTATGCTATCTAGGCCAAACAGTTTTGCTGAACGAATGCTCTGAAGAGGTCCGAAATCCGAATATCATTTTAGTTGCTGGATGTATTATTAGTTCCAACCCATGACTAACATACAACTAGAATTGTCTTCCAGTTATATTGTTTGGGTTACACATGCTCCAGATACAATATGTACATATTTTGAACACTTTCAAGACACGACCGAGTGGTATTGAAGTCATTTGTTTTTAAAAGAACGAAATTTAATGCAATTTAAAAGGTATTTTAGGTAAATTATAATATTTAAAATTTGACGAATCAAAAACAGATAAAAAAAAATAAATCCAAGCTTTGAATTAGTCCTAATATTCACAATAACGGACTAAAATGAATATTATTTTATTGTATACTATTATTTTTTAAACATGGATCAAAAGTATCCATGTTAAATTGTGTTTCTATTTTTTTTTTAATATCTACCGTATTTGTGTCTGTATGGTGTTCTATTTCTTTTTCAATATTAAATGTACGGGTGTCATACCCCATCTCATGTTTTTGTATGTACTTCTTAAGTTCCAAGGCTTTGGCTGAAGTGTTGGACTAATATTATCCAAATTAGGGTTGACAAATGTGTGGGTTTGGTGGAGTTATAAACGGGTCAATGATCCATTCTCAACTTACAATAGCAGGTTTGGACTTTTTTTAAAATATGCATATAATAAAAGATACAATCAAAGATTATTTATTGTTGAAACTAGCTATGCCACTACTAATTTAAAACTCTATATCAAAAAAGTCTGTCAACCTGAAATTATTCCCACTCCATCACGAATTATATGAGCAATTCATTATCAAATTTTTGACATAATGAAAGATTAATATATCCATTTAATATATTAATGCAAGACAATGGAGGAGCAATTGTATAAATGTGTCAAACTCCAGTCTCTTGCCTCTAAATTTACCGTTGATGCCGACACAAAAAATTAAATATCTTACCTATACAAAAGATCATTATTCTATGTATTTATATATATATATATATATATATACACACACAACAAGAAATAAAAATAATACTGTAGATTAAACTATTTAACATTCCCATTTAGTTTTATTGGAGGAAGAAGTTGTTAGCCCTCATGTCCAGTACTCACAACGCCACTTAGAACGCCACTTAGAGCAGCGGGTACAAGGGGACTAAAATTCGCTGGCTACATTTGAATTTGAATTGTAACCAGCTAGGTCAGTTTTAATTTATTTTTTTAATTGTAACCAGCTAGCTAGACGGTATGGCAACTAGCAACAAACTACTTTATTTTTTTATTATTATTTTTTGTGAAGATAAAAGTTTCTATTTAATTTTTATAATTATATATAGCAATTTTATTTATTTATTAATAAGGCTCTCACTAAACAAAAAATTTATTACATAATCAAATTAAAAAAATTACATTACATTAAATAATATGCATTACATATATTATTAAAAAAAACATTACATTAAATAAAATGCATTACATAAAATTTTACTAGATAAATAAAAATATTACAGATCACTAGTTTCGCCCAATAAATAAAAATATTACATATTATTATTATCTTGAGCATATTTTTTTGCAATCTTCTTTTGTTATGCCATGATCCATATTTTTGTTGTTTCTATTGGAGCCTTCAATGAATCTTGAAGCACTATGTCTTTTTCAAACTCAAATTTAGCCATCCTTTCTTTTGATTGTATCTTCATTTGAGTCATCATTTCCTTTGATTCAAACTCCAATTTATTTTTTTCAAACTCCATTTTGTTTTTTTTTTAACTCCAATTGAGCCATCATTTCTTGAGATTGTATCTCCATTTGTTTAGATCGTTGTCTCTTCAAGCAAAGTTGAACCCAATTTTGTTTCTCTTCGGGTCCAGATTCATTACATCTGCGACTTAAACCTGCATCAGCTTTCATTTCTGCAATCAAATTTTTGGTTGTCGAAAACATAGATGAATTTTTTTCCTACTATTTTTCATTATTTTGCGTCCAGCGAAGCGAGCACTATGTGAACCTTCATCACTATCTATTGGTGGGTCATCATCGCCAAGATTTACCGATTCTGGAGTTTATGCATTAGGAGTCGAAGAACCTGGTGTTGTTAGTATCGATTCAGATAAATTTTCAGGCTCATTAATATCCAAATCGATAATACCTTCTTTTTTTGTGTTGAGTTGACTTCTGTTTAACATTGCAATGGATGTGTCATTTTTGTGTTTCCCGTAACACACTCCAACAATGCTCAAACCTAAAATCGTTATGTTCTTGTAGTTTATATACTTATTTGGTAGTTTGCATCTACATATTACGAAAAAAAAATGATATTAGTTATTTCAATAATTATTTAATAAATGAATGAATTATTCTTGTAATATATAATAAAAACTTACTATATCTTTATCAATGTAGTCGTTGGCTTGATTGTCGCGCACATTATTGTAGTATCCAGAAATTTTGTTTATTTTTGCTTGAAATATTGAGAATCGGTTCATTATAGCATTACTATTTCTTCCGATTATGCCTCCCAATTGATTAGTAAAATGAACGAGAATTCATTCCCACAAGGTACACTTACTTTGATCCATCCCCGTTACTAAATCTTCACCAACCATGATTCATGTTCTCCACAATGCGATATCTTATTCCTTTGACCAATTTTTATTCTTTGGCCTTGAAGGAGGTTGTGATAGAGAATTTTGCTCATATGGGACTTGGGATTGAAATCGAGAATTTTGCTCACATGAGACTTGGAATTGAAATGCATACTGTGATTGATGCGGGATTTGGAATTAAGGTGCATATTGAGGAGGATGTGTATATTGGAGTTGTGTTAGGACAAGAATTATGATTGGGTTGGATCTTGAAAGTTCCACCTATAATCAAATGCGGGTGGTAATTCTGAACTGCCAGATTAGTTAGTGTAAGAGTTATTGAATGGAGGTCGATTATCCATAAAATATTTTGAATTGTTGAAATTGAGAACTGAAGAAAAGTGGGATGATAAAATTTTAGTGTTTGTAGTGTGGTATTTATAAAGTTTTAAATGGAGCAACCAACCGCTATAATTGGAAGATACAACTAATGGCTATAATTCAGATATATTTTGGAAGGTGTGCTTTTTGAAAGGTGTGTTTTTGTTCTTTTGTCATTCAGAGATTCCTTTTGTCATTCAAATATATGATTGCTTTTTGATTTTTTTTTTCTTTTTGATTTTGAATTTAATTTAATTTAAGCCTATATGAACCACTCACCATTTTTTATGCAATTACTCAACTTCTTCTTCTTATATTGTACTTTCAAAATATATATGGCATCTTCATCACAATTTCCACCATTGTCATCTGAATCTGAGTCTAAATCTTCATTTGATTCATTAGGGTATGATCAAGAGAAGGGGAATACAATTTATCAGCTTCAGCAGAAATGACTCAAAATTATTATGGGAAAGTTCACACCCGAGTTAATAAAAGTATTTTTTGGTCCAAAAAAGAGACGATATATCAAACGTGATCGAGAGGAGACAACCCAACAAGAATTCAAAGATTACTTTGCTGAAAATTCTGTTTTTCCACCCGAGTATTTTTGTCGACGGTACTGGATGCGACGAGAATTATTTCTTCGCATCTTCAACGATGTTACTGGTCATGAAAACTTTTTCAAACACAAGCCCGATACCACTGATCATATGGGTTGCAACCCAATCTTAAAGATGACAGCAGCGATATGTATACTTGCGTATGGAATTTCAGCAAATTTATGTGACGAGTACATGAAGGTTAGCGAGCGCACTGCAATTCAATGCTTGAAGAAGTTTTGTGATGGTGTGATTGAATTATATGCGGATCAATACCTACGTTCACCAAATGAAACCGACATAGCACGTCTACTTCAATAAGGGGAGGAAAGAGGATTTACAGGTATGCTTGGTTTTATAGATTGTATGCATTGGGAATGAAAAATTTATCCTGCAGCTTGGCATGACACACATAAAGGAATAGGTCGCAAACCTACGCTCATATTATAGGCGGTTGCATAAATTTTTTTATAGATCTGGCATGTTTTATTTGGTATGGCTGGTTCACACAATGACGTGAATGTCTTAGATCATTCTCCCATATTCTAATGTATTATCAATGGTATAATGTCTTCTGTTAATTATGAGGTGAATGGACGTCAACGAACATTAGGGTATTACCTATCTGATGATATCTATTCGAAGTGGGCAACTTTGATGCAGACTATTCCACATCCAACAACTGCAAAAGAAAAGTTATTTGCTCATAGACAAGAAGCAGTTAGGAAGGATGTTGAGCGGACATTTGGCGTGTTGCAGATAATGTGGGCTATAACACACAGACCGGTGTATTATTGGAAAAAAAAAGACTTGGACAAGATAATGAAAACGTGCATTATATTGCACAATATGATTATTGAAAACGAATTGGACACCAATATTTTGAACTGGACGCCAACATTTTGAACTAAACTCCTCCACTAGATGAATCAGTCTCGCTTCCACACTACAATCGAGACCCATCATTTTTGGCGACGCACATCTCAGCCCGACTTGGTAAGATTTACAATGCGGAGAATAATTTGGATCTTAGGAAAAATCTCATAGATCATTTATAGAATAAATTTGGTAATGAAGAAATGTAATGAATAATTTGGATGTTAGGAAACACCTCCACCAAATTTTTGTTTATTTATTCGGTTGAGATTGTAACTTTTACATTATTTGTGATGAATAAATAGTAGTTTTAAATATTATTTTTTTCATTAAAATATATAATTATTAAATTTAAAGATATTAAATTTATATTATTTAATTGGGCTATAATAATTAATAAGTGAGACATATATCTCTTTTATAAAAAATGTGACCAAATGAACATGGATTATTTATAAATATATAATATATATTTGTTTATAATTATTTATTATTTTTAATTAATTATTTGTTCATACACATATAAATATATAATGTTTTTACATATATAATACATATCTATATATGTATTATGTATCAATCAACCCACACACTCTCACACTTTTCTTAAAATCATTGTGTGGGCCCAGCGAAGGCTAGCCAAACAACTCGCCAATTGTGGCGATTCTCATAGCGAGCAACAAATATCAACGGGTGAGAGGAAATGTCACCCATTTCATGTGAGTGATTTCAAAGGCGGATCGATAAAAAGAATTTAATAAAAAGATAAAAACATAACAAATAGCAAATATAAACCCATTTCATGTGACCTGTTCTTTTTGTTGGGACCTGATATACCCTAATATTCTCTCTCTCCTCTATCTTTATTTTGGCCTTTTATAATTCAATAGATAATGTGTTGGCAGCTAAACAAAAAAAATATATATATATCATAGTTCGCAGTAACGGTATTGGTTTCAATAACGATCACGTTATCGGTATAACGGATTCGGACAATATTGGCCTTAAAAATGAGTATCAATGCTAAATAACGGTATCAACACTTTCTAAAAAGATTACGAACCGGGCGATACATGCTATAATGGACCCTTATGGTGAATCATGATATATATATATATATACATAATGAATAGAGAGATAACGAAGAATATACATTAGGGTTTCATACTCCTCTTCCTTAAATTCCGTATCCAATTCAATTAAGTAACTCACTTTACAATTCAATCAACAAACACGTATATTTATATTGTTATAAAATATACATATATATATATATATATATATTTATCCATATTTCTTTGTGAATTGGAATTGGGTGCGAAGGAGAAGATGGAAGGTCAATTAGCAGATGCTTCTTCCTACCATGACATTTTAGATGCTAATTTGCGATTACTAAGGAAATGTCAGCTGATACGGCTGAGAGGAATATCAACGGGTTTACACGGTACCCGCACACAACCCGTTATCAACTCACGATTTCACCTCTTTCATTCAACCCAATTTGTTATCGATCCGCCTTTGAAATCACTCACCCATCAACCTAGAATTTTAGGGTAGGTATGGGCGGATTGGTGGGTTTGGGTAAACATTGCCAACTCTAATTCTAACTATCGCGAAAAAAATAATTTGACGATAAGCCCAATTGATACATATGATCAAATCAAATATATAAAATTGTTTATTAATTTTTTTGCTTCGGTTTGAAATTCTCAAGACTAAATCGAACTTTAAACAAATTGCATTTGTATGTATATACATACATATATATATATATATATATATATATATGTATGTCAATGTGTTTTATAGAATAAAACATTAATTTTTAATCAGTCGTCCATGTCTTATCAGTAATAAAATTAGGGTTAAATTTTGTACTTATATTTCAAATTATAAAAGGCCTAATCTGAAATGTAAAATTTTAATTCCAACACAATCTTACCTTTCAATCCTAACTACTTATTCGACCCCAATCTCATCATTATATTTTAGAGTCAAATTTTTTACGCTACATGAAAATAAAAAAAGTTAGAATGTTGAATTACAAATACTCAAGATAACTATGTGTTATACTCAATATCCTTGACCCCTTCCCATCTGCAAGTGAAATTTTGCTTAAAAAATTAAATATTATTCAATTATATGACGGAAAAGACACAATATATTGATAAAAACAATAGAGATATTCGGTATAATAAATATCAATTATAGTAATAATATATAATTATATTTTTTTAATCAAGAGAGGTCAACATATTTTATCCTTAATAAAACTTTTTGTCCTCTTAGTAAATAATTTAAGGGTTAATTTCAGTAAACCCCTCTATACTTTCCAGTTTAATCAACTAACCCCTCATGTGTCCACTTTGCCCCCTATACTATTCAATTTCATCATTATACCTCCTCATCTCACATTTTGAGTCAAAATGCCTAAACTACCCTCAATAGTATAAGGGGGTTTAGTGAAATTAACCATTTAAAAAAATTATTTTTCGAAAATCAATTATATTTTTCGCGAAAATTAAAAATTCAAAAAAATATATATATATTTCGCAAAAAAATTATTTTTCGGAGGGAGTATATTATTTTCCAAAAATATGAATTATTTCAGAAAAAATAATATATATTTTTTGGGAAAAAAATCATATTTTGGAATATAATAGTATATATTTTTCGCAAAAAAATTATTTTTTGGAAAAGATCATATTTTGGAACATGATATATATTTTTCGCAAAAAAAGTATTTTTCGGGAAAAAATTCATATTTTGGAACATAATAAATAGTTTTTCGCAAAAAAAATATTTTTCAGAAAAAAATAATATTTTGGAACATAATATATATTTTTCACAAAAAAATTATTTTTACGAAAAAAATCATATTTTGGAACATAATATATATTTTTTTCGAAAAAAATCATATTTTGGAACATAATATATATATTTCGCAAAAAATTTATTTTTCGGAAAAAATTCATATTTTGGAACATAATATATACTTTTTTGCAAAAAAATATTTTTTGGAAAAAAATTCATATTTTAGAACATAATATATATTTTTTGCAAAAAAAATAATTTTCGGAAAAAATTCATATTTTGGAACATAATATATACTTTTTCTCAAAAAAAATAATTTTCGGAAAAAAATAATATTTTAGAACATAATATATACTTTTTCGCAAAAAAATTATTTTTCGGAATAAAAATCATATTTTGGAACATAATATATAATTTTCACAAAAAAAGTATTGTTTATATTATATTTTTCATAATATATAATTTATTTTCAAAAAATAATTTTTTTAAGGGTTGATTTCACTAAACCCCCTTATACTATTAAGGGAGGGTATTTTAGATATTTTGACTCAAAATGTGAGGAGGAGGGGGCATAATGATGAAATTGGATAATATAGGGGCAAAGTGGACACAAGAGGGGTTAGTTGATTAAATTGAAAAGCATAGGGGGGTTTACTGAAATTAACCCATAATTTAAACGATCTTAAAAATAATTTTTTTTATACAGATTGGGTTGTGGACTAGTGTGTGCTCTGTCAGTCGCTGCGCAATGGCTCTCGCTGGCCCTCGTCTCACCTTCTCTTTTCCCTCCATTTCTCCTTCACATCATCGTCACTCACAACCTAGATTCCACCGCCAAAACCCTAGTTCCCGCGTCTTCCATATGAAAGCTACCGACACAGATTCAAGAGATGACTACAAGCCTGGGTTCTTGGATGACCTGTTCCTCACTTTGTTCCGAAACAAAATGGTCCAGGTCACTCTACTGCATTACCTTCTACTCTTGTTTAGTTTTCTTTTCTTAACTGTTTGGATACTGAGAAAATTGCATGGACCAAAATTTAAGAAGCTCTTTGCTCTCTTTCATTTATTCCAACTCTTGCTATTCGTATAGGTAATGCTCATTTTCTTAAACCTCCATATTTTCACATAATTAATTTTCTTATGTTAAGCATAATTTTTACACTTAAATATATTAGGGTAAAATATACCCTCTTCCCCTGAGAATTGACTCGCTCTGATTGGTGTTTATTACACTGAATACTGAAAAACCTGTATTTCTCTGCGATCACAACAAAATCTGCCTAAGCCTAAGTACTTTGACCAAAGGCATTTTTGTCACTATGTTATGTCTTGTTGTCATATAACTGAAGAATATTCGAGTTTTTATATAAAATTTTACTAACGGATTCGACTCGCTAATGGGAGGATTCGATTGGACGATAATGGGATGGGGGTAAGTGTCATAAATGACAAAGTAAGTAATTGAACCAAACCTCAGGGAGATCAATGTATTTTACCCAATATATTCCTACTCTTGAACATTGAAGTGAGCCTTTATGAGAGTTTTACCCCATAGGGAATAAATACTTTAAAAAACTAAAGTATAAACTTGAACGGATTGGTATTTGGTTTAGTTGGAAAAAGACTTGGGTCTTGGTGCCTCATAAAGCATGTCATAGTGCAAATCTTATCCAATCCGTGTGGGGGATCGCTTTTAACCTTTCTAGTGTATTAGTCAGGGTTATCGGAAAAAAAATATTGATATTGTAGGAGGGTTGTTTGTTTTAGTTCCATTTGATCCAGCTCAGTAATTTATGACTATTTGGCGCTCTCAGAGACCAGACGGTCCCGGGCTCACATCCTGCTTCTTGTAAGCTCACTTACCTACAAAAAAAGCATTTGCGCACCTTGGGTTTGCACATCAACCGGGGAACATAATTTTATCTATCTTTCCATAGTATTACCTTAATCTAAGTAGCACAGAACCGTATACCCTTATTCTATGCACAGATGTGGCACATGACTTGGACAACACCATGTCAAATTCTTAAGAAGTAGGACACGACTAATATGAATATAATCTTTCATGGAAATCACACCTTATCATGACTAATATTTTTAAAATTTGATTCATTGATTCAATTAAAAAAGTATGCTCATTATTACCTTCTTAATGATTTTTGATCTGCTTCTATACTGCATTTGATAAGAAAGTAGAATTCTGCACAAGCATCTCTCTTCATTTGTCCATAATTACATATTTGTGTGTCTTTGAAACTAAAGAGGGTGATAATAAGATAGTCATTACTGTCTAAAATGTCAACTTTGCTTTCAGCCCCCCAACTCTATCTCCTATTAGCTTCAATCTTGTAGATGACTTATATCTCTTGTAGCACTTTGCCAAACACAACGTGACGCCATCCAAACTTTAAAGAAGAAACAATTAGAAGGAGATGAGTTGAAAATAACCCAGGCCTCAAAATCATAGGCTTAAAGAGGAGACAATGCAAGTTATAGGAGGCAACATACTCATTTTTCCCAAAATACGAATAGTAAGTATACCTGTTAAATTAAATCAAATAACACTTATAAGGGTATCCAACTGAAAATTTATGGGTTATAAATATATAATCAAAAATAAAAAAAAGAAAAAGAAAAATATCAAGTTGTGCAGACAACCCCCCCTTTGGACTGTTTCTTTAGCAATTTATCTCCCATGGAGTTAAAACTGTCATTGTTGAAAGAGTTATCAGTTTTTTTTACCAGCTTCGTGACACTTGGGGTAAGTTGCAACCACTATACATTGTACGAGTGGTTTCATTGACAAAATAAATTAGTGCCCGCGGGGGTTGAGAGGCTAGGGGTTAAGTGCCAAACTTGAATATTACATGGGTTACCTGCAATTAACTTTTTTTTCTTTTTCCTTGCATCCTATAGTATATTGACATTTGATTCTTTCAAGGGCTATATCAACAGGAAGTTGGGTGGGACTCGGAGAAGCCCGGTTACAGTGGACTAATTGAAGTTGCAAACCGTCTCATGACTGGTAGAAGCAATTCTGAAAGTAAAAAAGCAGCGGTATCAAAATCATCTTTTATTCTATGATTGTGAATCCCTCTCTTTCTTTTATCTACTAATAGATTAACTGCAATATGGTCCTGCATCATCAATCATTATTTTGGCCTTGAGCAGGTCAGGATATTAAGATCATTGTTCCCTCCGCTTTTATTGGAGCTCTACAGAATGCTTATAACACCTATTGGAGGAGGAAAAGTGGCTGCCATGATGGTTGGTCAGTTCACTATTCGTACAGTGGTCTTGGGGACTGTTTTTGTGTTCTCTTTTGATTCCAAACATAGTGCATGGGATAAATTTGGTTATGTTTGGTCAACTTATACTTTCTTGCTCCAAAATTTACATGGATTCCTTAAACGTCCTCGTTTTTGAAGCAAGGGTGACTGCATTATCTTGTCAATGGCTCATGGGCTCTTGCTCAGTTAATTCAGTAGATCTTTCTGATGGATTCTCATGCAAAAGTGGGGTAATAATTTGACTTTCCAGGGTTGCATCCAATTTTATGTGACACCCTATGGTCTGGAATTTATTGATATGAATTCGGCAACTTGATTCACATTCATGTGTATGGGCCCTTCGTGCAGGTGTTTGTAGAAAGATGCAAGTACTTGGAGGAAAGCAAATGTGTAGGAATTTGTATAAACACATGTAAACTTCCTACGCAGGTCAGTGATACTGGACCTTGCATTTGTAGGTTTGTATGTGTGTATCTATTCCTTGTTGGTAATTTTTTGCCTTGATATTCTAGCAAGGGGTAAATTAATTTGTCACTGATATTATCCAACACATTTTCTAGTATTTTTTCTAGGTCAAAAACTCTTTTAAGGGATAATGTTTTTCTTGAACAGAAGTGAATTGTTTGAAAAATCTGGAAAATCGGTAGGTCCCAAATGTGATTGATTCTTCTCAGTCATGCTAGGGTTTGTATGGGGAAATGAGTAAGAGTGGGGAAGAATAGTGATAACTAAAATGGATTTGAAGGGCTGGAGTTCATTGTTTTCTTGTGAAGAGTTGCATTTTCCACCTTTCCCTCTCCAAGGAGGAGTGGTGGGAAAAAAACTTGTCCCCGTCTCTCCGTAAAGATGATGGAAGCACAACTATTCTTTCCTTTCTTATCTTTTCATTTTTGTTATTCCTCTCACTTTTGAACAAAACATGCTACCTTTGTGTTTGATGTGATTGACCAGTTGTTGGTTTTTCAGCCATTTGGAGAACCACAGTTGTAAAATAGTTTACATAGTGGCCATAGGATGATGACATTCGATGACCAAAATTTCTTTTGTGCATGTTGCTTCTTCCATGCAAGGGAGAACTGAGCATTAATATAAGGTATGGGTGTGTGTGTATAAGGTAGTACACTTGTCTCATTAAAAAAAAAAATCGATGGTAGAAGTGATTATCTCATTCTAGAGCTGCCTCCACTCATACAGCTCCTTGGGGATACGATAGCCCGGTTTTTGCTTATGTACTTCCTGAAGTGTGCAGGGCGGCTAGGATGGAATCAGTGAATAGCTGTTTACAAACTTTATTTGTTCTTACACTTTAATTATAATAGTACGACAACATATTTTTTTGAAGCTCTTTACTTATGTCTATACATCATATTTAAGTACTATTAATATTATTCTGATTATGTTTTATATTCGTTGTTCTTTTTTGACATTCTTGTTGTTTCCAGACTTTCTTCAAGGATTACATGGGTGTTCCTTTACTGATGGAGCCAAACTTCAGTGATTATAGCTGTCAGGTACCTTCACTTTTAGTGAGTTTAATATGATCAAAATCTCTGGTTTCCTGTCTGAGTATAGCACATTGTATATTTTTCCTCTCTTATAGTGAATGTTTCACTTTTAATCTTCCTATAAGCACCAAGGCCCATGGCATATTGAGGTAAAGATTCATGTCTCAAAAAATATTGTGAGCATTCTTTGTCAGAAGAAAATAAATACATAAAAGGACTGATAAAATGTCTCTGCATAACCCTATATTTGCGTGAGTAGACTTATTTTGGTTATCATTTTAAATGTTTGAGACCAGAAGTGAGATGCCAGCCTTTTTTCGTCCTCGTGATTTTAATGTAACAGTTCAAATTTGGAGTTATCCCTCCTCTGGATGAAGATGATAGCGCCCTCAAGGAGCCTTGTCTTGAAATCTGCCCAAATGCCAGTCGACGCAGAGAAGGCACCAAGAGCAAAATTTTATTGCAATGTCCCAAGGCATAAGGTTGGTCATTACATTTTGAGATAGATACGCAACATTGTTAGTGGTTTTACAAATTTTTGAACATAATATTCAGTATGTATATATATCTATGTATATATTGATTTAACCTGTATAATTATTACCACAAAATTGTCAGAATTTTGAACTTGTGGGTTTTTTCTTGCGCTTACTATCCAACAAAAGTTTCCATTATTATCCTTCTGTATATATTTCAAAGGGTTAGCTAAGGCTCTGTTTGGTAGCTGGTTCCGGGTCCATTTGGTCTGATCTGATCTTGATTTTTAGAGATCAAACCATATTTGTTTTGACTTGGTCTCAAAAATTAGAATCAGACCAAATGAGACCAAATTGAACCAAAATCAGAAATTTGAGACCCAGTTTTTTGTTGGGTCAAGTTGGTCTGGTTCCCAAATTTCGTAACCAAAATCAGAAACGAGACCAAACTCCTGAGACCACAAACCATCTCTCGCCTCTCTGCACAAACCCTAGAACAAAGAAACTCCTCCACTCTCACCTCTCTCTCACAAACCCTATAGATCGGCTTGTTCTCTTCAACCCTTCTCCGATTTCGGCTTGTTCGTTTGTTTTAGGCTAGGGTTTTCAATTCCGTGTTGGTCGATTTTTGACATTTTTTCTTCAGAAACCCTTCTCGATCTATAAAACCATGATGATTCGTTTGTTTTTAGGCTAGGGTTTCATTGTGATAGACTCAATTTGGTCCTTGCACCGACATATATATATATATACATATATATTTGGTTGAGGAACGGTAGATCTGGAAGAGAAAAGACAGAAGTAGGAGAGAAAAGTCGAGATCTGGTACAGTTCTTCTCATTTGGTCATATATATACACACATATATATTGTTCGTTCTATTTATCTAGAAGCTTCATTCTTGTCTTTTGTAAATACAAATTTCTACTTTGTATTTTACTAGGGTGAAAACGGATATTGGACTCTTGACAACTTAAGGCAGAAAACTCATCTTAGGAAAGTGGTACTTCTTCTGTAAATGCATATCTGAGTCTTCTTCTCTGTAAATGCATATCTGAGTTTTCTTCTTCTTCTACAGTACTGAGTTGTAGTTAATTTTCTTATCTGGGTTTGTTTCATTCTCTGCGCTTGGTGTATTGGGTATGAAATAATCCCTTTCCCTGATATCATCATGTTATAATTTGAGTTGGGTTTTGTATATACCAAAATACGAAATAAAATCCATTTCCAATTCATATTCCAAATCTCAAATCCAACCAGGTCCAACAACCCACCATAAGCCATCCAGATTTTATTTCAAAGATAGATCTCATTTAAACACCATATATTACATAAAGAGTTGACAACCAGTGGTACTATACATTCTCAAGTGTTTACAAGCCAAAAGAAATATATACAAAATATACAACAAAATCTTCTACTCCCAAACATCTACACCAACTTGCAACTGAGTTGAAGAACATCAAGTCACGACTACACGGCTACAGCTAGCGTCCATTGGGACTTGCATCTGGGGAAGGGGAAACATATAATAGGGGTGAGCTCTAAAGCCCAGTAGAGAGGTATACTATCGAATAAATCTAACATATAACAAATACCACACAAACCAATTATATAACACATTAGAACACCAGTAGAACAATATCAACGATAAAATCAAACCTGTCCGAACCCATAAGGTTCGATAAATTTCCCTTGCCCCAAAATCCTATCTTGAACCCCCTTTTAGGAACCCTTTAACCCCGGGACCGTGCCCCCACGCGTAAGTCATGGTTTCCTTTCGGGGACCCTTTAACCCCAGGATTGCGCCCTTCGGCGTAAGTCATAGTTTCCTTTTAGGGACCCTTTAACCCTAGGACAGTGCCCGTAAGGATGCCATAATCCCGAGGACAGTGCCCTTCAACGTACTACCCATTTGTCCCCGCAGCTGTACAGTTAACCTAACTATAATTTCATTTCAATACATATCCAGTACCATCAACATAAATATCCAGTACTATTAACATGTATGTTGGCCACATATTGACACCTAGAGGGGGGGGGGGGTGAATAGGGTCAATTACAAACTTTGAGTCTTTTTCGGTTTGACTTTGTTTTAACAAAAATAATCTTTGTAGAGCTCTAGTCAAACACTTAGTTAGATAGATGATCCTTAAGTGACTATCTCATTTCATACTTTGAATCATGAACAATAAATTTCATTACCAAATATATACATTATGAATTCAAGAATGAAAACTAGTTCAAGCATTCATTACAACTTAATATGTATAAGCACTTTTCTCACATATGTATAGAAATGATAAAAAGAGCTATTTGTCATAAAGAGTACTTTGAAGAGTTTACAAAAAATAATTAAACATTTTGTGCATATAAACTCTTGAGAAGAATGATATATTCAATATGCATTATGTCAAACACTTGGGGTGCATATGAACATATTATGCTAAGGTGTGTTGAATATGAATTTTATCAAACATTTGGTGTGCACATGGATTATATCTAAATGACATGGTAGTCTAGTCTATAATCTAATCATGTTCACAATTTTAATTCATTTCAACTATGCATTTTTCTAACCTCTTCATGGATACACAACCACAAGCAATTTCATAGCATGACATCAATATAAAGTTCAAGATTATAAATGACAATTGCTTATAAGGTAGAGAGATTAAGGGATAGAGAAAATGCAAGTCAAGACACCAAGATTTTCTATGATTCAACCAAGAAATCTATGTTATGGTGTGATGAAGATAAGTTCTATAAATTCACTTGAACTTATTCATTTTCCTAACCTCTTCATTAATACTCAAACACAAGCAATTTCATAGCATTGATATATAAAGCTCAAGATTGAAAATGACAATTGCTTTTAAAGTAATGGTGTGGTGAAGATACATTATATCAAACACTTGGTGTGCAACTAGATTATAGCAAATTAATGAACAAGTAGAGAATTTATAATCTAAGCTATAATCAAGTTCACATTGCAATTTACTTCAACCAAACATTTTCCCAATCCCCTCATGAATATTTAAGCACACACAATTTTCAAGCATTGATAAATAAAGCTCAAGATTGAAATGAAATTGCTTGTAAATTAAGGAGTTAAGGAATAGAGAAAATGCAAACCAAGACACCGAGTTTTTACATGGTTCAACTAAAGTTTTGGTCTACTCCATGCCTTGAGAAAACCTCTCAAGGATTCCACTATCGTGTTTTTCTTGCGGGTGAAAAACAAACCCTTACATGCTCCATCTTTTGGGTGAAGAGCCAATCTTGCTCACTCTTGCGGGTGGAGAGCCAACCTTTGAACACTCTTGCTTCCGGGTGAAGAGCCGACCTTTGCTCACACTTGCGGGTGGAGAGCCAACCTAATCCTCTCTTTTTAAGGTAGAGAAAAACCTTTACAAAGCTTCAACAAGCCCATCCCATGCCAAGACAACTTCTTGGTCTTTCACTCACAAAGAATAAGAATGGAATTTGAGTGTACAACATTTTCTCTCAATAGATAGATATGGAAATTCAAAGCTCACTTCCTCACATACTTAGAGTCATAAATGAAATAATCAAATGAAAAGCTCAACTCAATATGTGGAAGAATGAATCATAAGAAGATGATATGAGTGATGCACAATGGTGTGATTCCTATAGGAGAGTTTTCTACCCAAATATGAATTCAAAAATGAAGCACAAATGGTAGATTTCAATACAACTCCTATCCCTCTCTTCTTCTCTCTCTTTTGGCTCATATATGACATATATATAGAGTAGGAAACAATTCTAGCCGTTTGGGGGTGTTTTGGGTAGTTTAGAAGAAGTTTGAATCAAAAAATAGCCGTTGGAAGTCGTTCCGGGCCGAGTCGGTCGACTGACCTGCTTCGTCGGTCGACTGACAAATGTCAAAAAAATTGCCAAAACGCCTCTGGTGGGTTCGGTCGACTGACCATTTAGTGTCGGTCGACTGATTCGGATCTGCTCTGTCCAGTTTCACTCTTTTGGTCATAACTCGAATTCCGTAACTCGGATTGAGGAGTTCTTTAGCTTTTTGGAAAGAGGACTTCAAGATCTTGATTTTAGGCTTTTGAATCACTCCATTTAACCCATTTTTGAATACGATATGGTCGTTTGAATGTGACGCTTTATTTTAATCTCTTAAACCGCATAACGGTTTTTCGGAAAATCTTTTGGGATATTTCCGAAATGACTTAGAGACATTCCTATGATGTCTTATAGACTTATTAAGGTCCTTGACATTCCTAAAAATAATATTGAGATTATAAAATAATATATTCATTTAAATAAATTCTCAATATTTGACAAAAGCTTTTCATGATTGAAACAATTTTGTTCAAAGCTTTAATACTTGTCTAGAATCCATTTCAAGTTATATGAAATAAGTTTAGATTCTAGGACAACCTCTTTGTTGAGTTCTTTCATAACTTATGAAAGCTTGAACTAACTCAACTCTAGCAAAGACTATATAAATGAATGTATCATCAATGATGTTCATAGTCTAATACTAATGGTTCAAGGACTCATGGATGACGTAAATGATATGCATGGTCTTATATGCTAATTTGTCAAGAGTTGAGCTTTCAAATAAGTTATTTCAAAAATAACTTTACATTTAATCTAGCATTCACCCAAAACTATTTTACCCAATTCTTTTATCTTCAATTTCTTTAAGCTTTGGGTTGATGTCTTCATCCTTGTCTCCAATGTCTTTTGAGCTTTACGCACATTTGCTTGATCTTCTCATGGATTCACTAGCTCTCTTGAGTTTTATCTTGAATCAACAACCTATTAAGCATAACTCAAGTAGACATTAAATTCACCACATTCAATGGTTTGTTATCATCAAAATGTCATTGTTACCCATGATGAAAATCCTTGGGTCAACAATGTAAGTTCCAGTAAGCCCAACACATGAATACAACTTCTAGAGGCATGTACCCATCAATAGATCTTGCAATAACATATACAATTGAAAATAATCTACACATACAGGAGATCAGGAAGTACATAAATTAACTATACTGTAATTGAATTAACACATAAGTCACATAAGCACCGAATTGCATATAACAGCAACAAATCACATAAATAATTCTACAAAATTAGCAAAAAGAGAATACATGCTTAAACCATGTTATTTCAAATGGTTCTTCACAAAATAAATTTGTATAGTTTTAAAAATCTATCTACTTCCCCAATTTTAGAAATATATACATATATATAATTTTTGAAAGGGTAAACTCCCTACCTTAGTTCTACGAATCCGTGAAAGAGAACCAAACCCTCTTTCTTGTCCTTCCTAGTCGAAGCCTTTTGTTTCTCGCAGCGTCACTTGATTTTCCTTCTCCTCTCCAGAACAGTTGCTACCAGGAGTTATACACTTATATTTCTATGAGGCGGTGATCCAGGCATTCTAAAAATGTTACAACTTCTCATTTATCCTTTTGTATAAAACTAGAATTATGTGTATAGGCTACGTGGGTGATGTGCTGGCAGTGAGAAATTCTACCTTGGTCTATCTATTTAATCCTCTACAATATGCACAATATTTACATTCATATACCCCAGCCCCACCCCAATTTTATGGTGGCACATGACACTCCATTAAGAACCCTCCAACTTAACTACAAATTTTTTATTTAAAAGCTTTACTAATGATATCTAGATACACACATATACTGAGAAATTACAAACTTCCTTTGGAAGCTTTCCCAATTATATGCTCTCGTAACCATGAGTATAGGTTTTTATTTTATTTTATTTTTTACAAGTGCCCAGTACGAAAATTGGGCTTTACTCACGAAGTCACATCTTTTCATTACACCAAATTGAAAAAACATTAACCATGCAGTATATATAATTGCATATATATGGAATTTCCGTAGCATTGTAATCCATATATATATATATATAAATTTTTCTATAATAACTAACTAAATTATAAGATTTTAAACTTAAGCAACTAATAATAAAATGTAAATTAATTAGGTATTGCTAAGCTCTAAAATAAAACGGAATAAAAATCTAGGATCTTACATGGCTCTTTAGTACAAGTCTACTGGATGTTTGATTATTAATATTCTCACATGCTGAGTAAAATTTTCCTGGACAGAATCAAACATCTAATTGTAGAAAATTTTCAAAGAATTACAATAAATTTTTTTTTTTTAACTCATAGTATATTGTTCTGGTAGCTGGGATATAAATTAATTGCATTGCTATATGTTGTACGCAGTTTCTTTTTGGTTTTTATATCAACTAAGATATGGTGAGGTTGTTCTCTGTGTGTGTTTTTCATATTACTGAAGTGAAAATTTTCGATTTTGTTATGGTTCTTGGACCCCTTTAGTACTATTTGGTTTATGTCTTGAGGTACATTGCTACATTTTATAATTTTATAGTTTCAATTTGTTCATAGGTAGCACAAGTATCAATTCCTTGGTTTTCAATTTGTTCTCTCTTGCATTAGTGCTTCAAATCAACGGTTTTGATTTTTGAATGAGCTTGTATACCATTTTCATCCATATATATCTGCACCAATAATTTTATAGTACTATTAATTGTATACCATTTTCTGGACTAATTTCTAAGATTTTGATGCATTGAATGACTTGAATGGTGTTAGATATGTATGGAGTATGGTTAAGGCTATCACAAGTTGCATTCCAAATGATAATTATATATGTATGGAGTATGGTGCTACAAGACTCCTTGAATTTATTTATTTATTTTCACATTTAGGATTCAAAATGTTCAAACAAGAGTATTGGATTACAGGTTGTGTTTTGGTAGTTCTTACCATGTATTTGGATTCACAGAATGGTTTTGTAGTTGCTAAAAAATTCATGGCATCTAGGGAATTTATTAATTGGTGAAATGAATACTGTATAAATTTCCCAAATCCAAATTTAGGGCTCTGATTTGGTGCTACCATACTGTTTATTTATTTTCTGGATAAATTAGGTTTCTGAGATGGTCTTACCTTTATCAGTAAGAACATTAATATTCTATTTCATGTTCAAAATTCTCCATTTGCTTCTGCAGAACAGCTTCTATTTCATGAATAATATCTATATAGTTTGAAAATATTTTTATAGGGAGAGCAGGGGTGAGACAGAATTATAGCCCTCAAATTCCTCCTAAGATTTCTATTTGTTTGGAGACATGAAATGAACATTAGTATTCTTTACATGCTTGTTTGAGGTGATCATTTAGGAGAGGAGGATGAATAGATTCTAGGAGAAAAAGGACAAGTCCCTGGACTAGGACTTAAAAATATATTTGTCATTTTTTACATGCATATAGATGTGTATGTTTGTGTATATAGTGTTCTTCCTCTTAGTGGTAGAGAGAAGAGGTGTTGCCTTTCAGCATTTCCGGATGTTGTTAATAGCCCATTTGTAGTGACTGGTTAGAAGGAATTCCTATCCCTATAAATTGGAGAGGGAAAAAAAGTGGAAGAGTATTCTGCATGAATATGCTTTTGCACTGGGACAATTTGGACATAATTCAAAGTCAGAGTATTCCTATCCCCATTTGTAGTGACTTGGGTTTGTTTCAGAATTGTTGCAGAAAATTATTTGAGTGTTTTAAATCTTTTTACTTTTTAATTCATCACTGAAATTATCGTTGTGCAGACTTTTAATTTTGTGAAACTTTTAAAAAAAGGACCTCTTATTTACCCTCATTTATCTTCTCAACTTCAATTCTCTGTCTTGTCCAAATTAAATACAGGGATAAAATTGCATTAATCATTTATATGCTTTGAAATTGTTGATTTGTGTGCATTGAAATCATTTATCTGCTTTTTTTCCCATTAGAACCATTTTGCCCAAGTGTGCAAGGTTTTGAGTTTTCTCATAAGTTTTGTTGCTAATATGTTGCTTCATGCTTTTGAGTTGCTTTTGTCTATGCTGGAGGAACTTCTGTTTCTGGTTTATTCATGCATCAGTGGTTATTGCCCACTTTGCTTGTCTGGGGTGAGCATAATTATGATAACAATTTTTTCTTTTGTTATTTTTTTTGTAGGTTTTGACTTGGGCATGAAAAGGATTGGGCATCTATTTTTTTTATTTATTAATTTTTGTAATAGTGAATGATACAAAGTCATTTATTGTAAAGAAATATTATTTTCTTGTAATGAATTAGATTAATGCTGAATAAGGTTTTTTTGGGTGCAATATCTATGTATATGTTGAAAGCTGTTTTTGTAGTTCACTAGCTAAATAGGCTCACCAATGCAATAAATTGTGACAGTTATAAAACCAATTTCTTAACAATTTAAGGGGAGATATTGTCAAAAAAATTTCAAAACTAATATGACATTATCATGTAAAAAATACATAATAAAAACCTTCAAGAAAATTAATCAAACATTCCACATAGAAATTGAAAATATACTTTAACAAATGTTTAGCTGAAAATTAAGCATTTTTTAAAGATTATTACAACATAAAAAATATATTCAATATTTTTACACCCAGTTAAAAATTTCAGATCAGGCCACTTTACCAAACATAGTCTGGTTTCAAAACTTTTGGACTCAGACAGTTTGTCAAACAGACTTTCAGATCATAAACTAGACCAGAATAGGACCGATTACCAAACATGCCTAAGGACAAAAAGCCCTTTACTGGTGTTTGACGAAAGTAAGATGCACATAGCCTTATCTGTGCTGGCTAAAAAGTTGTAATCTGTTTCTAACCAGTGACCTTTCATGTCTCCATGAAATCAGTGTACCCTAACCCTTGTCATGTAAAATTCATCTACCTGAATCACTTTCTATTTGTTGCGGTCGAGATCATAATTTTTTTTTTTTCTTTTTTTCAAATTGCATTGGAAGTAGTAGCTTTTTTCTCCCCAGAATTTCAAATCCCAGTAAAAGGTAATTATATAATTGAACAATTGAACAGCAAAAGTTTTCTCAAAAATATAAAAAAATTGAACAGCAGAAGTTACCTTTCAATGAAGGCTAACAAATTACCATTTGAGTAAAAACTTTCAAACACTATTATTCGGCATATTAATGTTGATGGTACACGGTATTGGTTACAATTATGGTTGGGGCATTATCGGTTACAATTATGGTTGAGGTATTAACAACTTTTAAAAAACCTTGCGATGAACCATGATATTATTATAATATTTTAGATTAAAATCTCAGTCTTTAGATATTTTAGTTTTGTGTACCAATTAAAATCTTCAATTCAATCTCAAGAATATGATAGAGAGAATAGAAAGAGTGCCGTATATTAAATACACTTAATTTGTATCAAATTATATTTGAAACTGATAATAAATAACATTTGATAAAATTATTATATATAATAAGTGATATAAAATTAATAGAAAATTGGAGAGAGATGGCTGCAAATTTGGTCTATCTAAAGTTCAAAGCAACAAATTATCTTTTTTTATTTTTTGTTAAAGAAAAAAAAGAGAGAAAATGAAAAAAAAATGGTGTATAGAAATCAAGTACTAATTTATTTTTGGGATAACTTCATTTACACCCCTTGAGATTTGTCCTATCATCACTTACACCCTCAAGTTTGCATATCTTCATTTACACCCCTCATGATATGAAATGTCTAAAATACCCTTATTCCAAACACCCCTTAAATCAATTTAATCCCTAAATCAATTTAAACCCTAAACCAAATACCCCCTTAAAATCAATCTAACTCTCAAACCAAACACCTCAACCCCAACATTTATTTAATTTAAATTTATATATCTCTCTCTCTCTCAGACTCTCTCTCTCTCACACACACACACACAGACGCACACATATATATATATACACACAAATATATATATAAATCTGTACATATATATATATATACACACACATATTTTCGACCCATTGGTCGAAAATAAGGGGAGGCGGTGGTGGGAAGGGCGGCGCCGACGGGGAGCGGTGGGAGGGGCTCGGTATCGGCACCGTATATATATACATACATATATAGATATATGTATAGATCTATATATGTGTGTGTGTATATATATATATATGTGTGTGCATCTGTGTATGTGTGTGTGTGTGGGCTGTGTGGGCATCTCAGAGAGAGAAGAGAGAGAGAGAGAGTTAATTTTTTTTTTAATTTATATTTATTTTCGAATTTAGTATTTTTTTATATTTAATATATATATTTGAATTTTATATTTATTTTCAAATTTTATAATTTTTTATATTTTTTTCGAATTTTATAATTATTTTCGAAATTTAATATATATTATTAGAATTTTATATGGTTTTTTTTTTAATTTTATATATTTGTCTTGAATTTAATATGTTTTTTAAAAAAAATTCTAAATTTATATATATTTTTTATTTTATATTTATTTTCGATTTTATAATTTTTTTTTGAAATTTAATATATTTTTTTGAATTTTATATGTTTTTTTGAATTTTTTATATTTTTTTCAAATTTTTATGTTTTTTGTGATTTTTATATTTATTTTCGAAATTTAATATGTTTTTTTGAAAAAAAAAATAATTTCGAAATTTATATATTTTTTAATTTTATATTTATTTTCGAATTTATAATATTTTTCAAATTTTATTATATATATTTTTGAATTTTATATATATTTTGAAAATTTAATACAAATTAAATTATTAAATGATGGGAGGAGGTCTAATTGATAAAAGCATTATCCTTGTTTCCAAACAGAACAAGGATAACATATTGAGGGTAATTTAGGGATTTAAAAAAAAATTCAGGCTGATGTCATCGTTCAGGGGGTCTAAGTGATGAGAATATTGAACAGTAGGGATTGTAAATGAAGATATGCAAACCTGAGGGGTCAAAATGAAGATAGAACAAACCTCAGGGGGTGTAAATGAAGTTATCCCTTTATTTTTATTAGGTGCAGGGAAGAACCTGGACCGGCACCGTACAGTATCAGCTCACCCATCTCCGGACAAAAGGTTTAACGTTGACGTGACAATCGTTGATCGTTTTTTTACCGTTAGTTACTACTTTTCCGTCAAAGTAGACAAACACTGGTCTATATCTATATATACACATTACACACCAATATAATATAATAAAAGCTCGTGCTCTGCTTTTGTCTCCTCACAAAAAAATAGAAAAGAAAAGGAAAAAAAATAAAAAGAAAAAAAAAGAGTAATCGAAAGCTTTACAGATAACAGAGTGAAGCGAACGACATCTCAGTCTCTCTCTCTCTCTCCCCCCAACTTTCTCTCTCTAGACTCCATTTTCAGAGCTCAAAAATGGCGTCCCTCTCTTCAATTTCTCGATCTCCACAACTTGAGATTTCTATGGCGCCAGAACCGTTGGATCCCCACACATTTGATCACACCAATGCTTTCTGCTCATAGTGTCTCTTCCTACCCATCGATTTCAGCTCAGATCTGTGGGGGATCGTCTTCGTCGCAGTCGGTCATGTCGGCGTTCGCTGATTTTTTCACTTCTCTCAACACCACTGGTGATTTCTCGTGTTTCTCTAGATTTGTTAACTCTTGCTTTGATTTTATCTTGCATGATATGTTTACTTACATATATATATATATATATATTTATGTGTTGTGTGAATCTGTATAATGCGGAGTATTGGTTTATTATTTGTAATAATGACTTGTTTGTTGTGATTTTTAGTGGCTTTATGTTAGGTTGTTAGTGGTGTTAAATTGTCGAGTAGGTTATGTTTGTTTGGGAGGAAAATTTTCTCTTCACCAATTTTATAGGGCAAACTTGTTGCTTATAAATTGTGTATGTGTATTTGATTAATTCTTTGCTTCAGAGATTATTAGGGTAGCACAAAACAAATATTTTCCTATTTTGGTGAGTAGGGTTTTATAATTGTTGAATAATGAAAAATCCCAAACCACAAATTGCGATGATTCATCCTTTGAACCTAAATGGGCACAACTCAAAATGAAAAATGACTAAGCTGAGAGGTATTAGTACTCAGATAACAACTAACACCACCTAACCAAATATACAATATGTGGTAGCAACCAAATATAGCTGATATAACTCGTATTTTCTTCCTGGGTAGTCTCAACATGTATGTAAGAAATCCATGGTGTGGTAAATGTTGTCAATACCCAGCAACATATTCCATCTACCATGAATTCTGTTAAAAATATGTTGTTACTAATAGTCATGTTGAAGCTTCCGTCATTCTTTTCTTCCCATATTTAATATAATGCAGTAGCTAGAGAGAGCCTCACTACTAACAAAACAGCTGGACTTCGAAGAATTAACATCATTCTATAGTTAATTCCTATCGATTTTGGAAAGGTATATAACACTCCTCTCCAACTGAGAGTGCATTGTTGAAGATGATAATGTGCCCTTATTCATTTATCTTTTCCGAGTGCTCAGCCTTTTCCTTGTGGTCATCAGGGTATGGAACTATAATGAGGATGCCCTCAAGACATTTAAATTGAGCAGTTATACAATGAGCAATCACCTTTGTTTTATTTATTTATTTTTATTTGTTTTGTATGGATAAGTTATACAAGGAACCAAAGTACTTGACATTCTTCTTTTCAACAATCATTCATTTTCCACAGCCTAAATACTTGCCCAGATAAGTGAAGAATTTGAATTTGGCTAGTGCGTTAATTTTATTTATTGGTGATTAAAGTTAAAATAATAAGAAGGTATTTAGAAAATGTTTTATTAGTAAAACTTTTCTACTCAATGGCCTTCATGAAAATTTATGAAGAGTGGTTCGAGCCTGCTACAAAATTTTCTAAGCAATCAAACTGGGTATCCTTTTCCACTTAACTGTTGAAATTTGTATTAGAGGTGAGTCCCTGGTTTTGCTGAGATGCATTGACATCTCCTCAACAATCAAACTGTGGTTTGTAGAATTTTTTTGTTAGATGTGAGTCCTTGGGTGTTAAAAAGATGTATATCTCTGATGCAATACTTCTCTGGTCTATGGTAGATGAAGAATTATATGCCAAACAGAATGCATCTATCTGCTCTGATGTTGGGTTCAGTTATGCAATATGTACTTTTGGCTTGTACTTCTTAAATGCTGGTTTTGTTTGCTTAATTGTGAATGTGAAATGCAGGGCTAGTGAAAAAGGTCCGATGGGCAATCCTGAAACAGTTGCTTGTTTTATGTTATGTCTTATACATCGCTGATGCCGATTTCACCGATATTGTACTCCAAGCACAATTGTTCTCTCCAACTAGTGGGCCTTCAATTGCGCCTGCTATTTCTGATCAGCCCCTGCCAGCCAATTTACCTTTGTTTCATAAACCACATTGGAAGCATTTTTTGCCTCATGGTGCACCGACTCAGCCTCCAAATTATGGACCACTAGTAACGTCCACGCATCCACCTTCAAGCTCACGTTTGTCAAAGACATCAATGAAGAAGAGTGGGTTAGTGCCTCCTGCTATTGGCTTTGCACCTCCGCAGTTGGCAGATGTTGCCCCAGCGCAGTCCACTCCTGGCACAGTTCCTACTGGTTTAGCACAGCCACCACTAACTCCTTCCATTTCAGGTAAGATACCTAATTCTAGCTTCCTTTCTTTTAATTTTCTTTCATGGATGATGTTCTGTTTTGAAAAAAACCTTTTGTGCAACTTTTTCATAAAGATAGTTTTTCAGGTTTTTGATCAAATTATACCTCCTATAATAGTAGGATATTAAATGAATTGAAAGCATATGCGATTAACTATAGCACTCCTTTCATTGCCCACTTTTAGTACTATATTGTTTGACCTTACTAAAGACCATATTATTTTGCATCTTATATGAAGCTAACATGGGAGCTTATTTATCATTCTGCCAGACTGCTGTGAAGCACACACGGTGCCAAAACGAGGGAGTCAAGATTGCCACTGCGTTTATCCAATAAAGCTTGACCTTCTTCTTTTGAATGTCTCCTCTAACCCAAATTGGAAACTTTTTCTAGAAGAGTTCTCTTCTCAGCTTGGTCTGCGGGTTTCTCAGATTGATTTGATCAACTTTTACGTAGTCAGTCTGTCAAGACTTAATATTTCTATGGACATTACTCCACACACGGGGGTCAGTTTCTCTGCCAGTGAAGCATCTGCAATAAATTCTTCGCTATCCCTTCATATGGTTCGCCTAGACCCTACCTTAGTGGGCGATTACAAACTTCTCAATATGACCTGGTTTAAGCCGTCAGCTCCTGCTCGGGGTAAGTTTCGCCTTACATTTCAGGCTTTCAGGATCTTTTGGCAGCAAAGCATGTTTGAGATGCTATGCTTTCTTTATCTTGAAATCACTGCAAGTATTTTGCGTCATTGTTTGTGATTACATATTATTTTTTGTGCTCACCAATTGCAACTCATAACCAAACAACTTTAGTGTAACATTATTTCCTGTATTTCCTCATTACCTGTAGCTACAAATAGAACCGAGGATTTGGGTGCATTTGACCTCCCTCTTTTCTTTGTGTTATCTGAAAAGTATTGTTTCAGTTGTGAAAAAAACCATTTGATTAAATTGTAAGGGAAGTTCTATAAAACAGCTAGACCACCTGTACTCAACGAGACAAAATGTTGGCAGTTGTGAAATATCATATGCATTAGATTAGTGTGGCCAAAATGCAGATCTTGCGGTGAATGTGCGGCAAAACAAGAAATGGTAGAATCAGAAATGAGTTATTGGAAATAAATGTAGAGAAAATAGATGGTTTGGAAGAGGAAGATGTTGAGGGTAATGATAGGGGAAGAGGAAGATCAAAGTAAATGTGAGTAGACATGGCTCCTCAGAGCATGCCCTCTTTAAGACTCAAGCAAGCTCTGCGGGGATAATTTTTCGCGCCTATCTTGCCAAAGCTCCCCCCCACCTACTGCAAAGGGGGGCACCCACTCTCCAAACAACTTGAACATGCCTCCTTCCAAGACGCCCTCTAAAACCCACATGATACTGTTTAGGATAATTTTCACACCTACTGAGATTTTAAAATTTTTCTCTAGCACTGAGTAATGCTATTTTCAAGTTGTAAATTAGTGGCATGCAAATGTTCCTATGTATTAGCTGAAAATCCAGACTTCATTTGATGATTGAATTTTCCTATACCTACCATCCTTTCCTTTTTAGTTTAGATTTGACATTTATCACCATGGAACTGGGTTATCCATGAATATCACCAATGCCAGCTTATAAATGTCATAAATGCGGTTTCTAGTGCCATCTTGGTTCTTGGTTTTGTTTTTTTCTTCTCGTAAATATTTAATAGCTCTCATCTCAATTCTGATATGCAGCTCCCGTTGTTGCTATTTCACCTGCAAAAGCACCTCCACATCTGCCCTCAACTCCTACTACACCCATCGATAGTTCAAGCAATGGGAAACATCAAAGTTTAATTCTTATCGTCGGAGTTGGTGCTGGCATGTTAATTTTCGCTGTTATATCTGTGCTTATAATTTGTTCGTGTACATCTTATCAAGGAAAGAAGCAAGCATCTTTTAAAGAATCTGGTATGTGACATAAATGCAACATCAGGTTATCTATTTATTTTATCTTGTCTTGTTCTCCACTCTTTTGACTTGTTCTCCACTCTTTTAAAGAATCTGGTATGTGACATAAATGCAACATCAGGTTATCTATTTATTTTATCTTGTCTTGTTCTCCACTCTTTTGACTTGTTCTCCACTCCTTCTCCCCTATATATATATATAGGTGATAGTTATATTGTAATAGATACAACGAGAGAATTCATACTGATCAATACATAATTATTTTATACTCTCTTATGCTTTTATCTCTCTTTATTATATTTTTATTCTAACATAGTATTAGAGCTATTTTTATTTTAACAAAAATATTAGTGATTACGAATATCATACTATGAACCCCTAGCTCTCTCTCTCTCTGCGATTTCAGTGTTCAATCTGTCTCCCACTCCAAACCTAGATGCCCTTATATATGGGGGTTACAAAAGAGTACTATATATGCCCACTATTTTTGTGAAAGCCAAACAAAAATGATCTGGTTTTCATGGGGAAGGTTTAAATAGTGCTTTATAGGCTTTGGACCCGGTTTTCTGGACACTAATTTTGTCAGGATGTTTTGCCCGACTTCAATGCATTATACTGACTGAATCATATTTCCTTGGAACAACTGGTTTAATTGGTTCATAAGAGCCTTATAGCCAATGATGGAACTCTGTACTATACTTTTTATCAGATGAACAAGAGATATCTATATTCTGGTGAGAACTGGCTTGCTTAAAAGATGATACACATACAGAATAGAATAGAAATGAAGCCCCTAATGAATTTGATGATGCCCGCATCTTACTAATTTCTGTGCTAATTCTTCTTTCTTCATACAGCTAAGCCAAGGATTGTGGATGCAGTTCCAGCAGCAGGATCACTTCCCCACCCAACCATTCCAGCAGCAGGATCTCTTCCCCACCCAACGAGTACGCGGTTTTTTGCGTATGAAGAACTGAAAGAAGCAACAAATAATTTTGAACCTGCTAGCATACTTGGAGAGGGTGGTTTTGGTAGAGTTTTCAAGGGTGTCTTGAGTGATGGTACAGCTGTAGCAATAAAGAGGCTTACTAATGGAGGGCAACAAGGGGATAAGGAGTTTTTAGTTGAGGTTGAGATGCTTAGTAGGTTGCATCACCGTAACCTTGTGAAACTTGTGGGTTACTATAGTAATCGTGATTCTTCACAGAACCTCCTTTGTTATGAGCTTGTCCCAAATGGAAGTCTGGAGGCCTGGCTCCATGGTAATTACCAAATCACTGATTCTTTTTTCATCTTAAGGTTTCTAAATGCATCAAATTAGAGTTGCTTTTAAGGGAAGAACTGAAGATTAAATATTTGCTGAAGAAAGTCGATTGGGTTTAATAATCCAATTTCTTTTAATAGTTTGGGACACATTGTTGACAATGACTTTATTTTACTTCAGGTCCATTGGGAGTAAATTGTCCTCTGGATTGGGACACCAGAATGAAGATTGCTCTTGATGCTGCTAGAGGACTTGCATACCTGCACGAGGACTCCCAACCTTGTGTTATTCATAGAGATTTCAAGTCATCCAATATATTGCTTGAGAACAACTTTCATGCTAAAGTTGCTGATTTTGGCCTTGCTAAACAGGCACCTGAAGGCAGGGTAAATTACCTGTCCACACGTGTGATGGGGACATTCGGGTTAGTTGTACTCTATCCTCTTCTTAACCCCTTTGCTTTAAAGATAAATTGGGATTAAGATGAAGTGAAACTAATTTACAGGTATGTAGCACCTGAGTATGCTATGACTGGGCATCTACTTGTAAAAAGCGATGTCTACAGCTATGGAGTTGTCCTCCTTGAGTTGCTGACTGGAAGGAAGCCTGTGGAGATGTCACAGCCATCTGGACAGGAGAACCTTGTTACTTGGGTTAGTAGTATTGATTAATAGATCAACCTTTCATATCTTTCTACATCATTTGATAGGAACATCACTGGTCCTGGTTCTGGACATTATCGGCATTATTCCTGCAGCCAATATATCTGAAAACCTATCCCTTTTCCATTCTCTCACTTGTGGGATTCCTTAATGAGAGAAGTGCAGCAGAGTGGACGCAACCATGCAACCATATCTGGAATAGTTCACTATTTTCTGGATAAAATAGCATCATTTTGTTTATCATTTATTATTATTTCTTCCAATAAGCAAATGTATATTCTATCAAATGTGAGAAAACTAAAGCTTTGTTGGTTACAGGCCAGGCCGATACTCAGAGATAAGGATCGATTGGACGAACTTGCTGATTCGAGGCTAGCAGGAAAGTACCCTAAAGAAGATTTTGTGCGGGTTTGCACAATAGCAGCAGCTTGTGTTGCACCTGAGGCAGGCCAACGGCCGTCCATGGGGGAAGTGGTACAATCACTTAAAATGGTTCAGCGGGTAATGGAGTATCAGGACTCCATGTTAAACTCGTCCAACACCAGACCCAACCTTAGGCAGTCATCTACAACTTTTGAGTCGGACGGTACATCTTCAATATTTTCGTCCGGTCGTTACTCCGGTCTAAGCGGCTTCGATAATGACAACATCTCTCGGACGGCCCTATTCTCTGAGGATCTTCATGAAGGACGGTGAGCTTCTTCAGCAGAGTTCAATTTGAGTGCCACATTGTATGGAACTGCCATTTGAAGGTGGATAAAGATCTCTGACCAAGATTGTGGAAATGGCAGGGACTTTCATGAATGTTTAGTGTCCCCTGGGAATAGCAAAAATTTTCATTTACCCTAGAAAAGTGGTTGTTTCTCTACAGAGTTAATGACGTGTGTACATATATGGCTGGTAGCTTATGTTTTTTTGGATTGGCATTAAAGAGTATCCAATCAATTTCTTTTTTCTTTTGTTAATACATTTCCTTTTTTTTTTTTTTTTTTTTTATCCGTTTTGAAAGTGGGAGATGTGACAGATGTCGGGGTGAAGTATGATAAAAACTTTATTCTGTTCAACTGATGAGATAATTCTATCGAGTTGGCATATTTTGATGTACTTTTATTGGATAAGTATTGACATTTTAAATATATCTGCTCGAAGAGTTGTTAGGCTGATGATGTCGTAAAGAGAAAAAATAATAATAATAAAAAAAAAGAGATAAATTTACTATTATATATATATATATTATATATAGTGTTGCTGCAGTTGTATCCACATTTCTAAATCTACATATATTGCATGGTCAAATTTAGTTGTTTTGAATTCCTCTTTAACTTTAGAATGTCAGACTTGGACAAGGATAAGCTTCCAACCCTATTCAAAAGGAAATAAAGATAAACCTAGTCTTTGTCCTACCTGTTTTCCTGTAAACAATTTACTCTATATAAACATTCCCTCCTCTACCCTTCCATTTCCATCCCCAGACTATCCTTTCTTCTTTTTTCTCATTGAGTTTTGCAACTAACTAATCCTAGTTATTAACAATGGAGCTCAACAATGGTGCACTAGTCCTCGTTTTCGCTGTCTCGTCTGTGATCCTCTTATCCCTGTCAATGGAGGCAGCTGCAGCCCACGATGAACTTCAGTTGCGGTTTCAATTGATAAGCGGAGAGCACACTGCCCGGACAGGTTTGAACATCATCGACAAGCGTCTGGAAGAGGGTCCTATCGGAGCAGAACTGGAATGCCTGGTGCAATGCAGGAACATATACGTAGAGACGAAGCAAATATTTCACAATGCACTTGACAACCACGAATTGCAAAGAATTAAGTGGTACCAGGGGGTGAGAGTACTCATGGGTGACGCCATCCGAATAATTGATGGATGTCGAAAGTGCTATAATCGCAAGTCTGAAGCCAAGGATTTGGAGTTTATGCGATTTGATTTGATCAAGAGCAATGTCGAAAACGTTGAGGATTTTGCGTGGAAGAGCATGACCAACTTAAATAAGCTTATTTAGGACAACAAAGTTAATTAACCAATTTTTTATGACCATCCAAGCCCAATTTGCAAAACGTTTGTCCATAAAGTGAAGTAAATGTGTAGAGTATAGATTTTGTGCTGCAGTTTCAATTTGAATATTAGTTACAATTTTCTCCATTATGCACTTCAAAACAATGCCCTTGCATTTAATTCTTTATAGATTGTTAGATATTTGTAAATGTTAGTGTTGTGTTTGGTTGGAAAGAAACGGAATGGAATGGAATCTAATGAATGGTAAGTGAGACTGAACTACGAATAAAAATGAATGCAATGGAGATTGGAATGTCCAAAAACCATATATAACTTGCTGATTATTTAAAAAATGAATATTTGATTAGATATATGACATGGATCTTTTTAAACTTTTGGAATGTCATTTCTTAGGGGAGCTATGAAATGAATTTCATTGTCAGGAATCAATTTTTATTATCAAGGAATGACCTTTCTCGCAATAAAATTTATAGAAAATTCATGATTTGACGAAATAGACATTTTATATATATTATTTCATCTTTCCAAAAAAGATTAGCATCATAGCATTATATATACTTGGTAATACATTACTTCAGGATTCATTACCTTAACCCAAAAGGGTAAAAACATTATCACATGATCACCATTCTTGAGTATGCATGATTGGTTGGACCCTGTGATTGAGGTCGATATAGTGAAAGCTAATAAATTATACATTTGCGTTCATACAAAGAGAGAACGATACGTACGTGATACCAAATATTAAAGCGAATGTTATGAATTTACCTATCAATAAATATATAACTACCAAAGGCTAACACTTAATAATTGTTGGAAAAAAAAAAAAAAAAAAGTACACGTGTGAATAATGCTATTAAAATAGCATTCAAATTAACAGGAATGGTTGTTAGAAAATGTAGTAGAGTCAATATTGGTATTTAGTTAAACAGTTGAAAGACGAAACTATGACCAAGGAAGAGAGACCTTTCTAAAACAGTAAAAAAGTTAAAACCTCCCTCCCTATTTTCATGCACAGCCAACCCATGCATATATGCATTCCGCCCTATAAAAAAAAAAAAACCAACCCTTCCATTTATATATATATATATATATATATATATATATATATATGCATATATGCATGCATCCCCAAGCTTCTTCCTTCCCACAGTTATTAACAATGGAGCTCAACAATCACATGATACTCATCATCATCGCGGTCGCTGTGGCTCTCCTCATGATTTCGGTGGAGGCAACCGGGCCTGTTTCGAGCCCGGCCAGCACCCCCTCGGCCCCTGCCTCTTTTAGCAAGGATGAACTTGAATCTGTGATGGAGGTTTACCTGGACAAGGCCATTTCCAATGCAGAGATAGCTTTGGACTCATTCAGGTCCCACATCGCCCACGGTTTATACGCCAATGAGTTCGAAGCAAGTTGTCAGAAAATGTGCGAGGCCAACTACGACTTGTTGGTTTCGTATTTGAGGGAGAGCAAGGATGAGGTTTACGACGGCGACTTCTTCGCACTCACAAATGCTATGGGTAAAGTCACAACTCATATCGACAACTGCAGAGTTTGCTATAGGGAACAGCCTCGCGGTATTAATAATCCAGTCGAGGATTATCAAGAGGAACTCTCTTCCATAACTGCCACAGCCATGGAACTTCTTCAAATCACAAGTTAGATATATATATATATATATATATATATATATATATATATATATATATTATTTAGTTTTATTAATAATACATAGTATCTGATGATGATGAGATATGATGCACCTACGTAGCTCATTCTTGGTTTGGTTGGTGGGGCTGATTATATATAGATCAGGGCATATACAAATATAACAATCATAATATGAAGAAGAAGCTTTGGCTTATATTATATATGTAACCATTATCAGTCATTTTGTTGACTGAAATATAATTTTGTTGAGGAATGAAATATGTTCCCTTTTCAGTTTGTCTTATTTTATTCATGTTTCGACCTTTATCTTTCGTTAATTGCTTAAGTGCAATATTATTTCCAAATTTGTTGATTTAAAAAAAAGAATAGTTTAATTTACGATTAATTACCTTAACAAAAACAAAAAAAAAACATATTTGCACCAAATTTTATTAAAATAAAACTAATAACAAAGCTCGATATTTGCTTCAATAAAACAACTATGGTTTAACTTCATTTACATCTCCTAAGGTTTATTTTTATTTCAATATGACCCCTGAGGTTTTCATATCTTCATTTACACCCCTTACTTTATCTAACGCATGTCACTTACACCCCTAATGTCTCTTTCATATCAAATCAGGCCTGACATCACTCAATTTTTTTTATTTAATACCTATACTACCCCTGAAGCTGTTGTTTGGAAACAAAGGCTAATAATAACTTATTTTAATTTATCAATGTGAACCCTCTAAGTACTTTGATTGCATTGTAAGAGTAGAAAAATAATTGTAAGAGTTGAAACTATATAAATTGATTGAAATTCATTACATGTTTTAGCATAATTAAACTCTAATAACTTTTGATCAAAAATAAATTATCTACAAATCTTCTTAATAAGATACATATATGATGTAGAGGTATATAACTCATATTATACTTATTCATTGCATCAAAGTCAAAATTATGGGTGCAACTATCATTCATATTTTATTTTATTTAGGTGTGAACTATGATTTTAAGATTTGTGATAATCTCTCTCATCCTTGCAAATGCAAAATAATTTAAAAACTCACAAATTCCCAATCCACCTCCCAAAAACCCAAAAAAAAGGAGAAAAAAAATCCCAGACCCAAACCCTAGATCGTCACCCACTGGCCGAAACCCTAACAACTTCTCAAAACCTTCATCACTCTAACCCCACCACCACCACCGTTGCCTCTGTTAGTTTTGGCTAAAATTCTAAAGTCAACATTGATGGGCTTGAATGCCTCCGTCAAAAAAGGTTGTTTCAAAGGACAGTACATACCTTGGAAATGTCAAGAACGGCGGCCAAGTTGATCAGATTTACAAGTCATCTCGCCTATTTAAAAGGCAGTACACAAAGGAGTTAGACACACCAAAAGGAAATCAAAAAATGAGAGATGTGAGTGAAGATGTGAGGGTGCGGACCGGCACCGAGTACGGACGGCACCGAGAGAAAATAGAGAGAAAGATAGATAAGATGAGAATGCGTGAAATGCACTAGTGAGAAGGGTGTTGTGTACACCATTGTAAGTTTGTAACATCTCTATTTCTTGAATGAAATTGTGTGTCCATGGACGTAGGCCAAAGTTGGGGCTGAACCACGTTAAATATTGTGTATTATATGTGAATGTTGTGCGTATGAGTAAAATCAAATGTTGGTGATCTTGGGAGGGACTAATTCCTAAGTGTGAGTTGAGAACTAATTTCTAACAATTGGTATCAGAGCTTGGTCGATGAGGTGGTGTGTTCCGGTTGACGCATGGAAGCATGACGCACAACGACGCGATGGAGAATGCGTAGCAGTGGGCTCGCTGATGGCTCACATGTGCTAGATCTGGATAAGAGAAAGAAGATGATCAAGTTATGAGTGTCCTTTACCAAGACGGTGGCGGCGAAGAGACGGTAGAGATTCTGGTTGATGCACAAATGAGTGGTGGAGATGAGGCGTAGGTGCGGAGATGATGTACCCAACAGTGGAATCAGTGGTAGCGGCGTATTGGAGGCGAATGTCTCAAATGGTTTTCAGTCATGGAGCGATGGGGACGGTGGTTGTAGCAGAGGTGGAACGTCTCTGGTGGTGGTGTTGATAAAAGTGAGTAAACGTGAGGAGTGTGATTAAAAAAAAAGGATAAATAAAAAAATATAGAGAGAGGCGTGGGAGTTAAAATTAACAGAGAGAGTTATTGTAGAGTTATTTTTGTTGGTTGGTTAGGTGAGAGTTAATGAGACATGATGTGTCTTGGTTAAAGAGTTGGTCTTTTGGTGGAGTATACATATATCTATACTACTTATAAAAGTACAAGCTCCATATAATATTTCCAAACAATTTTTTTCATATTTTAAATAAAAAATAAAATATTTTCTCACACCTTTTCACTCTCTTATAATCCTCGTACCCCTTTTGGAAATAGTTTTAAAATTATTATGTATAAATTGTTTTTTATTGTCTTACATTCAAAAAGGTAGTTTTTTCAGAATATACATCACTCTTCATGATAAGTTGTGTTTGTACAAAGAGTTCTGTCTATATAGTAGTTGTTAATTGATGTGTCTTTCCACAAAACAATTTAACTTTTATCAATATACATTCTCACGTATATATAAATGTAAAAAAAAAAACGGTGATGGAGAGAGGATATGAAAAAATGGAGACTTCTATATGAATTTATTTGTTTCAAAAAATCTTTGGAGACTTCTATATGGATTTATTTATTTCAAAAAATATTTTTAAGTTTCGATATTCTATTTGTTGTATTACACAAGTGTACTGGATCGTAGTAGAATTGTGCAATATTTTATCTGTTGTATTTACACAACAGATAAACACAAGTGTTGGATTCATTTACACAAATGTTCTTGGATAGTAGTATAATTGTTGAGTTGTAGTAGAATTGTGTACTGATCAACTACAACACAGATTCCTTGCATTGGTTAACAAAGGAAGAAATAAAACGTAAGATTTTCAACTTTTGAAGTACAAGTGTGTTCCAAAGTTTAATGGCAACAGATAAGTTCATATAACAAAGTCTTTCATTTTTGCAAATGGATACATGATTACATAACAGTGTTCGTTCGTGCCGTGACACTGTTGTCGTGATACTGTTGTAACACTGGAATTAAATTTCCAACACCTCCTTCACTCTCACCCTTAATACTCCTCTAATCAACAAGTTCATATCTCCCCCTCTCTATAATGAATCATTCATTTACTTTTTCTCTTTCCATTCAAATTTAGTATAAATTGTTAAAAACTATTCTTCTTTTTTTTACTTCATTGATTTACTGTAAGTCTTTCAACATGTGCAAAACACATATTTTTGCCTAAACTAAAATATACCTACGTATATATATGGAAAGGAGTGAGAAAAATAAAAAGTGAAGAAGACAAAAGTGAGAGAGTGATTCGTTTGAAAGGAGTGAGTGGGTTTTGGTAGGTAAAAAAAGAAAAAGAAAAATATATATGATATTGGAAAGGTGGAGCTATTTTGAAAGAATGGGTCTGAATTTTAGCCAAGATGGAGATTGTTAATTTTGGCTAAAATTCTAAAGTCAATGTTGATGGGCTTGAATGCCCCTCTATCAAAAAGGGTTGATTCAAAGGACGGTACTGACCATGGAAATGTCAAGAACGGAGGCCAAGTTGATCATATTTGCAAGTCATCTCGCCTATTTTAAGGCAGTGTTCATAACTTCTTACACAAATTAAAAATATATATAAAAATGGAAAACACAATTATAGGTCAGGCCCCCAAATGGTGGAGTTCTTTGTTGTTGTAGTGTTGGGCCATTTTGTTGTAGTTGGGTATTTGTTTTTTGTTGGTCCAAAGCTAATTAGTAAAGTTTGGACCTATACTACTAAAGATGAAAAAAAAATTGAGGCCCCCTCTGGCCCTGAGGCCCAAGGCGACTGCCTAGACTATATTGGGTCATGGCTAGGCCTGTTTAAAGGGCAGTACACAAATGAGTTAGACACACCAAAAGGAAATCAAGAACGGAGAGATGTGAGGGTGCGGACGATACCGAGAGAGAGAGAAGAAGAAGAAAAAGAAGAAAAATAGAGAAACAAATAGAGAAAGAGAGTGCGCGAAATGCACTAGTGAGAAGGGTGTTATGTACACCATTGTAAGTTTGTAACATCTTTATTTCTTGAATGAAATTGTGTGTCCATGGACGTAGACCAAAGTTGGGGCTGAACCACGTTATATATTGTGTGTTATGTGTGAATGTTGTGTGTGTGAGTAAAATCAAGTGTTGGTGATCTTGGGCAAGACTAATTCTTAAATGTGAGTTGAGAATTAATTCCTAATAGCCTCCGCCACCACCTCCCCCATCAACCCCTCACAACCTTCATCACTTGCGCCAAACCCAAACCCTAATCGCTACCTGTGGCCCAAACCCTAACAACTCCTCACCACTTTCATCAGCCTAACAACCCACCACCATCGCCGTTGCCGCCACCTCCCACTAACCCTTCACAACCTTCATCACCCATGCCAAATCCTAGACCTTAATCGCCACCTTCCCCCACTTTTACTCCGATGCAATGTCCTGCCTCCGCCGTAACCTTGCCCACTTCCCTAGCCTCCTCTACCACCCCATCTCCATCATCGTCTTCCTCGTCGTCTTCAACAAAACGGTCAACGATCGTGTGGTCTTGGTGAGTCTGAGACACGTCACTGTGGCAGTGTTGGGGTTGAATGTGTTGGTGGCTTTGTTGACTCATGAAGCTATTGACCTAATCCTAAACCATAAAGTGTGTTTAATTAGATAAGGTATAATGATGTGTTTGGAAACTTTGATAGGATTATTTTGGGTTTAAAGGGTGTTTGGGATAAGGATATTTATAACATTTCAACGAAATGTTGACTAGAGTGAACCGATAACATCTGACAAGGGATGCAAATGAAGATATATATGCAAATCTCAGGGGTCATATTGAAATAAAAATAAATCTCAGGAGGTAGAAATGAAGTTAACACAACCACCATTTACCGCATCCAATATCAAATCTCTAAACATAAAACAACTTAACTTTATACTAAGGGGGAAAAAAAAATTTGAAACCGAAACTTAAAGAGAGTTTTTTTTTCAATGGGACCATAGTTTTATAATCATAATTTTAGTGGGGAAAAATTTATTATTTTATATATTTATGTAAATATATAATAAAAAAATAAAAAAATTATCACTCAGCTCTTCATAAATCCGTGTGTGTATATATATGTAAATGTATTTGAAGACTTATACTCACACATGTACTGCCACCAATATCAGCATTCTGATGTTTATTTTTAGAAAAGTTGACTTTGTTCAAATTCATGCTATTTGAAGAAATCAAAGATTGTTCAAAATCATTTATTTGATTAAGAGAAAGATCTAAAGTTTCATCTTCTAAATCAGAACCATTCTGAGATAAAACATTTAACTTAAGATCCTTTAATTTTCCCAAAAGAACAGAATAAAATTCTTCAGTGATTGGGGGAGAAGAAACATGAGCTTTTAGTTTAAAACCTTTTACCTCCATTGGAGGCTTAACAGAAGGATTAGTTAAAATAACTTTTTCTTCTATTTTGGTTTTAGACAAAATCATGGAGGCAAAGAGTTAGATTCACCCTTGATGTATTCAATATCAAAATCAAATGCAGAAAGATTTGTCTGCCATCCGGCAAAAATCTGTTTAGAAGCGAGATTTTTTATGTCTTTTTTCAAAACCTGCTTAGAGCTAGAACTTGTTCTGGGTTTGTACTCCTTATTAGTGCTATGACGCTTGAATGTTGTCTTTGTCTATGGGGCCCAGCAGTGTACCCGAAAGATGCTCTCTTATCTCTACCTCCCCTTTCTGACTCTATATAAGAGCAGGGTTTTTATTTTGAAGGTTAGACTTTAAAACCTTTTACCTCCATTGGAGGCTTAACAGAAGGATTAGTTAAAACAACTTTTTCTTCTATTTTGGTTTTAGACAAAATCATGGAATCAATATTAGATTCAATTCTAGACAATTGTTTTCCAAACGTTTGAAAACACAAATTAGTGTAATTGTTTTGTTTGAAAATATTATGAAAATCAGTTGTAATTGGATCCTTATTAGAATTAGCGCCAAGCCTAACATAAGCAACAACTTCGACAGGTTTGTGAACAACTGAATCAGGAGAAGATTAGAACCAGAAGACTTTATTTTAAATGATTCTGGAGGAGGATGAACAGAGTAAATTACTTTACCCTTAGAATTAGTTCAAGTTTTAAGAAGATTATCTAAAACAAGAACTGGAGGATTTTGAATATTGTAAAAGTAACAAAACCATTTTGCAAAAGGCACAATTTCTTTTGTCATATCAATATAGTTATAAAACTGATTTTTATAAAATTCAAGTTGTTCTTCATTGAACATTCCAAAGTACCAGCTTCTAAAAGCTTTATACTCTGGTTTTTGAAAATCATTATTAATAGCATTTCTATCGACGATAAAAACCATTAAAAATTCAATTCAGATGCTGTAGGAGTGGAAGATTCCTTACGAGTATAAATACCATGCGGAATTTGCTGGTCAGATAGATGAACACTGTCTAAAGACACATTTTCTTCAGTTGATGCTTCAGGATGGAAATCAACATTAGACATTCGAGAACTAGAGGGGATAGAGACTCGATAAGGAGTAATAGAACTCCTAAGAGAAGACTCTCTAGTGGAAAGACTACGAGACAAAATACTTGGTTGTTTGAAATTTAAAACAACCTCTCCATCAACATGTTGTATGATAGAATTAATATCCTGATGAATTAAAGGTCTTGGAGGAACGGCATTCTGTATCGTCCAAGTGTCAGGGAAAACAACTTCATCCCAGGGGATCATCCTAGGGGTAGCAACTTTAGAAGTCATAAGATTGGTGTCAATTAACACAGTTTGTCCTGAACTAGACATGGTTTTAACTTTAGGGCATAAGGTATTTAAGACCTTATACTGAATCTTATAGTCAACACATATTAATTCAGTTCCAGGCATGGAATTATACCCATGAGTTTGAATACGAAGATTAATTGCTTTATACAAATTAGGATATGTCAAAGATAGAGACAAATTGGGGAAAACATTGAAGTAAACTGGTCCATGACTTAGACTAGTTTATACAACACCCATTAATATAAACAATCATAAAATCAAAATAAGGATTGAAGATATCATTCATGACATGCTGAAATTCAGAAGGAGCATTTTTTAAACCAAATGGCATAACGTTCCATTCATAATGGCCAAAAGGGACAACAAAAGCAGTTTTATATCTGTGTTTAGGATTTACCTGAATTTGCCAAAAGCCAGATTTCAAATCCTTTTTATTTGGAATTGGATAATGAATCCATTTTAAAACATCATTTAAAGGTTTATAGTTAATAACCAATCTGGGAACACCTCTTTCCTTTTCAGAATGTTTATTAACATAAAACCCAGTACAACTCCAAGGAGAATTGCTTAGAACAATTAACTTCTTATCATAAAATTCAAGTTGTTCTTCATTGAACATTCCAAAGTACCAGCTTCTAAAAGCTTTATTCTCTGGTTTTTGAAAATCATTATTAATAGCATTTCTATCTACGATAAAAACCATTAAAAATTCAATTCAGATGTTGTAGGAGTGGAAGATTCCCTACGAGTATAAATACCATGCGGAATTTGCTGGTCAGATAGATGAACACCGTCTAAAGACACATTTTCTTCTGTTGATGCTTTAGGATGGAAATCAACATTAGACCTTCGAGAACTAGAGGGGATAGAGACTCGATAAGGAGGAATAGAACTCCTAAGAGAAGACTCTCTAGTGGAAAGACTACGAGACAAAATACTTGGTTATTTGAAATTTAAAATTTGTGGATCATTAATTTGATATAATAAATCAACAAATGATTGTTGCTGACTAGTTAAGACATTAAGACTTAAACCATTCATTTCAACAATAGCCTTCCAATAGTTGAAAGAACCTTCATTAGTACCACAGTTACAAGAACTGGTAGTACAAAGATGAGCATCTTCAGATAAAGATGAAGAAGTTGACAATAACATAATTTCATTGTCAGATTCAGAATCAGATGAACTCTGATCAGAATCACTGGAATTAAGAAACAACTTACTCAATTGAAGCTTAAGACCAGGATCAATCTCCAGACTATCTAATTTAGCCTTAGTTTTACATTTATTGGCATAATGGCCAATTCTTCCACATTTATAACATTTAGCATTAATTTAATTTAGAGTTACTTTTACCCTTTTGCTTAGAGCTAGAACTTGTTCTGGGTTTGTACTCCTTATTAGTGCTATGACGCTTGCCTTTATGGTAACGTTTTCTTCGATAAGGTTTACTATCCTTAGAAACCTTATCTTTCCTTTTATTAGGATACTCATGTGGAACATTGTAACCAAATTGGTCACAAAATTCACCCAACTCCTTTCTTCCGGAAAGACGTTGAGATTTCAATTGGTGTCTTAACTTTAAATCATTACACAAAGAAAGACCTTCTTGTATAATAATACTAATTAAATCACCATAATTGTAATCATTGTAAGGGATAGACATACTGTTGGCTTTGAAATTTACTCTCGGCAAACAATTCCAAAATTGATGATAACAAACCATTGAAGAGTGTTTGATACTAATGAATTATCGAGTTTATATTTTCAGCATAAGACAGGTGAACGACTCATAAATTAAACTCGGAAAGGAAATGACTCGAAAAGCAAGCTCGGAAAGAAAGCTTGATTTAAAGCGAAAATATGTGAAAGAAATTGAAGCGCAAAATGGAAAATCATTTAATTCAACGGCAAAGGCGGAAGTCGAAGACTCAAGACTTGGGGTAGATAGGTCGGGGAGCGATCATTGTAACAAGGTAATTTTATGCGTCGATATTATCGTATAAGCTCAAGTATAAAATGAACCGAACTCAAATGGAATGAAAAACGCTTTACCGAACTTAAACGGAAAGAAAAATATTTTTATTAAATGTTTTTTAAGTTGTAGTCGACTAGAATCACCATGTGTATTTCAATATAGTCGACTAAAACAATCAGTAGCTGCAGACTTTTCATCCACATCAAAGTAGTCGACTGAAAGCACTTTGAGTCGACTAGACTACAAGAAGTAGTCGACTAGAACACATTATAGTCGACTAGATGTATCATTGTAGTCGACTAGAACTCAATCTAGTCGACTAGATGAAACCATGTAGTCGACTAAAATGAAAAGTAGTCGACTAGTTGATCCTCAAAACGGCTCTTGTCTTTCAAATACTAAAATCATTCTTCAAAACCCTAATGCAATGCTATATATAGAATGAGATGTGTATATTGAATGTAGAGAGATTGAAACACAAAGAGAAAGAAAGCTATCAAAAATTCTGCAGAAATTTTCTCTACAAAAACCATTGAAACCAAGCTTTGAAAATCTGATTTTCTCCAAGTTAATTTCTTCGAAAATCAAAACCTCTAGTATCTCTTCTTATTCTCCAAATATCATTCATTGATCATATCCTTTGAGAATACATTTCTAGAGCTATTGTAAAATCACCAAAAACACTTGAGCTTATATTGATTTATCTTCCATAAAAACCTTTGGGTTTTGAGTGTTTTTGTTCTTGAGTGATTTTATTGATTACATACGAATTTGTAATCTCGGACAAGTGAAGTCCACCGATTGTTCAAGAGAGGGTTGTTCTCTTGATTGAGAGACAAGCTTGAGAGGCTTGTGTTGTAAAGGTTTGCCATTCCACCTGTGAAGGAAGGGCCATAGTGAAAGGATCGGGAAAAGTCTCAAGAAGGGGTTCTTGAGCCGAGGAGTATGAGTTACCGAACCTCGAAAAAATCACGGTGTCAATCTCTCTATCTCTTTCTCTTTACTTGAGTAACTTGCATGCTATAATCACTTGAATATCTTGTATGCTACAATTTGTCTTGAGATTAATTGTTAGAGAATTGAAATTGAATCATTCACTTGTTTATTGAGAAATTGTGTTTTGATTATAGCGTGTTCCAATTTTGAAAAGAATTAGAAATATTTTTGAACACCCTATTCACCCCCCCCCCCCCCCCCCTCTAGGGTTAATTAGTGACTAACACATACCATTATGCTTATCCTTTAATTTTTTCCTAACTTTTTCAGCAAAGAAAGTCGGAAGACCATCAATGAACTTAGCTTTCCAATGCTCACTATTAACATCAGTTCGTTGGGTAACTCTAGCTAAGAAAACATCTTTATACCATCTAAAATGGGTAAGGGTAGGACATTTAAGATTCTGCAACATTTCACGGCCACGTTCATCGTTAATACCCTCACGACCAATGAAATGATGAATGATGGTTAAAACTAATGTATAAACAGCATCAGTAATAAAAACATAATAATCAGAGATATAATTCAAACTGCCAAGAAATCTTTGGAGTTGAGTTTTATCTGTGATTTTATCAGTTTAAGTCTTAATGTCTTAACTAGTCAACAACAATCATTTGTTGATTTATTAGATCAAATTAGAAAAAATTTCCAGACCTAGAAAATATCCTAGGCCTTGAAGGGTCAAGACCCCAATTAGTGGGTTTAATTACCCGTTTAATGATAGCCTTAGAATAGGAAATTGGGCTTCTGACTTTATTGTCAGATTTCTCATATGTATGGGTAATTATAACATAATTGGTCTCCTGCAAAATCATCTCATAAACATATCGCTCTTTATTAAGCCGTGCACCATAATTCTGCACATCACAAGGATAACAACGCTTTATTTCCCTAGGATCAGGCATCCATTGGACATCCTGAGGCTCCAAGGTTAACACATATTGGTTAATCCTATTATTAGGAAAAAAAGGAGGAGGCTCCATAAGGAGAGCTTCCTTAGCAGAAGTAGGGACCTTATTTCCCTTTTGAGATTGGAGGTGAGGGAAGATATCCTCATTAGCAAGATTCACTCTATTTGAATCTTTCTTCTTTTTGCCCTTGCCTTTATTGGCTTGAGAACCCTTAGAAGGACCACTCATTGAATACCCTGCAAAAATTCACGAGTTAAGAAATCATGCAAAGAGTTAGATTCACCCTTGATGTATTCAATATCAAAATCAAATGCAGAAAGATCTGCCTGCCATCCTTCAAAAATCTGTTTAGAAGCGAGATTTTTTATATCTTTTTTCAAAACCTGTTTTGCAGCACTGCAATCAACCCTAACCAGAAAATGTTGGTTAAGTAAATCATCATGAAATTTATAGACACATTTTACTATGGCTAAAACTTCTTGCTTAATTGTAGCATAATTGAGCTGAACATTTTTCCAAGTACCAGAAGTAAATCTAACAAGCTCTTCTTTACGTGTGGAGGGATTTAATTGCTTTAAAATACCCCCATATCATTTATTAGACGCATCAGTTTCAACAATTTTGAACCATAAAGGATTAGCTAAAGATAAACAAGGTAATTGTTTAGCTTTAAGCTTGATCTTCTTTACAGCCTCAGTATGCATAATGGACCAAAGAAGAGGATGTTTGCCTAATCTTTGGTACAAAATAGCACTATCCTGAGCAAAATTTTAATAATAATCAGAGATATAATTCAAACTGCCAAGAAATCTTTGGAGTTGAGTTTTATCTGTGATTTCATCAGGAAATTTAGAAGCAAATTCAATACTTCTATCAATAGGAACAATTTTTCCTAAATTAATATTATGACCTAAAAATCGAACTTTGTCTTGAAAAAGTTTCATTTTAGGAGCAGAAAGAACTAAACCACTACGTTTCAAAACATCTTTAAGAATTTTTAAATGTTTGAAATGTTGTTCAATGGATTTAGAAAAGACAAGAATGTCATCAATATAAACAATCACAAAATCAGAATAAGGATTGAAGATATCATTCATGACATAATGAAATTCAGAAGGAGCATTTTTTAAACCAAATGGCATAACATTCCATTCACAATGGCCAAAAGGGACAACAAAAGCAGTTTTATATCTGTCTTTAGGATTTACCTGAATTTGCCAAAAGCCAGAATTCAAATCAAAATTTGAAAATAAAACAGCAGTATTGAGTCTATCCAATAAATCCTTTTTATTTGGAATTGGATAACGAATCCATTTTAAAACATCATTTAAAGGTTTATAGTTAATAACCAATCTGGGAACACCTCTTTCCTTTTCAGAATGTTTATTAACATAAAACGCAGTACAACTCCAAGGAGAATTGCTTTGAACAATTAACTTCTTATCAAGAAGGTTTTAGATATTTTTCTTACATAAATCCATGTAGTCTTTTTTCATTTGATCGGCACGGGCTTTTGTAGGAATGAATCGTTCTTCAAAACCTTCATTGATGGTCTTCCGACTTTGTTTGCTGAAAAAGTTAGGAAAAAGTTAAAGGATAACCATAATGGTATGTCTATCCCTTACAATGATTACAATTATGGTGATTTAATTAGTATTATTATACAAGAAGGTCTTTCCTTGTGTAATGATTTAAAGTTAAGACACCAATTGAAATCTCAACGTCTTTCCGGAAGAAAGGAGTTGGGTGAATTTTGTGACCAATTTGGTTACAATGTTCCACATGAGTATCCTAATAAAAGGAAAGATAAGGTTTCTAAGGATAGTAAACCTTATCGAAAAAAACATTACCATAAAGGCAAGCGTCATAGCACTAATAAGGAGTACAAACCCAGAACAAGTTCTAGCTCTAAGCAAAAGGGTAAAAGTAACTAAAATTAATGCTAAATGTTATAAATGTGGAAAATTTGGCCATTATGCCAATAAATGTAAAACTAAGGCTAAATTAGATAGTCTGGAGATTGATCCTGGTCTTAAGCTTCAATTGAGTAAGTTGTTTCTTAATTCCAGTGATTCTGATCAGAGTTCATCTGATTCTGAATCTGACAATGAAATTATGTTATTGTCAACTTCTTCATCTTTATCTGAAGATGCTCATCTTTGTACTACCAGTTCTTGTAACTGTGATACTAATGAAGGTTCTTCCAACTATTGGAAGGCTATTGTTGAAATGAATGGTTTAAGTCTTAATGTCTTAACTAGTCAGCAACAATCATTTGTTGATTTATTATATCAAATTAATGATCCACAAATTAAACTTAAGATGATTGAGTTTTGTTACCAGAATCAAATTAAGGATGATAAGGATACAATTAAGGTTCCTAATCAACCTTTCACCATGAAAGAGGTTTTCAATAGGTTAGAAGGATCTAATTCCCAAAGACCTGTTAATACTAATGACCTACGTCAGGAGGTTAATATTTTGAAAACTGAAGTTCAGCAATTAAAAGCTAACCAAACCAAGAATGAGTTAATAATAACTCAATTGCAATTAGCTCAGGCCTCACTTAATTCCCCTAGAATTGAGTCTGAGGTTTCACCTGAAGATAAACCAGTCAAAGATGATTATTTGTGTCTTCTTGATCAGATTACTTTTCAAAAATGGTATATTAATGTTAAGATTGTCATTAATGAAGAGTATGTCTTACCTGAATTAATGGCTCTTGTTGACAGTGGTGCTGATTTGAATTGCATCCAAAAAGGTTTAATTCCTACCCAATATTTTGAAAAAACCTAATATTGATCCCATGATTTTGTCTAAAACCAAAATAGAAGAAAAAGTTGTTTTAACTAATCCTTCTGTTAAGCCTCCAATGGAGGTAAAAAGTTTTAAACTCAAAGCTCATGTTTCTTCTCCCCCAATCACTGAAGAATTTTATTCTGTTCTTTTAGGAAAATTAAAGGATCTTAAGTTAAATGTTTTATCTCAGAATGGTTCTGATTTAGAAGATGAAACTTTAGATCTTTCTCTTAATCAAATAAATGATTTTGAACAATCTTTGATTTCTTCAAATAGCATGAATTTGAACAAAGTCAACTTTTCTAAAAATAAACATCAGAATGCTGATATTGGTGGCAGTTGTAACTACTACCAAAGACCTACTCCTCAAGATATTCTTTTTGAAGAAACATATCTTTACGGACAAGTCTCTTTTAATTCAAAAACTATCTATGAATGGAATATTGATGGTAAATCTGAATATTCTATTTATGAGATGGTCCATCAAATTATGATGTACAGTACTGTTTGTAAAACTTCTGATAATAATGAACAACAAATTGTTGGTTTTATTACCTGTGGTTTTACTGGTATTTTGAAAGCCTGGTGGGATAATATCCTCTCTCAAAACTAGAAAAATGAAATTCAAAATGCAGTTAAAATTGTCAAGAATGAGATTAATCAAAATGTTTTTATTACTGATGTTGTTTATACATTAGTTTTAACCATCATTCATCATTTCATTGGTCGTGAGGGTATTAACCATGAACGTGGCCGTGAAATGTTGCAGAATCTTAAATGTCCTACCCTTACCCATTTTAGATGGTATAAAGATGTTTTCTTAGCTAGAGTTACCTAACGAACTGATGCTAATAGTGAGCATTGGAAAACTAAGTTCATTGATGGTCTTCCGACTTTCTTTGCTGAAAAAGTTAGGAAAAAATTAAAGGATAAGCATAATGGTATGTCTATCCCTTACAATGATTACAATTATGGTGATTTAATTAGTATTATTATACAAGAAGGTCTTTCCTTGTGTAATGATTTAAAGTTAAGACACCAATTGAAAAGACAAGAATGTCTTCAATATAAACAATCACAAAATCAGAATAAGGATTGAAGATATCATTCATGACATGCTGAAATTCAGAAGGAGCATTTTTTAAACCAAATGGCATAACGTTCCATTCATAATGGCCAAAAGGGACAACAAAAACAATTTTATATCTATCTTTAGGATTTACCTGAATTTGCCAAAAGCCAGATTTCAAATCAAATTTTGAAAATAAAACAGCAGTATTGAGTCTATCCAATAAATCCTTTTTATTTGGAATTGGATAACGAATCCATTTTAAAACATCATTTAAAGGTTTATAGTTAATAACCAATCTGGGAACACCTCTTTCCTTTTCAGAATGTTTATTAACATAAAACGCAGTACAACTCCAAGGAGAATTGTTTGGAACAATTAACTTCTTATCATAAAATTCAAGTTGTTCTTCATTGAACATTCCAAAATACCAGCTTCTAAAAGCTTTATACTCTAGTTTTTGAAAATCATTATTAATAGCATTTCTATCGACGATAAAAACCATTAAAAATTCAATTCAGATGCTGTAGGAGTGGAAGATTCCCTACGAGTATAAATACCATGTGGAATTTGCTGGTCAGATAGATGAACACTGTCTAAAGACACATTTTCTTCAGTTAATGCTTCAGGATGGAAATCAACATTAGACCTTCGAGAACTAGAGGGGATAAAGACTCGATAAGGAGGAATATAACTCCTAAGAGAAGACTCTCTAGTGGAAAGACTACGAGACAAAATACTTGGTTGTTTGAAATTTAAAACAACCTCTCCATCAACATGTTGTATGATAGAATTAATATCCTAATGAATTAAAGGTCTTGGAGGAACGGCATTCTGTATTGTCCAAGTGTCAGGGAAAACAACTTCATCCCAGGGGATCATCCTAGGGGTAGCAACTTTAGAAGTCATAAGATTGGTGTCAATTAACACAGTTTGTCCTGAACTAGACATGGTTTTAACTTTAGGGAATAAGGTATTTAAGACCTTATACTGAATCCTATAGTCAACACATATTAATTCAGTTCCAGGCATGGAATTATACCCATGAGTTTGAATACGAAGATTAATCGCTTCATACAAATTAGGATATGTCAAAGATAGAGACAAATTGGGGAAAACATTGAAGTAAACTGGTCCATGACTTAGACTAGTTTATACAACACCCATTAATGATGGTCTAAAATCTAGACATCTACCATCTCTTAAGGTAGCCTGAAGAGGAGTATTCATACCAAGTAAGGTTAAAGGCCTAAATGCAACCTGAATTAACCCGATATGAATAAATTTATAATTGGAACCATAATTTTCCAAATCTTTTGGACTCAATAATTTAAGTGTAGTGTCCTGATCATCTAGACCTATGGTCTGTTCCATGGTTTTAATTGCCATGGTGCTTATCATTTCGAAAATACCATATTTATATATGGTTTTGGGTTTAACCCGAGGAATTGTCCAGTCATTCATTAACTTGTTTTGTTTATCAAAAGAAATCAATTATTTGTTCTTTGTAAAAGAACTTGAAGAATATGTTTGATGATATATGAAAAATAATAGTATGCTTTATAAAAATCAAAGTTGAAGAGATAAATGGTTAGTCAAATTATCATGATTCATTTAAAAAGATGGTTACTCGACTGTCAACGATTTATGGGAAACACGGTACTAGGAGCAATCAAATGCAAAATGACCTATCATTCCAACACGCGACTTTATGATGACCCATAACCTCAGAATAAAATCATGATGATAATCTAAGTATACATTTAGCAGAGGAACATTAATTTAAATAAATCATGCTATATAGAATCATACATCACCAAATGAAAAAAGACTACATGGATTTATGTAAGAAAGAGATCCAAAACCTTTTTGATAAGAAGTTAATTGTTCCAAGCAATTCTCTTGGAGTTGTACTGCGTTTTATGTTAATAAACATTCTGAAAAGGAAAGAGGTGTTCCCAGATTGGTTATTAACTATAAACCTTTAAATGATGTTTTAAAATGGATTCGTTATCCAATTCCAAATAAAAAGGATTTATTGGATAGACTCAATACTACTGTTTTATTTTCAAATTTTGATTTGAAATCTGGCTTTTGGCAAATTCAGGTAAATCCTAAAGACATATATAAAACTGCTTTTGTTGTCCCTTTTGGCCATTATGAATGGAATGTTATGCCATTTGGTTTAAAAAATGCTCATTCTGAATTTCAGCATGTCATGAATGATATCTTCAATCCTTATTCTGATTTTGTGATTGTTTATATTGATGACATTCTTGTCTTTTCTAAATCCATTGAACATCATTTCAAACATTTAAAGATTCTTAAAGATGTTTTGAAACGTAGTGGTTTAGTTCTTTCTGCTCCTAAAATGAAACTTTTTCAAGACAAAGTTCGATTTTTAGGTCATAATATTAATCAAGGAAAAATTGTTCCTATTGATAGAAGTATTGAATTTGCTTCTAAATTTCCTGATGAAATCACAGATAAAACTCAACTCCAAAGATTTCTTGGCAGTTTGAATTATATCTCTGATTATTATCATAATTTTGCTCAGGATAGTGCTATTTTGTACCAAAGATTAGGCAAACATCCTCTTCCTTGGTCCATTATGCATATTGAGGCTGTAAAGAAGATCAAGCTTAAAGCTAAACAATTACCTTGTTTATCTTTAGCTAATCCTTTATGGTTCAAAATTGTTGAAACTGATGCGTCCAATAAAGGATATGGGGGTATTTTAAAGCAATTAAATCCCTCCACACGTAAAGAAGAGCTTGTTAGATTTACTTCTGGTACTTGAAAAAATGCTCAGCTCAATTATGCTACAATTAAGCAAGAAGTTTTAGCCATAGTAAAATGTGTCTATAAATTTCATGATGATTTACTTAACCAACATTTTCTGGTTAGGGTTGATTGCAGTGCTGCAAAACAGGTTTTGAAAAAAGACATAAAAAATCTCGCTTCTAAACAGATTTTTGCAGGATGGCAGGAAGATCTTTCTGCATTTGATTTTGATATTGAATACATCAAGGGTGAATCTAACTCTTTGCCTGATTTCTTAACTCGTGAATTTTTGCAGGGTATTCAATAAGTGGTCCTTCTAAGGGTTCCCAAACCAATAAAGGCAAGGGCAAAAAGAAAAAAAGATTCAAATAGAGTGAATCTTTCTATTAATGAATGACTGGACAATTCCTCGGGTTAAACCCAAAACCATATATAAATATGGTATTTTCGAAATGATAAGCACCATGGCAATTAAAACCATGGAACAGACCATAGGTCTAGATGATCAGGACACTACACTTAAATTGTTGAGTCCAAAAGATTTGGAAAATTATGGTTCCAATTATAAATTTATTCATATCGGGTTAATTCAGGTTGCATTTAGGCCTTTAACCTTACTTGGTATGAATACTGCTCTTCAGGCTACCTTAAGAGATGGTAGATGTCTAGATTTTAGACCATCATTAATGGGTGTTGTAGAAACTAGTCTAAGTCATGGACCAGTTTACTTCAATGTTTTCCCCAATTTGTCTCTATCTTTGATATATCCTAATTTGTATGAAGCAATTAATCTTCGTATTCAAACTCATGGGTATAATTACATGCCTGGAACTGAATTAATATGTGTTGACTATAGGATTCAGTATAAGGTCTTAAATACCTTATGCCCTAAAGTTAAAACCATGTCTAGTTCAGGACAAACTGTGTTAATTGACACCAATCTTATGACTTCTAAAAAGTAACATGATCAAGAAGACACAAATAATCATATTTGACTGGTTCATCTTCAGGTGAAACCTCAGACTCAATTCTAAGGGAATTAAGTGAAGCCTGAGCTAATTGCAATTGAGTTATTATTAACTCATTTTTGGTTTGGTTAGCTTTTAATTGTTGAACTTCAGTTTTCAAAATATTAACCTCCTGACGTAGGTCATTAATATTAACAAGTCTTTGGAAATTAGATCCTTCTAACCTATTGAAAACATCTTTCATGGTAAAAGGTTGATTAGGAACCTTATATACATATATATTAGTCAAATTAGTAGAATGTGAGAACAGAAGTAATAAAGGATATAATAGTCACTTAATAATATTAATATTTTATAATTTTATAAGTAATTAATAAGGGTGGATTTTAGTATTTTTGTGTGAACGTGATTTTGACTCCAGCAGTTGCGAGAGGAGAAAATGCAATAACAAAAGGTTCAAGGATTTAATGCTTATTTTTTTAGTTTAGGGGAGTTTAAGTTGATGCTCATTTTTTTTTTCCTTGCACTTTTGACTTTTATCAATTATATTACGTAAATAATTATTTATATACCCTTCTAATTATTCAATATATAAAGGATAAATTACAGTTTTCTCCCCTCAATATTACATAACTTTTAACTTTTTGCTACTTATATATATAAGTAAAAATCTAAATACATTATCAGCGATTATTCATTATTTTTTCATGGTCGGGGATCGGCATCTCAAATTAAGGAGAAACAAATATCCAAATGTATATTAAAAAAAAAAATAGCGAGTCAGTTCATTTGTTGGATGATAAAAAAAAATTCATAGGTAATTTTTTTTTTTTTTTAATTTTTGTAATGTGTATTTAGAGTTTATAATTTTCTTAATTTTATGTGCGCTAAACTCTTTTGTCGTGGATGCTAAACTCTTATGTCGTGGATGAATATGACACTGACAGTCAAGTGTTAATGGGGCGAGGCGTACAGAAATATAGTACATGAACTGTTGATGGGGCGATCTCTGTAGCACAAGGTGATACCGATAGAGGATCGGAGGCGACCTAGATGAATTGATGAGGGAGTTGTCATACTTACAATGACTCACGAGACAAAGGTTGAGGAAGGATCAATCCACTCAACCCACCCTTATAAATTAGGGTAGATGCCCACAGTGAAGGGGGGTTCCCACACACTCGCGTATATAATATATATTCATTCTTGCTCATTTTCTCTTCCATTAGTTGTCTATTTTCTCATTCTTTCTCTATTAATTATTTTGGAACATACATTTCGTTCACAATAATGGCGTGATCAACGGCCTACAAGGAAGATACATATGGTTATGTAGTTGTCTTTCTGGTATATAAACATTTTATTGTTTTTAAAACAGTAAAAATTTAAACCTCCCCATTTTCATGCACAACCAACCCACACATGCATTTCCCCCCTATAAAAACAACACTCCCTAACCCTTCCATTTCCATCCCCAAGCTTCTTCTTCCCGCCAAATAAACAAAATCACTCTCTCTTATAGATATTGATCGATCCGCCCTTTACAATGGAGCTCAACAGCAATCACATACTCATCCTCGCAGCCGCTATCTCGTCTCTCCTCATTTCAGTGGAGGCAACCCGGGCTGTTTCAAGCCCGGCCAGCAGCATCATCATCAATATTAATGCTCCCTCGGCCTCCCCTAATCCTTTTACAAAGAAAGGACTTGAAGGTCTCGTCGAGGCTTACCTAAACCAGGCCATTTCCAATGCAGAGATAGCTTTGGACACATTCAGGAACAATATCAAGACCGGTTCATACGTGAATGAGTTCGAAGGAAGCTGTCAGAACATGTGCGAGGCCAACTACGACTTCTTGCTTTCGTATTTGAAGGAGAGCAAGGATGAGGTTTACGATGGCGACTTCTTCTCACTCACAAATGCTATGGGTAAAGTCCAAACTCATCTGGATAACTGCAAAGCTTGCTATAGGGAACAGGCTCGCGGTATTAAGAATCCAGTGCAGGGTTATCAAGATGAACTCTCTTCGATAACTGCCACAGCCATGGAGCTTCTTCAAATCACAAGTTAGATTATTTAGTTTCATTAATGCAATAATATTGTATTTGTATCTAATGAGATATGATACATATATATAGCTCATTGTTGGTTTGGTTGCTGGGAATGATCATTTATATAGATCAGGCATACAAATGTAACAATCATAATATGAAACAGCAGCTTTGGCTTATATATGTAACCATTATCAGTCATATTGCTGACTAAATATAATTTTATTCAGGAATGAAATATGTTCCTTTTTATGTACTTTGTCTTATTTTATTCATGTTTGAACTTTTATATATATACATATATCGAGTTAATTGATCCATCCACCTGGGAATTGGATGCTGCTTGAGAAAGATGAATTAGAAGACATATATATATGGGTACGTACGTAGTTCTTCAAGCTCATCACATATATATATATATATATATATAATGGAAAAATGGGACTCGTGAGTGTCCCTCCCGCGATCACGACCTATATAATCCTATGAATTGGCGATCCACAGGGACCCACTCACCCCAACCCCCACCCCGGTCCGGCCTATAAATAGTCTTTCGAGTCCCCACTCTCTCATATTCATTCTCTCTTTATTTATTGATTTTTACATTTCATTCGCAAATTACGTGATTGAATGGTGAGAAAGGCATTCTTTGTCATCTACACGGTAAAAACCCCCTACTTTTACCTATTTTAAGGCAGTAAAAAATAGTAAAAACATCGATCCCTCCCTATTTTCATGCAGAACCATCCAATGCATATATACATGCAATTCCCCCCCTCCCCCTCCCCCTATAAAAAGAGCACTCCCTAACCTTGTATATCCATCGCCAAGCTTCTTCTTCTTCCCAGATCTCTAATAAATCTCTAATAGATCTTGATCAGCCCTCTAGCTAGCTACAATGGCGCTCAACAGCCGCATACTCATCCTCGCGTTGGCTGTGGCTGTGGCTCTCCTCGTTTCAGTGGAGGCAAGCCGGCCTGTTTCAGATCCGGCCCCTATCGATGCTTCAACAAAGGAGGGCCGCGAAGCTCTCATCCAGGCTTACCTGAAGCAAGCCATTTCCCACGCAGAGATATCTTTGGATACATTCAGGCGCATCAAGGCCGACCCATTGCAAGGAAGTTGTAACAGCGTATGCGAGCCCAACTACGAGAAGGTTCTTTCCAAATTGAAGGAGAGCAAGGATTATGCTTACTACGGCGACTTCTCCTCACCCAAAGATGCTATGGGTGAAATCGGAATTATTATTGGTACCTGCAGAGATTGCTTTGGGGAACATGCTCATGCTGGCATTGTTAAGAATCCAGTGCAGTATTATGAACGCGAACTCATTTTGATAACCGGCGCAACCAAGGACCTTCTTGATGCTGCTTTAAACCCGGCCTCCTCCCCTAAGAATGTTTCGACAAAGGAGGGACGCGAAGCTCTCATCCAGGCTTACCTGAAGCAAGCCATTTCCAATGCAGAGACAGCTTTGGACACATTCAGGAACCGCGTCAAGCCCGACTCACGCGAAGGATATTGCAAGAGCATATGCGAGCCCGTCTACGACAAGGTTCTTTTCAAATTGAAGGAGAGCAAGGACGCTGCTAACAATGGCGACTTCTCCTCGCCCACAAATGCTATGGGTGAAATCCAAGGTATTCTTAGTAACTGCGACAGTTGCTTTGGGGAACTTGCTCATTCCGGCATTGTTAAGAATCCAGTGCAGGGTTATCAAGATGAACTCAATTTGATAACTGCCGAAGCCAAGGAACTTCTTCAAATCCGAAGTTAAATTATTTATCATATTCATGTTATATCTGATGAGATATGATGCAGAGAACTCATTGTTGGTTTGGTTGGTGGGCTGATCATGTATACATTTGGGAACAATAATAATTTATACGAAGAAGAAGCTTTGGCTTATATATGTAACTGAATATGTTATATATAAAGTTATTTATATATTCAATACATATATGATATTTTGTTTGGTTTGGGGGTAAACATAGAAATCAACTACTCGATGACAAAGGAGCTACAAAAGAAATTGGCTGACTGCAAATTAAGGAGCTTCTCACACATTAGGTACCGTTTATATCACATGATCCGACATTAGCGAAACATAAATCCATTAGTGACATCACCCCTATTCATAATCGAATGTGAGAGTTCAAACGATTCTTGATAGTATACAGAGGACAAAAAAAATAGGAAAAAGAAAAAGTGAATCCTCAACTCAACACACATACACGGTAAAGGATGGAAAATGAGATTCATACAAATTTTAGAAAGCACAAAAAACCACTATACACAAAACCATCATTTAAGATGCCAAATGAAGGAAAAACTAGCAGTAGTGGGTTACTTTGTACATGGACCTTTGAGATATATATATATATATATCCTATCTTCCATTAACAGTAACTAGTAGGCTAATTAATCAAGAAGGGTGAACAAGAATTGTTTTCACCAAAACCAGAGAGATTGGCCCTCATGAAGCTTGAAAAAGATGAATTAGAAGAGATGGGTAGTTCTTCAAGCTCATCATAGAAGTCATTATTTTCCTCTGATTTGGGTTTTACTGTTGGGAAAGTCATTAGATCATGATGAGGATAAGTGATGAGGGGCTCTTCTTCATCAAAGAGGACATAAGGCCACTTGTCTATGGGGGTTTCTTCTTGGTTAATTAAGATGTCTAGGGAGCTATTATTGAATGGGGATTCATGAGAGTAGTGAAAATGATGATCACTTTTATCCTCAATATCATTGGTCATTTTGGGGATTTGTTGATCATCTTGTTTTGTAGTACTTGTGGGAAGATGTTTTTCATGAGCAGTGGGTTGTTGATCATGTTTTGGTGGTTTAATGACAAGAGAAGGAGAAGGAGAAGGAGAAGGGTGGTTATGGGTAGAGGTATAAGTGATGATGAGCATTGAAGCATCTGTTCTGCATCTTTCTACTTGTTTCTTTGCTGAACATTCCTTTGATGTGCTACACCTATAATAACCCCTGCAGGTTGTACATAGTTACAGTATATATATATATATATGTGTGTGTGTGTGTCTATTAGGAGAAATGAAGTACAGACAGGGAATCCATATTTGTGGTATTTCTATGGCAAACAACTATGCAGGACACACACAAAATGGTAGACAAATGGACCAGGAAAAGGTACATACAAATTAGTTAATTATTTTATTTGACAAACAAAATGAAGAAATTTGGAAAGATATAAAAGAGAGAATAATTTTTGGTATAAATTAAGAAGCAAAGGAAGAGGGAAAAGTAAACCTTGGGAAAGGAGATCCTTTGATGGGTTTTTGGCCATATTTCCTCCAAGACCAACAATCACAAGGTGCTGTTAATTCATTACTCTTCTTCTCTTTCCCATCCTTTGGTTCTATCTTTACTGTCACCACACTCTTATGAACCACTTTCCTATATATTAAAACATACACACAGAAAAATGGATCACACCGAAAGTAATTTTATACATATATGTATGTATAAACATATACATTTATGTGTGTATGGAGATATTTTCAGTGTTGAGAACAAAATTACATTCTTTTGGAGGCCTTCGAGTCCGGTCTTGAAAAGTGAGGCTCATCCATTACAGAGCTTACTTGTGTGGAGCAGAGAGAGAGAGAGGGGAGATGAATTTGCAGAGGAAGAAAGAAATGGATCCAAATAAATGCTCCTATTGATTAAGAGAGAGAAGAAGAAGATAAGCAAGAAGTGACAAATCCACAAGTTGCTCTCTCTCTCTCTTAATTTATTTTCAGTCATTAAGTATAGCCATACACCACCAACTGTGTATTTCACAGACTCCCACTTTACGAATTTTGTATGTGTGTGTATGTATACATGCAAGGAAATTAATTTTGAACTATTGATGAACATTACGGTCCCAACTCTTAATTGGGTGGCCCCATTTATAGCGCACAATAAGCCAATTCTTTAACTTCTTTAACCAAATCAATTATTTGAATCAAGACATATATATATATATATATATATAACAACTTCCAAAAACAAAGGGGTTAGAGTGCACTCACACGGGTTGGATTCGGTGGGTGTGACATATTAAGGTGGTCAGGGGCGGCAGGAATATTTTTCAATAGGTACAATTCATGACATTAGGAATAATAAACAAAAAAGATTAAAAATTTAACGCAAATCTTATTTTTGTCTATATTTTTTTAAAAATACTTAAATTAACATTAAAAAAAGTCAAAGAAATTTTTTTTTCAATTGGGGGTCATTGCTCCAATGGGCCCTCTGTCCCTCCCGAGGGTGGTTAATTTTTAACCTACTTAAATTTGTGGTTGTAACAATTTGTACTTTAATATTTTTGGTTCTGTCTGCTGATAGGATTTATTTTTTAAAATTATGATGTGTTTTAGCAGCCATTACTTGGTCCAATGAAAGAATTTGGGTTCATTAATCATAAGACTGCAACCATGCATTTTGTATTCAAGTTTTAAGACAAAACACCTGTGTGACATATGCATAAACACTCCAAGCACTACAATATTTTTTTATTTCTCTATTTTTTATGAAAAAAAATTAAGATGATTTTTTTATTATTATTAAGTATCGTGTTGCAAAAACGTTATCAACAAAACAAGGTTAATTTTTTTCGATCAACTCTCCAACCCATTTGAGAGATTATTACATAATAAGTTTATATATAAACTTTCTTCCATTTACTTGTAGCTCGTGTCTTTGTGCCTTCCCCAGTAATGAACTAGTGCTCATTCATTCAATGTCTCGTCCACTTGTCCCATATTTACATATATATATATATATATATATATGTAAATATATTCCATTGAAATAGCATTATCTTGTGCTACACATCCATCATTTGATTATTATTTTCCAGTAGCCTGTTCATATTTTATGGCAGGCCAAAAGGGAATCCTTGGGAGGCAGTGATGCACATGTAGTATATGCATGTCCCTATATATACACAGAGAATTGTGACTTTTTTTAGGAGGTCAGAGATTTTGAAGTTTCTAATAAAATTAAATAAAAAATTGACAAGGAAAATTTCAAATACCATTTAATCAGCTCCTCTCTCTTCTTCCCTCGCAAAATCCTGAGATTTGTGTTGGTATCTCCATCTTCTTACCTTAAGAAAGCCCAACTCATGAGATTAGACATAAATCTCAATAATGTACTGTTGAAGATTAGAACCCTAAATGAACTATATAGTTGAATTTTGCAATTTTGCCTCCAACAGAGCAAGAAAAGAATGTGGAACAAGATTTAGAAGATTTTTGAAAAATGGCAACAACTATGTTGCAGTTACTAGTATAGTCTTTGAACTATCAAACAGAGGAAAAATAAAATTTCCATAATACATCAATCAACTTACAATTGCTAACTTTACAGAATAAGCGGTTCCATCTGTGTTCCCACAAACAAACATTGAACATCCATTATTTCCACATCTACAAACCATCCATGCCACCAAGACCATGTCCACTGGCTCTCAAAAGCTTCTTTAATAGAAGAACTGCGATGGCAATGGTCAGCCCGATGGCAGCAAATGTTAAAATTCGATCATCCAAGATCCTTGTTCTTCTGGTAACTGGCCTATGAAACTGTTCAACAGAGTTTCCATTGACATGACGTGTTGTTATGAATCGTGCACTAAAACCAATTCTTAAGGGTCCAGCATTAGCCTGCCACCGGACCTCATGGGCATTTTGCACTATCCTACCATTATCTTCTGGCTCAACATGAACACGATCTCCGCCTTCAATTATGTTGCCATCGTTTTGAACATTAGCTTGAGATGCTTCACCCTCTCTGTTGGTTGATTGATCTTGGGGCATCTGGTCTGGAAGTTGGGGGACTGGGGGTACCTTACTCAGCATATACTGGTGAATCTGTGACAATATAAATCTCTTAACTGTAAGTGGAATATACAAAAGGTACAGAAATATTTTCTGAAGTTCAAAAGGTTGATACAGGCATCCACTGGGGCATCAAACCCTCAACTTTCCATTTGGAAAGAGAACGAGATACCACTTTGTTCCGTTGGCTGGTAGTTTTTTTGTTTAAAGATGGCGAACACTTTGGCTGTTTCATCTATGTATCTTAGGTCTTCAAAACCTCGCAAGCAAGAGAGCTGCATGTTCTGCAGTTGACTGGTTCTTGTCTTCCATTATTACTTTTATATTAGGTAATTATACTTCCAACGACAAGCCTCCACTTGGGCTTGAACCCTCAACCACCCTTTAAAGAGATGGTAGACACAATACAACCCGACCCAAGGCTTTGCTGATACTCTTTCCGTCCTAATTTATAAGTCCCTTTTGGGGAATTTAACTTTTTAAGATGATGACTTTTAACGCTTTTTATTATAGTGGTAGTGAAATAAAATAACAAGTTTACCCATGCTCCCGCCATAGTGATGTGATGGTTTATAGTTTAGATATTTTATAATTCAATGCATGAAGGTTAATGGTTAAGTAACAAAATAAAGTGCATTGACTTTTCAAATGGGACACCTATTTTGGGACGGCCAAAAGAGGAAAGGTTGACACTTAAATTGGGACGGAGGGAATGTTTAATTTCAAATTCATTCCTGACAGGGACACATTTTTTGTTTACCTGTGCCGCATCAAAGAAGACAACTAAGTGAATTCATATATTATTGAAGTAGAAAAAATACATGGTTTCTTCATTAATAGGTGTAATAATAATAATAATCTGAAGGAATCATGTGCCCCGCAAGAAACATTTGAAATAACAGTTTTTCATATTAGTTTCTGCAATGAAAAATCCTCTTTTCGTAGCCGATTTTGAACTGACAATCAACATCTACTAGAAGAATTTAAGCAGCAATTACCTCATCAATTAACATTTGGCGTTCAGGGGACCCATACGTTGGGGCTGCTTCACGAGATTTAATGGCCAGAGCACGCCTTTCTTCCTTTGTATAATCCAGTGAGCCCAAAGCACCACCAGGGTCAGTAGGCATGAATGCAATCAGTGCCACCAAAGCAGTCCTAACTGCAGCCAGGACAAAAATATATATTTCCAGTGAAGAAAAAAATAAGAATAAAATATTACTTCAGTCCAACCAATTAAGCACAGATAAATAGCACTTTTTTTCTATAAGAGATAAATAGCACTTGATAGATCATAAAACGGAATAGAACAAAATAAAACAGAAAATGACATTTAGCAATGCTAGTCCCAACTCCCAATGGTAGAATAGAATAGAATAAGAAAAAAACTATAATAATTAAAAAGAAAAAGAAAGAAAGAAAGGGCTACCGAAGGCTTTGGCCACTGTAGGGTTAGGGAAGGGTTAGATGTACGCAGCCTTCGTTCGGATGCAAAGTGGTTGCTTCCTATTTGGAACCTATGACCTCTCCAAATGGAGCAACCTTATCATTGCGCCATGATCTGCCCTCGGCCCTCTTATTAACAGAAACAAAGAAAAAGAAAAGAAAAAAGAAACACGGAAAAAAAAAAACTAATATCTTTGGCAAGCACTTGGAAACTTTTAGTGAGAGAATCAGTCATATATCTCATCCCACTAGCATATCCAGCAAAAGATGACTAGGTCATGCATGTATGTATGTGAAAACAAACATTTCCCAGTTTAATTAGTACTGAGCCCATATAGTCGGACTTTTGTAACTGATAACAAATGAATGACTCTCGATCTCCAATCCTAATGCATCAACGTATAAGATTACCTCTGATAGTTCAATCTATGCACACGCAAATGTGCTGAGACAAAGATCGGATTCAATAAGCCCAAATATTACGTTAAAGTAAATAAGAATAAAAGAAACAGTAAAAACGTAGATCAACTTACCACTCCATGATGGTTGCCAATGTTCAGGATGATGATTCGATATGCTTAGGCATATTTTGGTTTGTGTTTCGAAACGACCGTTTGGCTGAAATTAGAACATTAATCCTTAGCAATTGAAAGTATATGAATAATACATTTAGATTTAATAAACAGTAGACACGGACATTTGTTAAAAAGTTTTAGAATATAGTACTAGGACACATGCCATTCATGCCTTGGACAGGAGCCATGTCCATGTCTGATATGTCCCAGACACACACACTTGTCATAAATTTTTAGGTTTAACATCACATGTCAGACACATATAGGAAATGACGTAATTTGAAAATGCAATTCTACACTTTTGACACATGACTCACCCGTCTTAGGCACTTCTCATATGTGACCAACAAACCTAGAATGCTGAAATATGGTATTCTTAAAAAAAAAATTAATAATAATAACATAATAATAATAATAAATTGTAAATGGAAACCTAAGGGTTTGCAGAAAGTATATAAAAAAAAAAAAGTTTGACCAAATTAAATATAATGTATGACTTATATAAAGGAAGCATAGGAGTAATCACAGTTATATATGGGCATACACATAAAGGTCTCAATGTATGTAGACAAACATGTATCCACGTATGTTGTGTTGTCACTGTGTCTCTATCTACGCCAGATGGGTGAATATTGAGAGATGAAAGTTACTGATTGTAATGCGTTAAGTATATAACATAATCCCCTAATATATAAAGATTGATTTGTACTAACTGCCATTCTTTTTGGTGTCATGTCATACAATTCAATTACACACCATGTCATAGGTTCGTGCCCATGCTCCATAGACGTAGGGAGACATAGAAGGCTTGAAAATATGACAACATAACTTTATGAGTGATTTAGGTCCTTACTGTCAAGAGCATAAATGATGGAGGTTGAAATGGATAATCTGCAGGCAACTGTATCCTTCCGTGGTAAAGTCCTCCCTCAAATTCAGAATCAGAAGGCCCTCTGATTGCAAATTGCCATTCAAATATGTTATCCTGAAAGATTTGAAAGAAGGGGGTTAAGTAGCATGCATCAGTATAATAGACTAACCCTGAAAGATTTGAAAGAAGGGGGTTAGGTAGCATGCATCACTTTAATAGACTACAAAAACCCTGCATAGCAATATTTTGTCTAGATTATACACACAATCAGTAAACAAGCAGAAGAGATGGATGAAGGGACAAATAAAGAAATATCTTATGAAAAGAACATTGAATATACTGATATCAATAGTTGCATTTTCAAAGATCTAGAAAAGGAGGACTACAAGTAATGACAGCAGACATTAGGCGAAGGGAAACATGATGAAGTAGCAGTTCCATTTAAAAGAACATATTGCATAATTTGAGATAGTTTATCTTTTTTTATTGGATAAGTGTCATGTTTGAGACTTGTCACCTACATCCTTGTTAATTTATTTAGTTCCAACCTATTTGTTAGTAGAATAAGTAGAATGGACTGATGCGGTTCACAAGAACTACAAAGGGTTGATCTTCATACGATGAAGGCAATGACACAAATTTAAGCCCAATCAGGCATCTAAATTAGTTTCTCGCTTCTTGCATGACAACCCAGAAACGAAATTGTCAAATCACAACTAAACTATGGGTTTCCAATCCAAATCGTAAAGTGAAATCATGGGACAGAAAGTCAATGTATTGTAGGATATTTCAAATGGGGATCCAAATAATCCACTATATAACCAAAAATTATTGTAAAAGATACTTAGAAAAGGAAAATATAGGAGATATTTAAAGAATAAAATAAAAACAAGTTATTAACTGTAATGCAGAATCATCCATCATATATTCATTAAATCTGAGGCCAAAATCAAGGATTTACAGGTTTCAACTTAAGTAAGGAGTGATTGCTATGGAGGAATTAACGAAAAATAAGTTTGGTCAATCTTTTCTGATAGAAGATTGACAACTGTGAATAGGGACTAGGATGTAAAATGTTAAGAGCAGCAAAGCGTCAAAGAATGTTAAATTGAGAATAACAATATTTAATGTAACAGATTGTAACTGTTTCAGATAATCTCCATTCTTCAATAATCTCACTTCTTCAATAGATGTGGTAATCAAATAATAGTACAGATACAGTAGTATCTAGTATGGCACCCAGTTAGGACTGGCAATTCGTGTCAACAGGTCGACCCACGGGTCAACAGGGCAATCTGATACTAGTTGACACGAAAATCAAACATTTTAAATATGATACAATCCAACACGGAAAATAAAAAATAAAAAATAAAAATGAAATTGAAATTGAATTTGACACGATTCAGTAATAGTTTATTAATGTATTTCAATCCATGACCAATTAGAGAATAGAAAAAATCAGCATATAAATATAACAATAAATATAATCGTGTCAAACAGGTCAATTCGTGTCAGAAATTGCCAGCTCTGCACCCAGTTAAGACGAGCAATTATGTGTGTGTGTCTTCTTCACAATAAGACAATCAAACTGCACAATCAATGAGACAAGTGAAGCCCTAATTGAAATCACTACCGAGAACGGAAAACCAATTAGTTTTATTCAATTTTTTTAAAATTTTCAGTCTGCATATCAAAATTGAATTGAAGATTAGCAATCCAAAAGGAAAAAACTTAAGCCTGCGTGTTCTCTTTACCATAAGACAATCAATATTATTACATCCGAATGATTCTATACAGTGAAAGCTATACTATATTCTATACAATATAGCTGTTGGTGAGACATTTAGCTAAATTTGCATCCGAATGATTCCATATAGCAACATTATTACATGAGCATAAAGTCTACAGTGAAAGCTATATTGTATAGAACTTATCAAAAGAAAAAAAAAGCTATATTGTATAGAATAATTATTGAACTCTTACAAACTACATATAAAATAAAATAAATATTTAGCCGGCCGAGGTTAATTGAGAGAATCTAATGGCAGAATCAACAAGAAAACTAAAACCCTAATAATAATCAACACCCACAACCTACAAAACAACAAATTTTATTTATTTCACAATAATTGAAGTGTTTATCCCAAAATTAAATAGAAAATGAGGGATAGACAATAGAAATAGAATTGAACCCTAATAAAAATGAATACCTCGAGGGGGAGGCTCATGAAATCGTCGGAAGGGTTTTCCTGCATCTCTTTCAGCTCCTGCAGGATTCTCTTCACCGCTGGGTTCTTGCGGTTGTGCCTCTCTTCCGCCATGCCCTATGATGGTGTCGCCCGCCTGCCCGCCGTAGATTATGATACCAACCCCACCCCTCCAAACAATTATATATATATATATATATATATATATATGTATATGTGTGTGTATATATATATATATACAGACTCCCTCCTCAGTCCTCTGTTCCCTCACCCCCAAGAAATCACCACTCGGCAACGAGAGACTCTCTCTTCATTCATTCATTCATTCATTCCTGTCTAAACAAAATGAATTTTTTATGCGATTTAAGAAAATAACATTATATTAATTATTTTATCATTTACTGAATATATAAATAAAATTTGTGTTTTCTCAACACCAATTTTTTTTTAGTAAAGTTATGAAATAGGATAAAATACATTTACTTCCCTCAGATTTTGTCCAAGAGATATATTTGTCATTTATTAATGTCATGTGTTACTATGGGTCCGTTTGGATACGGAAAAACAGTTTTTATTTTTTTTACTGTTCACCGAGTTAAAAAAAAAAACGTTTGGCAAACGTGTTTACTATTTACTTTTTTTTTCCAAGAAAACTATTTTATGTGAATAGTGTGTAAAAGTGGTGAAAATACAAAATACAACTTTTAGTTGTTTTTTGAGTTTTTTCACTGTTTAGGGTACCACATCCGCCACCGCCCCCACCGCCGCTACCACCAACCACCACCACCCCCCCGCCACCGGTCGCCGCCGCCGACCCCCACCACCTTTGGTCGCCGCCATCGCCGGGCCCCACCGCCGCCGCCTCCGCCCGCCGCCAGTCACCCACCACCACCGCCGCCACCGCCGCCCACCAATACCATTTTATTTTTCAATACAAATTTCATCCAAACGTTTTTTTGTTTTTAGTTTTTTCCGCCACCGCCGCCCACCAATACAATTTTATTTTTCAATACAAATTTCATCCAAACGTTTTTTTGTTTTTAGTTTTTTGCTGAAAAAAACAAAGACAAATACAAAAACAATTTTTATATTTGAAGACAGAAAATAAAAACAAAAACAAAAAATAGGTTTTCCAAACGCACCCTATATATCTTTGAGGTTTCCACGTTATCATAGAGTCCTAGTCAATTTTAAAAAAATTATGTACAAATCAAAATATTAATTTAGATATATTATAAAAAGGATATAATATATTGACAAAAATACTATTTAATTAAAATAGTACAAGACAAATTTTCATATTGTTATAGAATAAGAAAAATACTCTCAATGTAATAAGCATCAAACCTCATGTCGTTCGTCAAATCCCTTAACATTTCAGATTTTAATCAAATATTCCCCTCCAGCCAAATTTCATGTCAAAATGACTTAAATGCCCCTCTCATAAATTACAGTTCCACCCCACTTATTTGGACATATTACACTTTCCCCCATCTATAAAAATATATATATATAAAATTCATATACAATATATTAAAATTTGAAAAAATATATATATAAAATTTGAATAAAATATATAAAATTAGAAAAACTATATAAAATTCGGGAAAATATATAAATTTCTAAAAATATATATATAATACATAAATAACATATTAAATTTCGAAAATATATATAAAATTCAAAAATATATATTAAATTTCAAATAAATATATCAATTTCAAAAGAAATAAAAAATTCAAAACAAATATATAAAATTTGAAAAAAATATATATATTTCAAAAAATGAATTATATTTTTTTATGTCACCATGTGATTGGCACGTGACAGAGTGTATGGTTTGGATCAGACACGTGAGGATGAATGGGGACCCATGTCATGTTGTGTACTTAAATCTTTATTTTTTATTGTATTGTTTTAAATAAACAAAAAATTAAAGGAAAAAGAGGTAAATGTGCTAAAGTTGGATAAGAAAAAGTGGGATAAGGTAAGATAATGGGCTGATTGTTTGTCTCTTCTTGGATACTAGCATCATAATTTCATTTTTCTTTCCTTTCTATTTTTTATGGGGGTAAATTTATATATGTTTTTTGAATTTTATATTTTTTTTTTGAATTTTATATATTTTTAAAATTTTATATATTTTTTCAAAATTTAATATATATTTTTTCTAATTATATATATATTTTTTGAATTTTTTATATTTGTTTCGAAGTATATATATATATTTTTGAATTTATATATATATTCCAAATTTTATATAGTTGTTCTAATTTTATATATATATTTTCGAATTTTATATATTTGTTTTGAATTATATATATATTTCAAATTTTATATATTTGTTCAAATTTTAAATAAATTTTTTGAATTTTTATATATATTTTTTTATAGAGGGGGAAAGTGTAATTATCCAAGAGGGGGGAAAGTATAATATATCCAAAAAAGAGGGGTGAAACTATAATTTATGTGAGGGGCATTTAAGTTATTTTGATATGAAAATTGGCTTGAAGGGGTATTTGATTAAAATCTGAAATGTCAGGGGGTTTGGTGATTAAATCCTGAAACCTCAGGGGTTTTGTGTATATTACCCTATATATATATATATATATATATACTGAAACTTTTATTTGCTTAAACAAGAACAATGATCCAAATATATCTTGATTGGTGTAAGTGTAACCATGTAGTATATTCTGATATCGAATAATAAGTTTGCCCAAGTTTGCCAGGACAAAGCTGTAAAAAAAACAAATAACAGAAGATGGAAGGAACAAATGCAATAGACAATAGGGAGAAGATAATGAAGTAAACCTTTTTTGTTTGATTTCCTCATGCTATAGCATAAACCAAGGAGGGAGGGCTTTTCTAGCTCATCTCGTTAACGTTATGCCATGTACCATAGTTACGTATAACTTTAAATTGAAAAATACTCCTAGTATTCTATTGGGTGATAAATCAAACTTCTGTCAATTACGTAAAGCCACAATTTAAATTTTTTCCATTAATAATAGGGGTATTCACGGCTTCGTCCTGATTTATTTCTGGGACACCGTGCAAAGCTCCTCCTCCACACGAGTCAGATAAAGTTCTGGTTTTCACCTGCGGGTGAATAGCTTTGATGCGATGCTTCAATATATATCTTTAAAATTTTCTTTGCTTAAACATATCTCCTTTGATGTGGTACATTATATGAACACATAAATAGTTCATATATATTTTCTAATTAAAATGAGTTTTTTTCCCCTTTTTTCTGAGTGTTTTATCCCATTTAAATGCTTTTAATGACCATTTCCAAATTGAGTCATCATGATTCATCAATCCAAGTTGTTACTGTTCTCTCTTTCTACTGTTATTATATTATTTGCGTTATTTTTTGTAGTTTGTCCAGCCTAGATTGGCTGAACTTCTTAGGAAATTCACTTGAATATTTCCCTAAAAACACTACATAGTTGTGGAATCAATCAATAGCATTGTTAAGTAAGCAATGAAAACATCATTCAATTATATTTAAATTGTCCTTGAGACAGAAGTTCACATCCAAGTACCTTTCATTTAAGCAGTGCTCTTGACATCTTATGCATGGCAGCATGCTCACTTCAACATCATCAAATCACTATCAAATACAACTGCAGCCCTGTCTTCACATATATCAAACTACCTATATCTCCATATATATATAATTGAATATGTATCGAAGCATGAATATGATAAGCATATACAGTTGGCATGCTCATTTTGAAGTCAGAAAACTAAATTCAACTCTAATCTTAGATTCATTATGAGATTGTTCCTTATTTTCTGCTAAAGATGACCAATGCACTAAAATACTTCAAGGCGGTTTGCAGTTGATCCCCAAAAGGGTATATGAAAAAGTGGAAGCTGTGACCAAAGGAGAACAAGAGCAATTCTCAAGAATGGAGGATTGGGAAGACATTAGTTCTTTTGGTTATCATTACGGCCTTTTTGAAGAGAACTTCATCGACAAGGGAGTGCATTTGGCGAAAGAAGAAGAGACGCAACAAAGAGGGAGAAACCATCATCATCATCAACAACAGCAACAGCAACAACAACAACAACAATTACCAATTGTCAATATTACTTCACTTGATCCTCATTGGATTCGTGAAAAACCGAAGCTTGAGATGATCCCGAATGGAATATCAGTTCCTTGTGGAAGCAATAATGAACATACTTTAGCATCTTTTGATCTCTTGAGCAAATATGCAACTGACTTGAGGGGATTGAAGGAAGAAAAGCTAAGCAATGACAGTGGTAGGAAACTATCAACTGAGGAAATTGTGAGGTTGGCTGGACAAAGATACATTCAGTTCTCTACTCAAGGATTGGATGATATCTACATGCTTATGCACCCTTTTGGTTCCGCTCTGGCGGGACTGTCCATCGAAGAAACACAAGATGTGGAACTTGCTCACCTCCTTCTAGCTGCAGCAGAGAAGGTGGGCTACCAGCAATTCAACCGTGCAAGCAAACTGCTCTCTCGTTGTGAATGGCTAGCCACCGATACAGGCAATCCAGTCCAGAGAATCGCCTTCTACTTCGGAAAAGCGCTTCAAGAAAGGATCGACAGAGAAACAGGAGAGTTCCCATCAAAGAAAATGGGGGGAATTGAAGGGAAATTTGAAATGACCGATCCAGGACTGAGTTCTAATCTTGCGATCTTGGCGTGCCACCAAGAAATTCCATTCAATCAAGTGGTGCAATTTGCTGGAATTCAAGCCATATTAGAAAATGTGGCTTTTGAAACTAAGATCCATTTGGTTGACTTCAATATCAGGAGTGGAGTGCAATGGATAGTGTTGATGCAAGCTTTTATACAGCAGCGCGCCCATCCTATTGAGTATCTAAAGATAACTGCAGTCGGAACAGCGCATAGGCAGATGATAGAGGAAACAGGCAAGAGGTTATTCAGCTTTGCTCAATCCATGAAGTTGCCTTTCCAATTCAAGGTAATTTTTGTATCAGACATGAAAGAACTGAAGGAAGAGCAATTCGATATAGGCCATGGCGAAGCTTTGGCTATTTACTCTCCAATGGTATTGAGAACAATGATTTCAAGGCCTAATTGTTTGGAAAGTCTAATGAAGCTGATCAGAAAACTAGGTCCCTCCATAATGGTAGTTACTGAAGTGGAAGCAAACCACAATTCGCCATCATTTGTGAATCGTTTCACCGATGCACTTTTCTTTTACAGCGCCTTTTTTGACTGCTTCGAAGATTGCATGGATCGGAACAACAAGTGCAGGATGTTAGTTGAAGGAGGGTTCTTCCACCACGGTATCCAAAACATTGTTGGGACGGAAGGAAAAGATAGGGTTCTTCGGAATGTGAAGATAGATGTGTGGAGGGCGTTTTTCGCGAGGTTTGGAATGGCGGAAGTTGAACTCAGTGAATCGACTTTGTATCAAGCAAATCTGGTTGTTCAGCAGTTTCCATGTGGGAGTTGTTGCAATCTTGAAATGAATGGGAAGTGCCTAATTGTGGGGTGGAAGGGGACTCCAATTCATTCTGTATCAGCTTGGAAGTTTTGCTGATAGAGAAAGAGAGAGGCATTCCTCAGAATATGTTTGCTTATAGTATCAACATTTTACTAGCTAGTCTCTGTTATATGTTTAAAAAGGTTAATTAGTAGCCTTATGTATGGCTTAATGCTTATGACTTGTTAATGAAATTGCTGTGGGAGTTCAGTGACTGAACAATGCTAGAATGCAAACTCTATCTCTGCTTACTTGCATTTCCTCTACCTCAAATTATGCAAACTCTGTAACAGGTGGAATCAATACCCTTCTTTGTCATATTCGTTGTGAAAATTAAAGTACAAAAAATCAAACACAAAGGTAAAAAAAAAACACTTACTTTACATGGTACATTTCAAAAATTAGAATTACGTTTACAAGTTGATCACGTAGTACATGACAGTTTCCATACACTGCATGCATGCACCTCTCTCTATCACACTTATCTACATGCGTGATGTTTTTGTTCACTCTCTCTTATCTGCCAACACATGATAGTAGTCATGTTTGCTTCCTCTTTCACAGCCTATATATATGGCAGCATGTTGTAGTAGAGAAGTGTAGAAAAACAGAGAAAAAATATACTGTGATATATGTGAGATATATACGTGAGTGATATACTTGAGTGATACACGAGAGTTAAAGAAACTTGTAAGTTTCTGTGAATGAGAGTGTGTGTACGGTTGAGTCGAGTCGATACCGGTTTAGTATCCTCCTCCGGAACACCTTTGTTTTCAAACCATCTATATTGAAACAACTCTCAAAGTGGACGTACCCGTGTTTTTTGGGGAACCACTATAATATCTTGTGTCAATTGTGTGTGTGTTTGTATTGAGAATTGGTTATCCGCACAACAAAGTGGTATCAGAGCTGTTTTTCAAAAAACAGAGTCGATTGTGTATCCTCTATTTCGAAGCTCAATTCTTCACAAATCATCACACCACCCATATATTCGGCTGACCCATCTCCGGAGGAATCTATCCCTGTCGAGACAGCCTGAAACACCGCCGGACGCGCCGCCACGCGCCGCCTGAAGGTCCACGCATCGTAGCTCTCGGCGTCACGCGTCGTCTACCTCCAGCACGCGTGAGGCCCACGCGCACCACGAGCTTCACGCGCCGCCACCCTGCAACACACGTGAATCCCACGCGCATCACGCGTGCCACGTCAGTGATGACGCCATATGGCATGCCACGTCACTGCTGACGTCAGCAGGGCCACGTGTCATCCTGAGAATCTGCCACGTGTCACTCCCTGACTTGTGCCACGTCACTGCCACGTGTCACCAATTGACGTGTGCCACATCATCAGCCACGTGTCACCACTGACACTACCACATCATCACCAGCTTTGCAAAATTACAGTTTTGCCCCTCGCCATTGTTTTGACCATTCCGGACTCATCCTAACTCGGATTTGAGTGCAGTCAGAGGCGATCTTAAGGTTTTCGACCGTTCCGGACGCAACGGTACACTCCGTTTTGCATGATTCTACTCCTAACATATCAAACAAGCCAAGGAGAGCTTAAATTTGATTTGGTTCGATGGAAGATTCAGGATCCGGTGCCATGATTAAATTATCGGCGTCGAACTACTCCATATGGAAACCCCGTATGGAGGATCTGCTAAATTTCAAGGATTTGGCAGACACGTTAGAAAACGAAGGCGAAAAGCCACTGTTAATCGCGGTAAGAGATTGGACCAAGATGCACAGAAAGACGATTGGCCAAATCAGACAGTGGATTGACCACAGTGTATTCCACCATGCTTCTCAAGAGACTAACACCTACGAGCTCTGGAAGAAGCTCGAGGATATGTATCAGGCCAAGACAGCTCGAAACAAAACGCTTCTTATGATGCGACTAGTCAATTTGAAGCTGAAGAATGGAGCTTCTGCAGCCGAACACACCAGCGAGTTTCAGAGCCTAGTGAACTAGTTTGCATCTGTAAAGTTAAATATTGGCGATGAAACTCAGGCACTACTTCTGCTCAGTTCCTTACCTCCCAATTGGGAGACACTGGTGGTTTCCCTCGGTAACTCAGCCCCCAAACTCACTATGGTGACAGTCAAGGATGCCATATTCAGTGAAGAAGCCCGAAGAAAGGAAATCGGCATGAATCAAACACATGCGTTTGTCACCGAAAGTCAAGGACGATCTTACGGAACTGGTAGAGGCAAAAGCAGAGGCAGAAGTAGAGGAAGGTCCCAAAACCGCGGCCAACCCAACAACGACAAAAATCAACAAAAGGGTAACTATGTTTGTTATCATTGTGGTATTGCAGGACATTTGAAAAAGAATTGTCGCAAACTCCAAAGGGAGCAAGGTCAAAGCAGCCATCAGACACAGAATGAAGATGACAGCACACTGGTCACTGTTACAGGAGATATCACTATATGCTCAGTCGATGAAGAGGTATGTCTTCATGCTGGAAGCAATGAAGTCGAGTGGGTGATTGACACAACATCATCTTATCACGCCACTCCCCACAGTGATTTCTTCACCACTTACAAAGCAGGAGACTTTGGTATAGTGAGAATGGAAAATACAAGTTTCTCGAAGATCGTGGGTATCGGCGATATCCATATCATGACATGTATTGGCTGCAGTATGGTCTTAAAAGATGTGAGACATGTGCCAGATCTGCATCTCAATCTTATTTCAGGTACAACTTTATACTGGGAAGGTTACGACAACTACTTCAGCAATGGCATCTGGAAGCTGACAAAAGGAGCCATGATTGTTGCCCGAGGAAAGATACACGGTACTTTATACACTACCCATGTGAAGGTGATTTCTGACTGTCTCAATGCAGTTGAAGCCGAGACTTCACCAAATTTGTGGCACAAAAGACTCGGTCACATGGGAGAGAAAGGGTTGCTTACATTAGCTCGGAAGAAGCTAATCACAGTATCAAAAGGTATTCATTTAAACCCTTGTGATCACTGTTTATTTGGAAAGCAACATAGAGTCTTTTTTAACTCAACTGCTAAAAGAAGATCAGAGTTGTTGAGTTTGATTCATACTGATGTTTGTGGTCCTTTAGAAGTGGATTATTTAGGCGGTAACAAATATTTTCTCACTTTCATTAATGATGTTTCACGCAAGGTGTGGGTATATTTTTTGAAAACAAAGGACCAGGTACTCGATTACTTCAAAGCATTTCATGTCATGGTTGAGCGGGAAACTGGAAAGAAGCTGAAGTGCCTCCGATCAGACAATGGAGGCGAGTACACTTCCAATGAGTTTCGAGTATACTGCATTGAACGCGGTATCCGACATGAGAAGACAGTCCCACGTACCCCGCAACATAATGGTGTAGCCGAAAGAATGAATCGAACCATTATGGACAGAGCCAGAAGTATGATCAGTATGGCTAAGTTGTCAAAGCCATTCTGGGGTGAAGCTGTTAGAGCCGCCGTTTACCTGATCAACAGATCACCATCTGTACCACTCTAGTTTGAAGTACCAGAAAAGGTATGGACTGGAAGAGATCCCTTATATTCTCACCTGAGAGTATTTGGGTGCAAGACATTTGCACATGTATCCAAGGAGCAAAGACAGAAGCTCGATCTGAAATCAACTCCATGCATCTTCATCGGATATGGAGACGAAGAATTCGGATACAGACTATGGGATCCAGAGCGAAAAAAGTCATCAGAAATAGGGATGTTGTGTTCCAAGAGAACCAGACATACAAAGACACTGAAGAAACCACAACATCCAGTGGTGCGAATTCCAGTGTTACAAATATCATTCCAGATCCTGCACCAGTACAGTTCATCCCCGACAATGAAGAACTGCAGGATGAAATTCCAGAAGCAGAGGAAGAACCTGAAGGTGTTGAGCAGGGGGAGCCACTAACCCCTCCACCAGAAGCTACAGAACCAGAAGTAGTTCCTCCAGAGCCTCAGACAAGGAGATCTGAAAGAGGCCGACCTCTAATTCCGTCGACGAGATATCCGGAGTCAGAGTACATTTTACTTACTGATGAAGGGGAACCAGAATGCTTTCAGGAAGTAACTACCCATAGAGACAAAGGTAAATGGGTAGAAGTTATGCAAGAAGAGATGAGTTCCTTGCAGAAGAACCAAACGTATGATTTGGTGAGACTTCCGAAAGGCAAGAAAGCATTGAAGAACAGATGGGTGTTCAAGCTAAAGAAAGACTCCAACGAAAAGACGATAAAGCACAAAGCCCAATTGGTCGTCAAAGGATTTCAACAGAAGAAAGGCATTGACTTTGACGAGATATTTTCACCAGTTGTGAAAATGACCTCAATTCGAGTGATACTCGGATTGACAGCTAGTCTGAATCTAGAGCTTGAACAGATGGACGTCAAGACAACATTCCTCCATGGAGATCTACAAGAGGAAATTTACATGGACCAGACAGAAGGTTTTCATGTTACAGGGAAAGAACATATGGTCTGCAAACTGAAGAAGAGTTTTTACGGCCTCAAGTAAGCTCCGAGGCAATGGTATATCAAGTTCGACTCATTCATGGTGGGTCATGGGTATAAGAGAACTTCTGCAGATCAATGTGTCTACATTCAGAAATTCCCGAATGGTAATTTCGTTATTCTATTGTTGTATGTTGACGACATGTTGATAGTTGGACATGATGCTAATATGATTAGCAAGCTGAAGCAAGAACTGTCCAAGTCCTTTGATATGAAGGACCTAGGCCCATCTCAGCAAATTTTGGGCATGAAGATTGTTCGTGACAGGAAAGCCAAGAAACTGTGGTTGTCACAAGAGAAGTACGTTGAACAGGTGATTGCAAAGTTCAACATGGGAAATGCCAAGCCAGTCAGTACTCCGCTGGCTAATGACTTCAACCTGAGCAAGAGATCGTGTCCCTCTTCTATGAAAGAAAAGGAATAGATGGAATCAATTCCTTACTCTTCAGTTGTTGGAAGCTTGATGTATGCAATGGTCTGCACCAGACCGGATATAGCTCACGCTGTAGGCGTTGTGAGCAGATTTCTCTCGAATCCAGGCAAAGACCATTGGGAAGCAGTCAAGTGGATTCTGAGGTACCTGAAGAGTACATCAAAACTATGCTTGTGCTATGGGGGAGCAGAACCAATCTTGGAAGGCTATACAAATTCAGATATGGCCAATGACATTGATAGCAGGAAATCTACATCAGGATTTCTCTTTACTTTTGCAGGGGGGGCTGTGTCATGGAATCCAAATTGCAGAAGTGTGTTGCCTTATCTACAACAAAAGCAGAATACATTGTTGCAGTGGAAGCTGGAAAGGAAATGTTGTGGGTGAAACGGTTTCTCCAAGAACTGGGTATTATTCAGAAGGAATACAAAGTACATTGTGACAGTCAGAGTGCTCTGGACTTGAGCAAGAATTCAATGTACCATTCCCGTACGAAGCATATTGGCATTCGCTATCACTGGATACGCGAAGTGATGGAACAACAATTACTGAAGATTGTTAAGATCCATACAGACAAGAACCCTGCTGATATGTTGACTAAAGTTGTTACTCGAGATAAGCTGGAGTTATGCAGAGACATAGCTCAGATGGACATCAACTGAAGCGCAGCGGGAAACGTTCTCCTCCGATTTGTATGGAAGGGGGAGAATTGACAGTTTTCATACACTGCATGCATGCACCTCTCTCTATCACACTTATCTACATGCATGATGTTTTTGTTCACTCTCTTTTATCTACCAACACATGATAGTAGTCATGTTTGCTTCCTCTTTCATAGCCTATATATATGGCAACATGTTGTAGTAAAGAAGTGTAGAAAAACAGAGAAAAAATATACTGTGATATATGTGAGATATATACGTGAGTGATATACTTGAGTGATACACGAGAGTTAAAGAAACTTGTGAGTTTCTGTGAGTGAGAGTGTGTGTACAGTTGAGTCGAGTCGATACCGGTTTAGTATCCTCCTCCCGAACACCTTTGTTTTCAAACCATCTATATTGAAATAACTCTCAAAGTGGACGTACCCGTGTTTTTTGGGGAACCACTATAATATCTTGTGTCAATTGTGTGTGTGTTTATATTGAAAATTGGTTATCCGCACAACGGTACAAACTATATTAATACATACAATATTTCACACTTTTCATTAACATGAACTTAGCTTTTGCACTCGAAAATGTCATATCTCAAAATAGAAGAATATCGATATGACTCACGGAGTAAATGAGAAAAGATTTACATTTTATTGAAAAATACAACGAAATTAAATATATAAAACCTCAGGGGAGGTTAGTGCAATTTTCCCTAAATAGGATATAGTCTTTGTTGGGGTGATCTTATAATGAGATGGGAAAAGTGTTGGGCAAAATTGTAATTTGTGCAATCGGCAAAAATCACAAGTAGGCACATGTATGCTATATATTGACTATATGTATCGTCTGATTGGCGTCCACAAAGGGTTTTCGCCCTAGCATTTCCGAACTCTGGTAAAGCTGAATTGGAAAGGAAGGTCAGTCTCTCTCTCTCTCTCTCTCGCCCGTCTAGACACACAGAGCTGAAATTATAATCTCGCATTTATGTTACAGTGAATTAATTAAAAATAGCATTTTTTGGGTCACTAATTTTTGCTATGATATCCACAAATTTTGAATTGGGTTGAGAAAAACCCAGTTCTTCACTTGGAATGATCTGATATAACTAAGATACAGTAGCAAGGAAATTTGCGAAGTTAGTTCTGTGAAACCATTTTTGATGGGCTACAATGACTACCCTTTTCTTTTCTTGTTGATTGACATGACTCATACATAGATATATACATACATACATAGAAATATGTGCCTTTTCATTGTTGTATCATCCTAGAGTGGTGTGGCTATATAGCAGAGATACCTTTTTTTCTTTTTGGTGTTATATGTCTAGGAAGGATGTTGAATCCCCCTTGTCACCTATACCTTCATTGTTGGATGCTCTTTTCTTTTTATGTATTATGTCTAGGAGGGATGTTAGACCATTCGGTGTCTTTGCCCGTTTTGTTGGATATCCTTCTCTTTTCGGTGTAGTATGTCTAGGTGGGAATGCTAACTTGTAAGGGGGAAAAATAATCTAGGAGGAATGTTAAATCCTAATTTTTGCCATTCCTCTCGTTTTAGTACCCTTTTATTCTTGGTGTAATATTTCTACGAGGGCTGTTAAATCCTCGTTGTGACCTAGCTATTCATTGTAAGATACCCTTTCTTTTTGGTGTTATAACTCTAGAAGAGATGTTAAACCCCTTTGTCGCCTTTTCTCTTATTGTTGGATGCTAGGGAGTTATGGGAGGACCATTCACATTGTGGTCCTTTTCCTTAGTATCTGAATACTAAAAACATGTGGGAATATTTGTTGTTAATTTTATCCCCATTCCGAAAATTCTCTTGGCATTTTGTTCAGTCACTCCTTTATTCGACTTAGTACATTCCTTGATTATGTTTGTCCTTGTAATCTTGTATATTTCTGTGTACTTTGGAATTTGTCATTCTACATACAATTAAGTTTAATGTTCTTGGGAGAGATAGTAAATCAGTCATTGGCTATTATACCTTTCCACTACCACAAGCACGTGCCTTCAGATCTCACTTTTAAAAGCTATACTGGATTCATTTTATTTTTTATGTACAAAATAGTGAAAGATATATTCAACCTTTGTATAATAAGGTGATACAATTTTGTTGAAAGTGCGGTGTATATATATATATATATATATATATTTTTTGATAAGTAAGTATGAATATAAAAAAAGGCTCAAACGGGGAGCGCATCCTATATACAAAAAAGCCCTAAGAGCCAAGCAAGCTCAAAAATTCAAACTTCTCATCAATGGATATACAAAAACGACCCTCCATCCAATAAAACAAATTGGAAATAATGAAATCTTTTAAAGCCTTTAGCAAGGAATACCCTCAAAACATCGTCTATTCCGCTCCAGCCATATGCCCCACCACAGGCACAGAGGTGTCACCCTCCAAAAAGAACGAACAAGCGACCCAATCTGCATATTTCTCCAAACAGCTAAAACATCACACACCGACACCGGCATAACCCACTGCACATCAAAGAGGGCAAAGAGAAAGCATCAACAATCATAAGCCACCAGGCAATGCAAAAGGAGATAGTCAACAGATTCCCCCTCCTTCATACACATAAAACACCGGTTAACCACAATGAAACCCCTCTGCCTCAGCACATCCAAAGTGAGAATGCGATCTCGTGCTGCTGTCCAAGAGAAAAAATCTATCTTGAAAGGGGCCTTAGAACACCATACCGCCTTTCAAGGAAAGGCCACATCCACCCTAGGCGAAAGGCATCTAAAAAAAGAGGCCATCGAAAACTGCCGCAACGGAGAAGGAGACCAAATCAAGGCATCCAGCCCAACCCCCACAACCTGAGAGTATAAAAGCTCCAACAAACCATCAACTTCCTCTAGCTCCCAATCCTAGAAATGACGCCCGAACAAGACATCCCACATAAGTCTACCGGTATCAAGGTGATAACAGTCGGCAACAGAAGCATGACGGTCGCGAGCAATCCGATAGAGCTGAGGGAAATAGGTGGCGAGAGAGCTCTCACTACACCACCAATCCGTCCAAAAACAAACATGACGACCATCTCCCACTCTGAATCTATAACAAGAAGCGAATGAATCCCATCCCCGACGGATATCCTTCCACACACCCGCCCCTCGGCGGGTCCGAACCTCGCCAGAACACCAACCACCCCTAACTTCCCCAAATCGACAAACAATCACCCTCCTCCATAAACGGTTCCTCTCAGCACCAAAACGTCAAAGTCACTTCCCCAACAAAACATGGTTGAAGGGAATCAACCGCCTAATACCCAACCCCCCTTCATGGAAGGGCCGACACACTGCCTCTCACTGCATAAGAGGAATCGAGGAACCCTCCCCCCCCCCCTTCCCTAAGAAAAGTCTCTAAAGCTTCTCAATCCTCTGAGCCACACTGCAAGGAATCCGATACAAATATAGGACATAAGTGGGGAGATTGGACAACATGCTCTTAACCAATGTGAGTCTCCCACCCTTGGAAAAATACTGTCAGCCGCCGCTCCACCCGCTCCACCACCGAGTCCCAACACGATGCCCGCTACCCCGACAAACCCAAGGGAAGACCCAACTACTCAACGGGAAGGTGACCAACCTTGCAACCAAGAGTCATAGCCAGAGCAGAAACATTGTCCACCACGCCCACCGGAATCAACGAACACTTATTGGTGTTGATCTTCAGACCAGAGACAGCCTGAAAACAAGTCAGAACACACCGAAGGTACCGTAACTGCGCCACATCCGCATCACAAAAAACAAGGGTGTCATCCGCAAAAAGCAAATGCGAAACAACCACAGTCTAAGCAGACACGTCACCTACCCGGAACCCAGAAATGAACCCCAGCTCCGTCGTCCGGCTCATCATCTGGTTAAAGGCCTCCATCACCACTAGAAAGAGAAACGGCGAAAGGGGATCCCCTTGTCTCAGCCCACGAAGAAACTTGCAGGAGAACCATTCACCGTCATAGAAAATCGAGCCGAAGAGATGCAAAACTCAATCCACTAACGCCATCTCTCACCAAAACCTATCTTTCCCAGCATATACAGTAAAAGTCCCCAATGCGCATGATCATAAGCCTTTTTCACATCTAGTTTTACCAGAATTCCCGACCTCCCGCTCGACAACCTACCATCCACCATCTCACTAGCAATGATAGCAGAGTCCATAATCTGGCAACCCCCCACAAAAGCATTTTGAGTATCCGAAATAACTTCATCCAGCACACCCCTCAGGCGAAAAGAAAGCACCTTTGCGATGAGCTTGTAAATACAGCCCACCAAACTGATAGGTCTGAAGTCCTTAATATCATTAACATCCCCCTTTTTTGGGACAAGGAAAATGAAGTGACATTAAGAGATTTCACAAAACAACCCTCCTCATGAAAAGCACGAAAGGTATCCATCATCTCCTCCTGCACAATAGGCCAACACTCCATAAGGAAGCGCATAGAAAACCCATAAGTACGGTGAATTTATTAAAAAACTACCGGTATGTTGTTTCCTTCTTTGCTTTACTCTTGTTATTTTGTAAGCTACTCGACTCTAATTTGATTAAGAAATTGTTGGTACTAATTGTGTTATTTTGATATCAGTACGTTGAATTGTTATTTTGAATTTATTGTTGAATTTATTGTTGAAATTATTGTCTTTCTATGATATATGTTTCATGATGCTTTTTTATGTCTTATGGTCTTGGTGAGAATTAACAACAACAACATAGCCTTTTCCCAATTTTTCGAGGTTGGCTAAATAAATCATGTGTCTCATAGCCATAGTCAATCCACATGCTAATATCATGTCTTTCTTTACTAGCTCTGGCCAAAGTAACTTTGATCTTCCTCTTGTCCTGGTATGACCCACAATAAGAACTATCTTACTTTTCTAACTGGCGGGTCTTGTTGAGAATATATGTTGAGTAATCCCATGTTATGTGTTGGTCAACATATCACCGAAAACATGTCATTTAAAAAATGCCACCTTTGTTATGTCCTTTGAAATTTCACTTGTCTTTACAGTCTCTCTTTTTCTTCTCCTTGAAAATTTTAGAATGTTTAGTTATTTGGCTAAATAAGTTAACAATGTGAGGAAAATTAGTGGACTTGAGAAGGCTGGTGCAAATTATTACTAGTCGATGTGTTGAATTGAAATTATAGCTTGAGTTCGCATTTATTCTCGTGTGTACTTCTAACCTTGTTGGAGAAGGTTGGGTGTGTACCTATCAAAAAAAAAAAAAAAAAATTGGGTGTGCTGCACATAAGAGACTAAAGTTATCACCTTGATTAAAGTTTAAACATGTAGTCTGGCATGAGATTTTAGGGTGCATAGTACTGGAAAAGTGAAAGATCTTCTGTTTGGCACTTGCAGGTTTACAAGCTTCTAATTAGGGAAGTGAAATGGCTGCCCATAAGGTTGCGCATGCCACCCTGAAAGGACCAAGTGTGGTAAAGGAGATAATTATCGGATTCGCGCTTGGCTTGGCTGCAGGTGGCCTATGGAAAATGCATCACTGGAATGAGCAGCGGAAAACAAGGGCATTCTATGACTTGCTAGAGAAAGGTGAGATCAGTGTTGTTGTCGACGAATAAATATTCCCAGCTTGATTTGATCAACAATTTTATTGGTGTCCTGATATTCGACGTTGGCTCTTGAATCTTAAAAGAAGCATCCTCGGTTTGGATTTGTGAGAAAATAAGTTTCTGGTTTTTCGAAACTTTCTGTTATAATGTAGACCATTGTTGCTTGAGAGCTTTAAAGCTCTTTGGATTTGGCGTGTCACATTTGTGTCCGCCTGAATTGCTATGTCCTCTCCATTGCTACTGCTTTCATCATTTTACAAATTCAATACAATTAAATCATTGGGTATAAACAGGTTGAAGAATTGTTGACTGTTGAAATGCCTAAAATTGCCATAGTTACATGTCGACTTTCACTTGGAGCTTCTTGGGTTCCCTGGACGACAGGGCATTATATACTTATTTGGGAACCAAAAGATCCATTATGAGCACTGAATGACTCAAAAATAATAGGGGTTTGGTAACTGAGAAATAGAGAAATAGAGGAGTTCATGAATTTCTTGGTTGCTTGAAATTGTTACAGCCATGCTTCCTTTATTGGATACCAAGCCTCTGGTTGCACAGATTGATCATTTTTAAGCATCAGATTATTATACAACTGAGCCCTTGTCAAATTGTGGGGAAAAACCAACGACACAGATATATTGCAAGTTTGGCTGGGTTGCTAGAGTGGCATGATTTTTTGTTTTATCTATTTTTTTTTTTCACCTGGCAAAAATCCATGAATGGAAGTATCGCAGTTTCTCATGGCAGTGTCGCATGATATTTTCAACTGGCGGTGATGCCTACCAAAACAGCATAATTTTTTAAAATACTCTTCGAAAGACTAATAAGCTCAGCTCGTCAAACACCATTCGAAACATTTTTTCAATTCAAAATGCCAAAACAACATTTGAAAAGTCAATCCAAAAATGGGTCTTAGAATTTTATATAGGCATCTTAGAGCTTATATAGAAGAGGTGATGGCGCATTCAGGTTCAGGTCACATTACCTAAATGCTGAATCTGACTAAAGGTGTGAATATAACTAAATACACAGTCCCATAAATTTGCAATACAAAAGAAAACAATTATAATCTCTTCATTTTGGATGTCAATCAACCTTGGTACCGCCAAGGTATGAGAAATATCCCTAGTTGAGAGTACAACTAGTACACAGTACAGCAATTGGAGCATAAACTGCCCTCGAAGGCGCAAATTCAGACATTCAGTATATATCAGATCTCTCCAGGGATCCCACTTGACATAATCTATAATGGTTTTCTTATTTGTCGCCCTTTTTTATTCTTTACTGGTGCCAGGACGTATTCTGTAAAAAACTAGGTGTATACAACACATTCAGAAGCACAAATTAGACAACACATTGCAGATCTTCTGGCCCTGGAGTAGTGAGCCCAATCGTAGTTTGTGGTAAATTTGAGGGACAGAGGGACATCGACATTTTCAGGCAAAAATCATGCAGAATACCCCTCAAGCCATGATCTACAACATCACTTGACTATATATGTGGTAGACTTTCTTTGAGGAAGGGCAAACGGCTGGCTTTGACATCCTTGCCTCTCAGCTCCAATCTATATAACATAAACAAGTTTAGGAGATATTAGAACAGAGTTAGAAAACTAAGCTTTTAATATGGACTTTTATAATCTTATTTTTATTTTTTTGAGAAAACTCACTTTTCGAGAGGCATGAAAAACAAGAAATATTACTAGTTTTGCATACATGGATTTACTCGTATTTAAAAAATTGTGACATAAGATTGATTAGTACTATATACCATCACTAAAGTTTAGTGATTGGCAGCTAGGGACAAGGTTCTAAGGTTGGTAGCTAAGACATTCCTCAATGGCACACATTAATATAGAAATTAAAAAGGTATCACCATATCAGCATCTTTGGAACATCAGCATAACAAACTAAATGAAAAATATTAGAAAGAAAAACTAGAGCTTGTGTGGCTTGTGTGGTAAATACTTAAATCAGGACTTCGAGGACGGGTAGGCCGAGAAAGGAGAAAAAACAAATTAGAGAAGTGTACAAGTTGGACAGTATCTGAATGTGGGAGAAAAGTTCCAATATGGTTTTCGGTAAGCTTAGAACGAGAATGCTACCAGTTAAGACTAAGACAAACAAACAAGCAAACTACTAAAATGGGGCAAAACAGTGAGAGTCAACAAAGGCAAAACCATGGGTTGAAGTCAAATGGTATCTCGTACTACCTCCCAAAGTGGAACTTTGAGGTTCAAAGTTCCCACAGAGGCAAAATGGTGGTGTGGGTTGATTTCCCAGGATTTAAGATACAAATAAAATGAAGCAATAAGCATTAACCAATTTCAAAGGGTTTAAATTACAAATAAGATATGTAACACCTATATTATCACAATAAATGACTGAAAATCAATCTTAGGACTAATCGCTAGGGATGGCAATAAAACCCGCCCGCCCCGCCCCGCCCCGCCCCGTTTATCCCGGGTTTGGGGCCCCGATTAAGCTAATCGGGGCGGGGGGAAATCCCCGGTTATATTCGGGGCGGGTATGGGAAACCCGCCCCCCGCCCCGATTAGCTATTATTATAATATTTTTATATATATTATATATGTTTCATATATATAAATACATATAATGGCACATTATTTACTAAACTAACCTTATATATATGTTATATTACAACTATATACTAATATATAAATTAATACACCTAACCTAAACTCACCCTTTACTCTTAGTACTAATCAATTCCTAACCTAAACTCACCTTTTACTCTCACTAATCAATACACAGAGAAGGGAAAAAAACCCGCAGACATTAGAGAGAGAAATCGCCGCTCGTCTTTGGCCATGGTCCTTCGCCCCTCGCCGGTCGTCCCTCATCCCTCGCTGCAGATTTGGTACTTTTCTCTCTCTCTCTCTCTCTCTATATATATATATATATATATGTATTACATAGCATAAATATGGTTGCCTGGAGAAAATAGGAGGCACTTAGAAGTTTTTTTTCTGTTTTGCCTACGGATCTGTTTTCTGTTTTTTGTTGCCTGGAGAAAATATGATCTGGTACTTCTCTCTCATGTTTTGGGGTCATCTATTTGCATATATATATATATACACACTTATATAATTGTGTGTTTTGTGTATGTTTGGTTTGGATTCTTTAATTATTTTCATTCCTATATATGTGTTATGAAAACTGCAATCGGGGTACGGGGCAGGGGCAGGGGCGGGGCGGGGGCGAAGAGTAAAAAATTTAATCGGGGCCGGGGCGGGTTCGGGGTGTCAAATTCTAACCGGGTTCGGGGATGGGGAAGGCGATCCCCGCCCCGTCCCATTGCCATTCCTACTAATTGCCGCATTTGACACTTACATACTTCCATAACATTAGATTTTCAGCTGGTAACAGTTTACATGAACAACTGTAACCTTTGATATTTAATTTTTTATGTCCATGGACCAAAAGCATAAAACGGACTTCAAATACGTTAAAGAAGATAATAGAATCAAGAAACAGATCCCTCTTCAACTTACAATCATTGAAGATGCAAATATTATAAGAGAGGAAGAAATTACCATAATGATGACTTTCGTGCAAAGTGAAATCTTTCATGCTCAAGATTTGCCAGCTCTGAAACTCCTCCTCCAGTGGCACTAACTGCTTTGCCCTCAGCATCTACATTTCCTTTGCTTACGTTCTCTTTACAGGCATCAAGATCTGCATTCGCATCCGAAGTACTTGACACACAATGATTCTGCAGCCACCTATCGGTCTCCCAAAGGACATGCATTATGCTTTCTCGGGCAGCATAACCATGGCTCTCAAATGGAAGAATCACTAGACGAGAGAGTGCACCATGTCCTTTCAGCGCATTAAAGAACCGATCCGACTGCATAATTTGCATGTGCAATTTAGTAATGACTTCATTTTTTTCCTTAGTACTAAATTGGTAGTTTAGAAAATAAAGCAGCCACTAATATTGAGGTAAATAAAAAAAATTAGAAAGAAGCATACAACTTGAACCTCGAATTTGAGAAAAGTAACATTAAGAAGTGAAACTAGTTGAAAGGCAACACAATTTCCAGGACGCACATTTCAACAATATATTGCATTTGACCAAAGAAGGGAGACCCATTATATTTTACCTGCATGGTCAAGGTTCCGGGATTATTGTCTTCTTCTCCATGGATAAGCAAAATAGGCTTCTTAATTTTATTAGCTGACATGAAAGGGCTCATCTCAACATAAGTAGGAGTGGCCTCCCAAAGTGTTCGATCCTCGTTCTACATGAGTAACAGTATATAAGGCACTAGATCATATACAAGACAAAAGCAAGACTAATGTAGACCTTAAATTTTGTCACTCTTTGTAGTGAACAACCTGAAAGCCAAAAGGTGTAAGTGTTCTGTTGTAGGCCCCAGAGCGGGCAACTCCGCAAGAGAAGAGATGGGGGGCATGTGCTAGGAGGTTTGCAGTCATGAATGCACCATAAGAATGACCACCAACAGCAATTTTGTGTGGATGAGCCACCTTAAAGAGTCAGCATCAGAAAACATTAGTCAAACATATCGTCAGAACCAAGCTAAGATTCCACGGAAAAGGAATGAAGAAGCTTACTCCACGTCTGATAACTTCCTCTACTGCAGCCTCTGCACTTGAAACTAGCTGCTCTACATACCTGCCAGCACAACATTTGGTTAATTGATCAAGTGCTGGATCCCAAGACACAAAAGGATAAAATAAAAAGGGAAAAAAAAAAAAACTTTTCTCCATTCAAGCTTGGAGGATTTCTACATATTCTGTAGAGCATCAACTTATGAGGAGAAGGGGAGGAAAAGGGGTATCCTTGCGACCATTGGACTGCCAGAATTTGAAAATTTGGATGCTTAGACGAAGTAACCATGGTCCTCTATGTAGGCTTGAGAATTTGAAAGTTTGGATGTTTAGACTAAGTACCCAAATCTAGACATTGTAACATTGCTGAAAAGCATAATTTATTTCATAAGTGATTGAATCTGAAATCTGGATTTGTGGAAAATATAAGCATCAAGTTACCTATCATTTGCCTCTTCGTCTCCCTCGCCAATGATAGGAATTGTTGGCCCGGATAAGATAGCAAACCTGCAAAAATTGTAGCAATCATAACCCATTCACCAAATATAAACCCAACCAGTTACCAAACAGACGTAATAGGAAGGCGATTTGTTAAAGGAAATTCCAATGTCACTGAAAGAATTCAAGCAAGCAAAGAGAATTAAAGATTCATGCCTTCTTGCCAACCAAAGTAAGGGCGATGTTGGACCTATGCCTGCAAACTCATTAGGAGAACCACGAACTTGTCCAGCTGTATCTTTGCTTTTAAATTCGCCAGGATATGACCAAACCAGACACGGTAAAGGCCCATCTCTTGAGGAATCATAGCCTGGTGGAAGGTATAGAGATGCGGTAAGTTGAACACCATCCTTCCGCTCGTACCTAATCATATCTTTCTGTAATGATGCCAGCTGGGGGTACGGATGAGGAAAATCGGTAATTTGACATGCTTTCTTATTTGGCCAACTCTGTATGTAATATTGGGTGTTTTCAGTTTTAGATTCTTTGGAAGTCAGTATTTTTAACTGATTAATATCCAGTTCTCCTTCTCTCTCATCAGACATTAAAGCAACCACAGTCTCATAATATTTTTCTTTGTCACTCTCCCATATTCGTTCTTTAACTCCTGTGTTTCTGAAAAAATTAGTGTTAGACCACTATTTCCGACTTAAAACAAAGGAAAAAAAGAATTAAACAATAGGTAACTATGACACACTTACATTTCAAACAAGTCCAGGAATGGGACGTTCCCACCCGGCGTTGCACCACTTCCATTGAGTAATATATAAGTGCCTTCATCATTTTCCTTCTTTACCTTAGCAATCACATAAGTCCCAGCAGAAGTTCTCCGCAACATTGGAGAGCCAGGATCGGAATATACATCCTCAGATGACCTATCAAATAGCAAGCGTGGACTTGTATCTACAGATCCAGGAGACATAACCCAGGTTCTTACTCGCCGTGTTTTATACCAGGATTCGTAAATTAGAGCCAGTGAATCATCACACCAAGAAATCCCTCTGTGGAGAGAAAATATTGCATATTTCAGATCAAGATCCTGAGTCAAAATTTCAGCAGTTTTACAGAAAATAGCTAGGCTAAACCATATAATTATAAACTGATTGCGCAGTCTACATCTTTGACTAAATAATACATGCAGAGCAAATTAATGATAATTGACATCTAATATGCATCACCAGAGCCATGATGCTATATTTCTAACCAAAATTTGGAGTCATTGAGGTACATGAAGGCAATCTTATATATACACACTCACATGTATGATATATATATATCCAAACACCTTCCCCCACCACCAGGGGTTAAAATCCTGCTGAATATAATATCACTTTAGTGCTTAAAGTACTATTACTTCAGACTAAATTTTGACACCAAGATTTAATGTTGGCTGCCAGAGTAGTTCAATTCTGGTTCAGTTTACTCCTAATGGACTGGGCTGCACTTAGGGTCAATTTGCGCTAAAGATGCTGAGTAAAATTAAACAAATAGAATCCTGGGTAAAATTTGTGTCAACTGGGAGTGGGTGTAGACAAGAACTGGTTTTGCATACATGGATCTGCTTCAAACTAACTGGCTAAGTGAGCTGCTTGTTGGACCTACGTGATGGGTTATGGGTCCATGTCAAGTGTATAGAGATTCCCAGATAAGTGTCATACAATGTTATAGTCATCTTTCCTTTTCCATGTACTTGCAGCTTGAGAGAGAGGCAAGTGTGATGATGGCTTGGTGCCTGGTTATAAACATTGGCAGTCTCCAGCAAAAATAGTGACGATGATGTTGCTTGGCTTAGACGGAGAGAGTGACGATAATGGAAGAATGGTCTTGGGGGGGGGGGGGGGGTTAGAGTAGAGACAATGCAAAGGATAGCTATTGTCCAACACAGACATAGGCACAACTATAAGATTCACTACATGGCAGCCTTTTTTGACTCATGTAATTAAAGCAATATATTGGATTGCATATATATTCACTTAGGCACATAGCATATGTATTGGATTAATAAAGTGCTTTTTTTAAACCCGGAAAAAAAAAACAAAACATTATCATGGCTATTGTACTGGTAATAACAAAACTATATGAAACTAGACATAACTGCAGCTTATTTATTTCATAATATTGCATAGATTCTAAAATGATAATACGAATGAGCTCTTCGTACCCATATCGAAGATCAAGCTTATGAAGAACTGTTGGTTGTTCGTCTTCAAGCGGTTCAGCAGGTTGGGTATAAACTATGTCACGAGGAGAAACTTCTACTTTTGCATCACCACCATCTTGCGTCTCCACCCTATTGGCAATTCAAAATAAAACCACTCAATTAGTACTGACTGATAATATGAAACAAGATCTCGCTGCTGTAATGGATTATTTTATGTAAGCCAAGCTACTCTAAGACATTACCCGGCAAATAGACATTCACAGGAATTAGCTTATCAACTCCACAAACAGTACTAGTCCTTACACATCAATTATATATTACTGACCAGCAAATATAAATCACGTGTAATGTGTACTTCTTAGCAAAACAGACTGAACTCTAAAAAATCAGTAACAATTGTCCAGGAGGTAATTTTACTGTTTATTTTACCACTACTTTTCAGTCATTTCTTAAAAATCTTTTGCACTATGTGATCTTTGTTTAGGTGCAATGGATCTTTCATAATGTAATTCTTGAAATTTGGCTTTTCCATAGTACTTTGACAAATAAAATGTTTTCTTGTTCAGTGCCTCTCTCTATTTTCTCGATCTTTTTTCCGTTGTTTTGTTTTCTATTTTACTTTCCTGGCCCACTTGCTGTCAGAGTAAAGCTAGTATTCGATTGAAGTGAACAAATCTTAAAAGCACTAAGCTAATCTTGACATCAGCAACGGTACAGATTTTGACATCGTCGTTAATATCAGAATCTGATATGATTAGTTTTTGAAATCACCAACGGTCACCCCCCAAAAATTTGAGGCCAATATCATGTTTGATGAAATACATAAAAAGATTGAAGAGTAATATTACGTGTGATGTTGTGGCTGAAATTTTTTGACCTGTTTTTCTCTTGCCAGATGTGGACCTTATTTAGTACTCTTTTTAGTTGATCCGAAGATCTGAGACGAATAGTTTTTATAGTCATCCTCTCTGAAATTTCGATGAAAATATTTGTCTAACAACACAGCATTTCACACTGGATTAAAAAATAATAAATAAATAATAAAATACCCACTTTCAGTAAATGGTAGGGTAGGGTTTAACCAAAGCAATGTCTTTCTGCTGCTATTGACTTCAAATTTGGACATAATTGATTATTTTACTTATGGTAGATGGATGAAAAGGGATTTTACCATATTTGAATCAGCTGAAAAAAGAAAGTTCACCAAATCTAAAGTAAATGTATAATGATCCCAGAAATATTTGTGATTGCAAAAGGTGCTGATAGCATTGTTATCTCAAATTGCTCATGTTTTTTGGGTCCTTCAGCCTCCCTTAAATATTCATGCATGCGAAATCCTTCCCAAATTTTTTGTTCAGAAGTGGTCAGACTTTTGATCCCAGAGAGTCAAGGAATCAAATTGATACCGCTTTTGAAGTTGAATGGTACTATCTCGGCTGACAGGCTTATGAGTTGAAACAAAATACTCATGAGAAGAAAATGGGTCTTGCCACGTATCTTGCTACCTTAAAGAGCTTGTACAATAAACTAGCTATTATCACAGATTCCAAAATAAATTATCAGCTCATTCTACCCAGTTTAAATTGGTGCATTACGAAGACAATTTTAACTTGTTAGCTGGCTTAACTCGAAGTGTGACCAGATTTTCATTGAGGTGTTACATCACAAAATTCTATTCCCCGTAACCATGCTTATGCTTAATATATTAGAAGTTTGGTCCATAAGAACTGCTGTCAGAAGTTTTCCACCAGTAGAAAAATATGAGGATATTAAATATCCAGAAACATACCAGTAAAGTGTTGAAGGCTTATCTGCTCTCCAGTTTATTGAGCGCATCCCTTTTCGGACACTGTTGAATGCAATGGGAATGTTCTCAGCAAGGGGCAAATCACAAAGTTCTCTAACGAATTTCCCATCTGCTGTCCACACATCAACCTTCTTTGGAAATCTTCCACATGGTACAATAAAAGAGTATGGCCTGTGAATGGAAGCAATTAACACGTATTTTTTATCTGGAGAGGGATCCACTGATGTATATATAGCTGGTGGGCCAACTGCCTTCACCGTTCCGTCCAAAGAAGCCAAAACAAGTTGAGTAGTGGCATAGTACTCGAATAACTCTTCATCATATTCATCCTTAAGGAGATCTTGGTAGGTTCTAACTTGCACAATATTTTTCTGCTCATTAGATTGAATTTTAGGACCAGAGGGCACCAAAGGTTTCTTTGGTAATTCTTCGCGAGATACGGGAATGGTACACACTAAGAGGGTTGAGTTGTCCACCCATACAAAACTGCAAAGCAAGAGAAAGAAAAATGTAAGTGAAACAAAGGGGAAAATCCAACTTAGCAACCAATCTCCCACAGAGAAACAGGTACACACTTGTCAAAAACTGCATTTAGATAGATATCTGATGACTGGAACAAAGGTCTAGCTTTTCCTGTTTCCACATCAGCAACCCATACTCTAAGCTTACTGCTACTACCTTCCTGTTAGCCAGAAGATAACAATTAGAAGCTAAAGTCATTTTGGCTAAGACCGAATATTCAATATCTGATCAAGTACGCTATTGTGTCATGCATTACAACCAATCAATCAATCAGAATAATCATGTAATTGCACCCAATTTCTGCATGCCAAAGACAAAAACGTCAATTGGCAGGTAAAACCCTCAAGTGGTCAACCACTACTAAAGGGTTGTAGCAAGTCAGCTAGGTCTTACAATAGGTGTAGCCATAAAAATTTAACCATGTTTATGGGGGGAGATATGGTGTGAGAAGGAGATAAAGAAAGGTCATTACATGGTTTGACTGATAGCTAGAAAGACAGCTGGAAGGGTACAGAATACTTAATGAGAATTCTAAGCCAAAATCAACCGAGACATTAACATGAAAGTAAAATAACAGAATCAATACTCAACTTTTGATAGATCTATTACCTCGTCGGTTCGAATGCTGAATGATAAGTGTTTACCATCATTTGACCTAGTTGAAACCAGAAGGATTCAGTAATTAGCCCAAAAGGATTCAAGTGATATAAAGGCACCAAAACGTTAGCAAACAATAGAAGAGCAATGACACGGGAAGGCAATTGTAGTAAAAAACAACAATTTCGTATCAACCTGTCTACTAAAATCTTCCATTACACTGCACTGACATCTACTTAAAGTTGTAACCAAGCTCATCAAAGTGATTACCTCAAGTGAGCAGACTATAAACCACATTATACCATCTAGGAAATGTAACTATTCAACGGTTAATGGTGTACACCTCTGCATGTCCCAATTGCCTAGAGGCCCTTGTGCTTTTTACCGAAGTGCAAAATTGTTCAACATGTAGTGGTGTAGGTGTTGCGAGGCCCATGTAAGAGCACAACAGGTCTTTTCTAGAACCGTGACAATAGAATTTGTGAAAGTTATGTTTGACAAACATAATCGGAATTCTTTGAAGGCTAGATCATGGAGAGCAAGTCAACCACTCAAGCTCAAGCCAAACAATCGACCCTAACAAGAGGAAGGGGGCCTTGTTGACATTGGTTATTTCCACGGTCATATGGATTGAACTTCTAGTTGACCAATGCAAGTGTTGTCAAAATTATGAAGAATATACGTCATTAGCAACAGTTGTAATGCTTTCTTTTCAATAGTTAGGCTTACATAAAACCTTACTAAACAGAACAGCAACCACCACGAAAAGCTAAATACAATGTCGGAATCACAGAAACTTAAATCTACACAATGCAGAGGGTTTAAAATGAAAAATGCACAAGTTAAAATAGTCACAGGGGCATAACTTATGGCAGCAAAAATGCCACTCTCTTTATCAAGAAAGCTGTGCTTCGAATGGCATTCAAAAGGGGGTGGGAGCAGTTACTTCATCCAGCTAAGGTTCTAAACTTGATTTTCTGTAGTGTTTGCAATCCTGAAGCTGGAGTTTCCAACTCCAGGTGGTTCTTTTCCGAGATTTGAGGACAGTACTTTAATACTTTGATTTTTGTTAGTTTGAAAGAACTGAATAAACAACTGTATACACCTACAGGTAAAATTATGACAAATTTATAATGTTATAAGATGGAACCCTCCCAAAACATTAAATGCATAACTAAAGCAAGCACAATATAATTGAACCGTCAAAAAGGTTCTCAGAAGAACTTGCAGAGGTTACAGAAAAGGATAAATATTTGAGTAATTACCATGTAACAAAATTGATTTTAGCATCATTTGGGAGGCCATGTATCTCAACCTCTGGTCCAAGTGTACCATCATGCATTAACTGGTGGATCCCAATACCAGTGTAGAACGACCTGAAATTCAATTATTAGGTAATTGTAAGCATTTTCTAGCATTGAAGCTTAAATTAAATTACACAAAAAAAAAAAAAAAATCATAAGGATAATAATGATAATAATAATTATAATTCACATTCTGAAAATAGGAAGAAACTATATATTTATGGATTGCCATTGGAAGTAACTAAGAACCAAGAAATATCTTATAACTACAATACACATAAACACAAATTATTTGTTTTACTGGTTATTATCACGAACAATGTGCTAGGAGAAGGAGCTAATACATATATGTTAATAAAATATAGATAGATAGATAGATAGATATATATATATATACTGATGGGAAAACTCTAAATTTCCCTCAGAAAAAAAATTGATATTAAAGCATGGTTCCAGATCTACACCAACAGCAATACAAATACTTAGACTGGCACTAATAATGTCAGATAATTCCAAGTAGACCAAAAGCTTAAATGGTCAAAGAGGAACTGAAAGTTAAAACATTACAACCTTTGGCAAAATAGATGGAAGAATCGACGTCCTTAAGACAAGTTCTATGAGATTTCCTATCAGATCCCTTTGGTGAATGAGAAAGATAACAAATTTTGAATCACTAACAAACATGAAGATAGGTAAAGAGAGTTAGGAAGTAAAATGGGCTTTTTGGGGATACAGGGACTTGAACAGTAGTGATTTCTAAAGTCGAAGGATTCCCTCTTACTATAACAATAGTTCTACTACTAACAATAATAATAAATCCTGAAATACTGATAATGGAACTCATCCAAATCACTTCAGCCTTGTAAAATGACACATACAGAGAGAGAATGGTCAACATTTCAGATAACATTATTCAGAAGCATTCGCCAGTGTGGAAATCAAAAACCCATTTTATGTATGTGTATATATATATATATGTATATTCAACTTTGTGAACAATAGTAGTAAGAAACTCACCAAGGTCATACAACAAATGCTCAAAAAGCTACAGACACATGTATGATGTAAGGCATTGTGTCATGACAAGCTAAGATATATCAAATAATAAGTGGCGCATTAATGAACTATATAGAAGCAGCGAGACAATGAAGATGTCCTCATAACTCACATCCGACTCCGAGTGTTACACTTTCCATCAATCCGGATACCAGCAAGCTTTTCCTCTGGTCTCGCTAATTCTGTCAATGGCGGCAAGGATCTCCGCTTAAGAAACAGAATTTTATCCCTCTGGGGGGAGAAAGACAATGCCGGAAGGGGCGGAGCATCAACAATATCTCTAATCTCTTGCGGAGGAAGACGATACCCATTATCCAGTGCCGATTCTGCATCACAAAATACAACTATTGTTACCAACGGAAATAACAAGTAGGCATACAATAGTGGGTCTGTGAGTGCATTGAGTGTGTGTTCTTACCTATAAAACAGAACCAAAAAAGTATCAATTCACAAGCTTAAATGTGTATATTTGCGCAAATATGATCCCATTTAGCATTGAACTACGACTAATTTTCCACCAATACGATTCTGCTGAATTCAGACCATCAACTTCCTTTCTTGGATTAAATTCACAATGACATATCAAATAATTTATAAGCCTAATGAAAGGCTCGCAATTTCAAATTCAAAAAAAAAAAGAGAGAGAAAAAGGTAAAATAAAAAAGATCATCCAAAAAAAAGACCGCCAATAAAACAAGTCTTATCAAATGTAGATACATTCACTATGCATACAATAGTCGTTGGGTGTGTGTCCTTATGAAGGTTTGGAGTCACTGTATTCAGTCGCGGTAAAACGAATCGGGCCTTGGCTCAATGTTAAAGAGTTGGTCATCACAGTATTGATTTTTTCTCCACTTTGCACAAATGGACAAAGCAAAGAGGCAGCACTACTTTCTGGCTTGGAGCAGAATGCGAAGGGATAGACAAAAGATGCTTAACAAGATAATATGCACAGCCGATATTAAAAGACACTATAAATGATGCTTAAATGATGGTGTCAGTGCTCTCTGATTCACGGATTGGGGTTTTGAGAATGAGATCAAATTCTCAGAAAGAATCTGCTAATAAGGGGTGCCCTCAATAGTCTGTCACTTTGCCAAATCCGCATGCACTCAGGATTCGAGACAGGCTTTCACAATTCACATTAAAAAAAAAAAAAGAAAAAAAAGGGGTATCAAGTCACATGCTTAAAAGCCAAAATTTGCCCAAAAAGTGAATCCCAATTTGCATTTTGCATCAATTACAACTACTATTCCATCAATTAGAATTCTGATGAACTGATAAAGTCAACTACTTGAAAAGGGTGAACTTCATCACAACATATCCAATAAGTTATTTGATTCAATAATACCTTTCATCAATTCACAGAGTAAAAAAAAAGCGTACATTTGCCCAATTTGAATCAATTACAACTACTATTCCATCAATCAGATTCTGCTGAACTCAAACAATCAACTAGTACACAAAAAGGATTTACTTGATGAGAACATATCCAATAATTTACTAGCTTAATGAGTGACTTGCGTTTCTACAATTAAAAATTAAAAAAATAAAGAAGAAAAAATCCAAATAATTTATACTGACCACTAATAAAAGAAACCCAATAATCAAAAGTATCAAATTCATTGGTGGTGTGTATATATATACACAAATACATATACAGAGATATATTTGTTTACCGTCATCATGAGCTGTATTAGTATTAGAAGTAGAAGGAAGAGAACCGGTTGTGGCACCGCCACCGTCCTCGGCGTTGACGGGGACAAGGTTTTGAAATCTATTCATGGGTGGTGTCATGGAGTGAGAATGTGTGTGGATTGGTGAGGAGAGGGAGAGTTTTAGAGAGAGAAAGGAGGGAGTGTAAGAGGAGACAGAGAGGGGTTTGAGAAGGTGATGATGCTGATGAAGAATAGGAGAGAGAGGGGAGAGAGAGAAACGGTGATAGACTTTGTGAAGGCGCATGATTGACAGGTTGATAATCCAAACAAATATTACTCGTTAAAAAGTGAATGGCAATTGGGAAAATATGTTTTGGGGATGATTCTGTGGTGCGAGTCACTCTAGCTTGTGTCCTGCCAATGATCCAATTGTCACTTTGAACCTCATAAAAGTATGGGGTTATAGTGGTAATTTGGGATTTTGTTTCTAAGGTGAATATTAATCTCACCTAATATTTGTCCGGTTAATAAGAAATTTGTAGTCTAATGGCCCGAAAGAATTCACGTAGAAAAATGTAAATATATTGTCTCCCATAGGATCCGAATAAAAGGTGACATGGATATGCATGATTTATCACACATTATAATATCTATACAAGGTATTGGTTGAGTCAAAACGCTTTTTGGAGATAACGTAAAACTTAAAATGAATCGAGTTGTTTATAAGTAGGTTCGGGCTTGACTCGTTAAGAGTTTTGTTCATGCTCGCTCATTTAGTAAATGAACCGAGCCCGAGCATAAATTTTAGGCTCGTTTAGTAAATGAGCCGAACTTAAACATTATCAAGTTTGGCTCGCCAAGTTCATGAACAAACTCGTCTAAGTTAAATAATAAAATTATCTCATATTTGACAAAAGAAAGTATTTAAATTGAATAAATTATGAAGAGTGTTGTGAAAAGTTTATAAGACTTATCCGGCCATAATATAAAAATCATTTATAAATTTTTATATTAGTGAAAATATATTAAAAACAGATATGCAACAACTTAATACAGATAGTTATTGGTAAGAATAATATATGTTGCGATTGAAATGAGTTGTTTGTGAGCAAGCTCGGGCTTGAGTCGTTAAATCTAGCATTCGGTTCGGGCTCGTTCGCTAAGCAAATAAGTCGAATTTAAACATATTTTCTAAGCTCATTTAATAAATGAATCAAATTTGGACATTCCAAAGTTCGATTGATTTGCAGCCTCAGGTACTAATATGGAGATTATAGGTATATAGGTGTGTCCTACTATGCACATATGTATCGGCCAATTTGTTAACCAAGTCGTTATTTTATTACACTATACTTTTTTGTACCGTGTATCTAGAGATAAGTGGTTGGAACATAATCGGCTAGAAGTAGAAGAAAAAAATGTGATTCACTTTTCTATAGAAATTTTACACTTTAAAAAAATTAAAAAATTCTTAAGGTCTATATGTTTTTCTTACAAATTGTTTCCTTTCTATTTTTTTTTTTAAATAAAAAGACGTTCAATTATTAAAGATATTTTCTTTGTTGATGAAGCATTTTGTTCTTGTTTTTCTTTTGCAATCCCTTTTTGTTTCTAACAAAGAAGTTATAGATCCAATCAATATAAAAAGTCTCTGGTAATAATTACATTATATTTGATTATAATTAATTAATCACTTTCCTTTTTCTTCTTTCTTATTTTTAGTTTTTTTTTTTTACTTATCATTTCAAAGAATAAAAGCTATTAATTAATCCTAATTATTTGTATTTTTTTCAAATTTTTCTATATTTTAGCATTTGAGAAGTTAGAACTCATACTTTAACCACTTCCTCTGCTTTTAAAATAAGGAGATTATACCATTGGATTAAAAGACATTTGGTTTGTCCACAGGAACCCATATATTTTCTCAATGAATCTTGTTTGAATTCCCAACAATTAACTTTTTGCATATCCTTTTATCACAAATTATAAGTCGCGAAAAAGAAGAAGATGGAAACCACATGTTAGTCCAAGGGAATCTACTTTCCTATATCACTACTAAAGTTAGGGGCTGTGGGTGTCTCGATCAATCCTCAGTCCTCATATCACTTTTTAACAATATCTTTGTTTGAGATGATCAAAAGATAGACCCATTGCATGAAATAAATGACAGGCTGAAATCTTCCATCATATTAATTCACTAGAAAATCAAAGTTCCATGAGCCATTAGATATTTGCACAGGTATAAAAACATGATTCTTCTAAGCACCAGAAAACTTGTCTGGGGCCAATACAAATTTTTATAAGTTTATTAGTGAAATTTATATTTTTTTTAGATTACTAGAATATATATTTTTTAAAAATAGGGGTGAAAATGCATTTTTTTTTTATAAATTTATTAGTAAAATATATACTTTTTAAGCTATCAAATGAATTTTTAAAAAAACTGGCAAGAGCCATAAGCAATTTTTATAAACATATTTGTAATATATATAACTTTTTAGGCTAATTTTTTTTTTTTTACAAAAAGAACAAGTTGCATTACATATCACACTAAATATATAGCACATTGTACATGCTGTGTTATTGACATTCAATTCAATATATATACATCTAAATCCTCTAGCAACTATATTTTTCCTGTTGATCAACAATTTACTTGAGTTATATATATCTCTCTCTCTCTATATATATATATATAGGAATCATCTTACAAAGAAGGCTCCTTGTAAGGCACATAAGGTTTGCTCTCTCCTTGAACAAGGTCAAGCAAGTATTGCACTCCATACCCCACATCATATACCATCAGCCCTGTCCTTCCTCCAGCCCAGCTTCCCAAATGGCTTCCCACAAGAAAACCAAAGCACCCAAGTCTTCCCTCTCCCATGATCCCTCCGGCATAGGTTCCGAAAAAGGTGCCAGTGCCCCTAAGGAGTCCCTCTGATAGGGCACCCCCAAAGTAAATGGTTTCAAAAAAGTCCCACGCTGAAGATAAAAGAGGGACCATAATGTGCTTTGCTTGTCGATACACTTGACTTGCTGCAACATTGCCTTGTTCATTCCCTCGCTGTAACGCGTCGTTAAAGCTCTTCCCTCGCGATAATTCTTTCATCAGAGCTTCCTCCTTTGCCTCGTGTCGGACCTTCTGGACATAAACAGCTCTGATGTAGGAGAAATAGAGCTTTACACACTCCTTTACCACACATGCTATGGTTCCATAGCTCATGTCAAAGCAGTTCATGAATGCGAACCTCTCTGTCCTTCTTCTTGATGAGGCAAGCTTGTCCCCTACTAGCTGCCGGCATATTTCAGCTGTAAAGTACGTAAAAGGATAAAATTGAAATATCTGATCGACACTTTTGAATTTGGATTTGTCACATTAAAATTAAATGATTCTACAATTTCATAGGAGTAAACACAAAAAATATAATCTCATAGGTGAGCTAGTGTTAATTTGTGACTTATAAATGTTATTGTTATTTTTGTTCCGAACTGCTAGGAAATTTGGATCATTTGGACAATCACAAATTCCCTATCTCAGGATCCTCCTTTGCAAAATATCAAAGAATCGAGAAATAGAAAATACAACACAAAGATTTATAGTGGAAAACTCCAAACCGGAGAAAAAACACTGTCGTTGTCAAAAACAACCAGAGAAAAATTCACTATGTGAAAAATTGTTACAACCACACTCTCAGTAATTTTCTCTCACCCCCAAAACCCATAAGAACAAATAAATATTACAATGCTCTCTCGGTGCACTTCGCACCGTCACAACCGGTGCTCAAAGCACCCTCACATCTTTTCAATATCTATAGAACTTCTTATATTTTAGTGTATCAACTCCATCAACATCTTGCATATTTATAGGCATATGAGAATCATCTTGCATAAGCAATATTCAATCTTCAAAGTCTTCACATAATATTTGGTAACCTATCATTCACAAGTTCAACACCTAACATTTGACAACTTACCAACTTTGATAATTCAACTCCTCATTTAACATGTGCTACAATGATGTTGAAATATTTTTCTCCTCCTCCTTTAGTCAAAACTAAACCAACTAGTTTGGTTGCCTAAATTTGGCTAAACCCAACACGAACAACCGTATAGTCCTCGTGACAAAAATGTGACGCTTATTTATTGACATATTTTTATCAGATTTCTTAATTTGATTTTCATAATTAAAAAACAGTTGATTATGTTATAAGCAGAAAGTAATCAATTAAATAAGATCTAATGGTACCTGTGATGCCGAGAACAATGATGCTAACCATACAGAGCAGTTGCACCTTCATTTTAATTTAAGTTGATGTTTTTTCCCTAGAAAATGAAATGGAACTCTATCTTTAAATAAGGGTTCATGGGTTTAAACGTAATAGGAGAGAAAAGAATATGAAGTTATGTGAAATAAAGGGTGAATAAAGGCATTAAGAAGCAAAGCAAACATATATTCCAATTAAGATGAAGCATGAGGGATGATTAAAAAAAGAAAAGAAAAGAAAAAATTATACACCCACACCTACACGATATTAAGGAACAAATACTAATACAACAATAAAAAATTGGGTTTACTTCAAGAAACTCCCAATGCTATTTAATTTAATCAACTAATCCCTACTGTGTCCACTTTGCCCCATATACTATCCAATTTCATCACTATGCCCCCTCCTCCTCATATTTTGAGTCAAAATGTCTAAACTACTATGATTTTTTTGCGAAAAATATATACTATTATGTTCCAAAATATGATTTTTTTTGCAAAAAATATATATTATTTTTTCCAAAATAATTCATATTTTGGAAAATAATATACTCCCTCCAAAAAATATTTTTTTTTGCGAAAAATATATATATATATATTTGAATTTATAATTTTTGTGAAAAATATAATTGATTTTCGAAAAATAATCTTTTTAAATTGTTGATTTCACTAAACTTTCTTATACTATTGAGGGTAGTTTATGCATTTTGACTCAAAATGTGAGGTAATGAGACATAATGATGAAATTGAATAATTTAAAGGGTAAAGTAGACACATTGAATGTTAGTTGATTAAACTGGATTGTATAACTTGAAATTAACCCTAAAACATTTCATGTTTGTAATAGTCAATGGTACACGTGTCAGGCGTAGGAGAACAATAATCCGACGGCTCTAAAAGGGGTTTCTTCCTTCCCTTTTCCCGCCAAAACTTCCTTTTTCTCTCTTCATTTGCCGCCAAATCCTGAAGCCCTCCTCCTCCTCCTTCATCCTCTTCGCTTGCCGCCAAATCTCCAAGCCTTCTTTCACCCTCCAACTCTCTCCCGCTCTCTATCTCCGTAGAAGACGAAACCATGAACGATCTCGATTTCAATCGCGACAAAAGTGAGCATTTCTTACTCTCTCCTTCTCTCTATAGATATACGATGCATATATATATATAGATTCATAACACTTGTGCTTTGATGCAGAAATCGCTAGAGATTTTCTCTCCGACTTTGCCGATGTAAATGGTGAGGCCAAATACATCAACATCTTTGTAAGTTCCTATCTTCGATTTTGAGAAAATCGAAAACCCTAATTTCATTTTATTGTTTTTCAATTAGAGGCAAAACAGAAGGTTGAACCCTTGAATCTGCTTAATTTCAGAAAAATATAATCCCACCAATATAAAATTGCAACAATATATCCTTATGTAAATGTTCTTCATTTTCATCTCAGCAAGATGTTGCCAATCATAAAACGAAGTCAATCCAGATCGATCTTGAAGACCTAGTTAATGTAATGTTTCGATAACCTTCATCTTCTAGTGACTTTTACATATTTTTATATAGGGATATGTATGTGTATTGTCCAATAACCTAATTTTCCCTATGTCTCATCAGTATAAGGATTTGGATGAGGAATTTCTCAGAAGGGTCACTGAAAATACGAGGCGATACATTAGCATTTTTGCTGAAGCGATTGACGAGCTCATGCCGGACCCAACCGAAGCATTTCCTGACGATGATCACGATATCTTGATGACACAGAGGTCCGAGGAAGGGACAGAGAATGCCGATGGTTCGGATCCAAAGCAGCAAATGCCTCCGGAGATTAAGCGCTTCTAGTAAGCTTCAAGAAGAACCCTTTCCCTCATCTTATGATATGTTTTGACATTGTTGATCATTTAAAATGATAACATAAGTAAAGAGGAATAAATTAGGTTTTTTTTTTTGCTAGTTGCATCTTCAAGACTTAGTAGTATAAGTTGATCCATACTACATTTACTTGGTACTGTTTGGTTTATGTAACATTTATTTATTTCTGAATCTGAATGCCGAACTTCTATTAACTCGAGCATAGTATAGTCTCCTTACATAAATTATTGTTCCAACCAGTGAGGTATATATTCGAGCATCTTCGAAGGGGCGGCCATTCACTATTCGGGAGGTCAAGGCTTCCAATATTGGCCAGCTCGTTAGGATCTCTGGTATTGTGACTAGGTGTTCGGATGTGAAGCCATTAATGCAGGTAGCTGTGTACACATGTGAAGAATGTGGTTTTGAGATTTACCAGGTAAATGACTGAAAACCTATTCAAGTGCATTTCAATCTTGTCTCTGCAATTTTGTAGAGTAATTGTCAGGATTTAATTGAAGGTTCTCTTATGTCTCTAGGACTTATTTCACCTTTCTGCTTGAACCACATATGTGTTTTTAATTGCCTTCCAAGTGTAGGAAACAAATGAAATTTGTACCTTTGTGACAGCCACTCGAATCTTAAAATGTTATAGGATTCCATGTCTTTTTGTTTTTTTAAAAAAAAATCTTCTTGGAATTTGAAGTGGATATTTTGATATTAAATATGGGGAGCTTGGTTATTATTATTTTTGCTTTATTGGTTACATAATTGACCTATTATGCAACAACAGGAGGTAACTGCTCGAGTCTTCATGCCTCTCTTTGTGTGTCCATCCAAACGCTGTAGAATAAATGCTACAAAAGGGAACCTCATCCTTCAACTCAGAGCATCAAAGTTTTTGAAGTTTCAGGAGGTTTTGTATCCCTTTACTTCTGATTTCTTTATCACAACTACAGTCACTAGTCAGTGGGATTGATTGTGGTTGTTCCTATTGAAATGTTGGTTTTCAAATAATTCTATTGCATGATATGGCCTTGAATGTGATCTAATTTCAGGCCAAGATTCAGGAGTTAGCAGAGCATGTTCCTAAAGGTCATATTCCGCGGACAATGACTGTTCATTTCAGGGGAGAACTTACAAGAAAGGTTGTTCTTTCTTATATCAGTCTAAACAAATTTCGTGAGGAACTCTTATCAAATTAAGTGTATATTTGTCTGTTTTTACTCTAAGAAGACAACTTTCAACCTCACTAGTTTGTGATCGCCCCGGATTTAATAATATTGATTACCCACAAAGAGTAGTCATAAATTTTTTGGTTTATAGTTAATACAATCCCTTTTTATGTTGGTACAATTCACATGAGAGAACTTCCTTTATTACATTCAAAGTTAACCTTTGTGTTTCGTTCATGGAAGATGGCGTGGAAACTGGTGTGGATTAGTTGTAAATCTTGACTTCATTACTTGCTCATGATGCTAGTAATTTCATTTCACTGTGAAAATTATCTTATATGCTTTCCATTTCTTTAGGTTCTGCACATGTGATTTATTACCTGTTTTACTTCATACTTTTAGGTTGCTCCAGGTGATGTTGTTGAGTTATCTGGGATTTTTTTGCCAATACCTTACACTGGATTTAGGGCTATGCGAGCTGGCTTGGTTGCAGATACGTACCTGGAGGCCATGTCTGTCTCCCATTTTAAGAAAAGATATGAGGAGTAAGCCATCTTCCTGTTCTATATGATCATAAAGCACTTTTAAATTTTACCTAAGAAATGACCTATTTACCTGTTGCACCCATATCCGCTGTTCCTTAATTGCTGTAAATTCTTCCACTGATTGTTTCAAATCTAATTAATCTTAGTTATTATGCTTCCTTCATATATAACCTGAACATCTTCTCCGCTATGCTTGAAGGATTTTTCCTCCAAACTTGAACATAATCAAAATAGAGGTATACTATTGTCTATCCTGCCAAAAAAGAGAGAAACAAAAAAAAAGATGGATAAGCAAAAGAAAACTGTATAATTACATTTCATGTAAATCTTATTTTTTTTATGCTTAGTTTTTTAATTATGTGTGACCCTTGCGGTTATCTTTTAATATTGTGAAATTTTACTAGGACATTGTGTTAGTATTGTTAAAAAGTTAGATTTTGCATAAAGTTTTTGGTAAGAAGAAATTGCTGATTCTTGGAGCACATGAAGTTGAGAAAAGTGAGAAGCACAAGTAGTAAAAAACTTGTTAATTCTTAAAAAGAAAAAATGTGCCGCTATATGGTATAGCAAAACCATCAGGCCAATGTTTAATATAGGGGTTTCTGATAAGAAAACACGAGTTTTGGTGGGATGCTTCTGATGGAATGTAAGACAGAAGTCTTGAAGGCAATTGCTGAAGGGGAACTATCAGTGAAATACAAAATTATGTGCTAAGCTTATATCACTGTATATTGTTTGTGCATTTGTTGTTTAGTTCAGCTACAGATATTCAGAGAGAAGTATCTGACTTAGGCCAATATGTTAGAATATGTAATTAGTCATCTTTTATTTGCAGCTATGAACTTAGAGAAGATGAGGAAGAACAAATTGCACGATTAGCTGGGGATGGTGATATTTATAACAAGCTTTCAAAATCATTAGCACCTGAAATTTTTGGTCATGAAGATATTAAGAAAGCTCTTCTTCTTCTCCTTGTGGGTGCTCCTCATCGGAAGTTGAAAGATGGGATGAAGGTAAATGCTTGGACTAAATATTCAAGTCAGCATCCCTCTAGGGAAGTATTTGTTATTAAACATGTTAAACTTTGCATCTTGGCAGACTCAATATTGCTTGCTTTTTCAAAACTGCTTCAGTCACCAAAAGTTCGAAAGAAAAACTTACGTAACTAATTTGTAATTAAACAAAATGGCAGATTACCTCTTTCCTACTATTGGAAGTTTGATTTATTTTTTTTTTAGAAGTTTTTAGGGGGCAATTCCTTGTTTTTTGTGTCTAGTAGTCAAATTTTATATTTCAACTTTACCAATTGGTTCTCAGGTTCTACTTTGCAGTAAGGTTGTGTTTCTGTGATCTGTCATTTCTATTTATCAGATCACGATGGATTATGGTAATATTCTTGAAAATGCAGATTAGAGGAGATTTACACATTTGTTTGATGGGTGATCCTGGGGTTGCAAAAAGCCAACTTCTTAAGCACATAATCAATGTTGCACCAAGGGGAGTGTACACAACAGGCAAAGGAAGCAGTGGAGTAGGTCTAACTGCTGCTGTTCAGAAAGATCCTGTAACAAATGAAATGGTCCTGGAAGGTGGAGCATTGGTGAGATTAATATCATTTTCTTCGTGTGCATCAAATGCTTCCGCACCCTTGGTGTATTGTATTTAATAATGATTGTGAGACAGCACAAGGAACTGTGCAGACATAACTTGGACCATCAATGAACTGTTTGAATCTATGGAGAACGGCTCAACCTTTTTTAAAATTTGTTTTTCAAATCTCCTCCCTTAATATCAATTAGCTCATGGAATTGTGTTTCAATCATACTTTAGGTGCTAGCAGATATGGGTATTTGTGCCATTGACGAGTTCGACAAGATGGATGAATCAGATCGTACTGCTATACATGAAGTGATGGAACAGCAGACTGTTAGCATTGCCAAGGCTGGAATTACCACATCTCTGAATGCAAGAACTGCTGTTCTTGCTGCCGCCAATCCAGCTTGGTAAAAATATCTTCCTAATTCGTTTCCATGTGCTAATAAGCATCTAGTTTCGCTGCTTCTCATCAGATTTTGTTTCACTTTTTAATTTGGGATGCATTTTTTTGTGTTGAAGGGGAAGATATGACCTTCGAAGAACTCCCGCTGAAAATATTAATCTCCCTCCCGCCCTTCTATCAAGATTTGATCTTCTATGGCTGATATTGGATCGGGCAGATATGGATAGTGATCTTGAGATGGCTAGGCATATTGTACATGTCCATCAGAAGAAAGAATCTCCTCCTCTTGGGTTCATTCCTCTTGATCCATCTGTGCTTCGGTAAACTCACAAATCAAAATCTTAATTAAGGAAATATTGGGATTATTTTGATTGCAAGTTGCTCTGGAAGTATTATCATATTCATATCAAGTGGCTAATGGTTTGTAAATTGTTGATACTCTGACTGCCATATAGTTTATGCTGATGAATGTTAAGGACAGTTGTACATACCTCACTGGCTTTCCGTGCTAGAATCAGTAGAATTGTTATTTAATAAAAGAAAGTATTTTCATTTTATAGTTCTAAGAGTTTTAAAAGAAAGAGTCGAATTCTTTATAAGGGTTTCATGCAGGGTTTCAACTGTCTTTCGGGTAAATTTGAAACTATATTATTTGGCTTTTCTTTTTTGTTGCATAACAAAAAGTTTTCCATAATATATAGTTGTCAAAATATTTTTCAAAAGATTAATGGTGCTTCTCCTGGCTCTCATAATTCATTAGCTGACTCTCCTTCGAGTAATTTTGTCATAACTCGCCCAACAAACATTAAAAATCCTCCTTTCTTCACTCCTGCCACTGCCCTAGTATCATGGATTGCTCTTGGAGTACCTCACAAAGTTTCTCCTTCATGGCTACCAGGGCATATATTTCAGCTGCCAGAAAATTGTCTCCTTGTGTTCCAAGAGAGCTGGAGGAATATATTGCTTCTGCATACTCCAGCATTCGGCAAGATGAAGCAAAATCAAATAGCCCACATTCCTATACAACAGTGAGAACTCTGCTCAGCATCCTCCGGATATCAGCTGTAAGTTATAATTTCACTTGTTTTTCCGCTCATACTATAGGACTATAGCAGGGTTTTGGATGTGAGAAGGAGAGGGCATAGGATTAGTATTCTGACTGGATGTTCTACTACCTCAATTAGCACCGATAGGTGGTATCTTATTGGTCTCCCAACCTAAATGCCACTGGAAGTCTCCTAATTGCCTCCTGGAAAAATAACGTCCAACCTCGACGAATATTGGAGTGGCCAGACTTGTAGGTCGAAAATATAATGTAGGGATCAGGTTTAAATATGTTGTTTGAATTAGTAACCAACAACCAATCAGGTATTTGGGCTAGATGAAGATAGGGTCCTTAAGATGGAGAAAACAGATGTGTAAGTGTTATTTCTGATCTTGTAACAAGTTATATTCTTTTCTTGAAATTATGTAATTTGTTTTCAGGCATTAGCAAGACTCCGGTTCTCGGATAGTGTCGCACAGAGTGATGTGGACGAGGCTCTTAGGTTAATGCAGATGTCGAAGTTCTCTTTGTATTCAGAGGATCGCCAGAAATCTGGTCTGGATGCTATCTCCGATATCTATTCAATCTTGCGAGACGAAGCTGCAAGGACTAACAAGATGGATGTGAGCTATGCTCATGCACTTAACTGGATTTCAAGAAAGGTTGGTACCCGAAGACTACTAATTTAACACTGATGTAGGGAGTTACAAAGTTGAACTGAATTACTGTGTGTTCATAGTGTTTGAAACTGAATTCAAGGTCTGATCATCCAGGGAATGGTGTCCTGGTTCATTTATTTGGTCTATCTTATGGAATAAGAGTCAAGGGGGTAAAATGCGAGACCATTAAAAAATTCAAAAATTATTTTATCCAAATACGAAGTGAAGGTATTGGAGAATCTTGAGAGGCAAAACACATAACCATCTTAGGCAATTTCTTTTTGCGAAGATAATTGAAGTAACTAAAAAGGCCTTTTCCTGGCTAGTCCAGTGGAGGTGTTAGTCACAACAAACATTTCTGTCATATTATATGTATATCTATTTTATTTCTTATTGGTAGTGTTGCTTTTTCAACATGCATTCCTCCAATACTTTCCTCTCCAAGCCCATCTGTAATGGTTGGGAAAACACTAGGTCCTCTCACCTATTGGGGTGTGCATGAAATCTTAACTTAGTGGTTAGTTAAGCAAGTAATGACATGGCAAATTTCTAAATGGACTCGGAGATACTTAGAAGACCACTTGGTGGGATCCCTTACCCCTACTATAATCTGGTTGCGATCTTCTTAGTTTACTTTTGCTGATGCACAAACCTCTATAGATAGTAAAGCATAAAGTTATTGCTCCTAATGATAAGTTGGGTTTCATTTGCTGCTGTATGATTGTTTTGAGATGATTGGTTCTGAACAGGGATACAGTGAAGCCCAGTTGAAAGAATGCCTAGAGGAATATGCAGCCTTGAACGTGTGGCAGATCCATCCGAACACCTTTGACATCCGATTTATTGATGCCTGATTTGTTTTCTTCTCGTTGTGGATTAAAGAATTTTTCATATCCGATTTCTGGAGCTCAAGTGTGGGAGGCCCATATCATGCATTGCTAATGTTCTAGTTGGATTTAACATAGGTTTTTGATGCATGTTGGATTGTTAGACCTATCAAATATGCAATGCTGTGTAAAAAAGTTTCCAGCTGTGCTGATAAGTTATTGAAAGAATTTGGAGGTAATGTATGTACTTGTTTAATTAACCCTATTAAAGGTTTAAAAATATTTTTGTTCGGAATTGTTCTAAAAGTTGATGCAAAAACGGCATAGGAAGTGGTTGTCCTTGGACTTAGTGTGTTATTTATTTATTTATAATGAATTCATCTTTTTGTTTCTGTCAAAAATCAGTGCAGAGGAGATTATTTAATTTTGTTAGATGAGATGTTCTTACTTACATCTATTTACTTAAAAAATGTGTAGAAATTTGTAGTCCTCCACAGGGGTTGATCAACAAGACAAAACTAGGTTTTGAAAATTTTGAAGTATTAATTTTTTTACAAGTTCTTTCAACTATTTTATCTTCCCCTCATTATACTTTTTGGACGGGACCAATTCCTTATTTATCATTTTTGTGCCTCCCTATAATTAATAGTTAACTTTTTAGATTTGTAATTTATTCAGTGTAGCCTAAAATTTAAACTTGATATATGCTTGTATTTGGCACGTGTGATTGGAAGAAAATGTCAGCCTTCTATTATTGAGTATTGAGTTGCATGTATGAAATAACGTACAATTTAAATGATAATCACTATTTTATTATTGGGCCAACTTTATATATTAATTAAAAATTAAAGGTGGATTGATTTTTGAATTGAGAATCCTTAAATACATTCCAAGTGATAATTGAATTTAACGAATTTAATGTAAGAAAAGAATTATTATTATTTTAAATAATAATAATAATAACGATGAAAACATTGATTTGAACATGTAAAAAACTCATCTTCACTTTATTTGAAATAAAATTTTCTCGATATATGAATTTGATAAATGATATTAATAAAAAATAAAATAAATGAATTTGATTAGTAAGGATATTTCATTTTGAGTAATGCTACAACGAGGTCTCCTTCATGCTCTAATCATCATACATAAATATTTAATTACAAATTTTATTAATTGTTAGAAAATAATATTTAAAAAATTGACATTCCTTAACTTTAAATCACACGAACTAATCAAAATTTTACACCCATATCACAAAATTTTATTGTATGATTTTTGAAATTTATTTTCTTCTATTATTTTATGCTAAATAAAAAATTTATTTTTTGTTTTTCGGAAGCTATTAAATAAAAAGTTTGATAAGAAAGACCCGTATCCAGCAATGGACTAAGACCCGGGGCGAAGCCCGAGTGCGATCGGGCTGAGCTTTTTCTTTGGAGGGTTTTGTCCGAAATTGACATCACCCGACTCGTACGTGAAATCTGATAGGCCGACTTTGTTCGCGATACGCACATAAATCTTCATCTCCCTCACAAACACAAACACAGACAGAAATGGCAACCTAGTCACAGGAGGATGAGACCTCCATTTCAAACTTAACTTTTTGGTACCTTTGGAATGCAATAACCTCACTCTCTCCCTCTCTGCGACCGAATTTTCCTGGGTAATTTTTTTTCCCAATCAATTCTAAAACTCCATATATGTATATATATATATGTATAGATACACACACACTCATGCATACACACACGTTTTACAGTTATTGTTTCTATTAAATTGTGTATCTGAATTAAATCACTCTTTTTAATTAAATGCCCTAAACATATGTCCCCCGTATGTATCAAAAGGTTAGTGCCAATTCATGAATACTCAGTTGATGAATTGAAAGGTAGGTTGGGTATTGTTAAGGTGTTCATAATGTGAACATCTGTAGCTTGATCGCCATAATTTATGCCTCAAGGGACTCTGAAATCTATGAAAACAATCTTGATTTCGTTGCTCTTTTTATTTATTTATTATTTATTGTATCTTTTATTTGTTTATAACTCATGTCAGCAACTGTATTGTAAATGGTAATATATTTTTGTTGTTCTTTTAGTTAATAGGATCTTTCTATTATAATAAAGAAATTGGGATAAGCCCTTATGTAATTTTTACAATTTGGGATCAACACTTCTTAAATTTATTTATGGAGACAAAGCTCTGTTACAGGATTCATTTTTCACATTTACACTTCTTAGCATTTATAGGCCTTCAGCGGTTGAATCAGACAATCACAGTGGGTGCTCAATGTTCATGGTAGTTGGGGCTCAAAACTGTCAAGTCAGATATAATGCATATAAGAATGTATTTATGTCTGATGATACACGGTCATCAAGTACACCAAGAGGCTTATCTTCCTCACCTTTAATACAAACCAGTAAATAAAATCTGAATGGTGTAGCATGACAAGTGGTACTACTCATTTACTCTAAAAGCTTAGGCTTATTACAGATGGTGTAGCTTTAATATTACATCCTTTGGTATGCCCTCTCATGTGTGGTCTCCTTTTAGGTTCTACACCTGTAACAAATTTTAATAGGGGTGACAGTGAGGTTAAAATACAAGACATTTGGTTCTAATACTATGTCAATTACCTATCTACTTTAAAAGCTTAAGCTTGTTGGAGATGATGTAACTTTAATATTTGAATCCTTCACCAACAAGTGATGATTAAAGCTAATGAACTTGAGGAATCTGGCTTCTAGGTTATTACTTGCAAAGTTGTTATATGTAATTACATGTAATTGACAATGTAAGGGAAATGAAGAAGGCTTGTGATTGATCAAGCTTATCTTGGTTGATAAATGAGATCGGTTAAGTTTGTAAAAATCTTTAGTTTAGAAAATAATTTGAATGTTAGGTTTGACAACCTAGTGGAGCTTAAATAGAGCTCAAGATTCACATTCATTTTACTTAGCATCACATTGGGTTTTATAAGTCTTGGTCTTTGTTGGAGTTGTACACACTAGCCCCGTAGCTAGTTGGAAAGTCAAATAAGCATTACTTACATTGCTAAAAGATGCCCAACTTAGCAGGCATATGTCCGTTTGAAGGATCAAAAGAAAGCTTATGCAACCAAAGTTATTGATACAAATAACTAAAATTTAAGTACTGCAATTGAGAACTTAGCAAACCCTTATGTTACCCCAGTTCACCAAATCTTGAGGCCATCATCCTTGTGCCAGAAGAAAACCCTTATAGAATGATGGGTGAGGAAACCTCGAGAACATGGCTCCTCGAGTCCAAAGAAAGCCATGAGATCATGCCAGGCACCAACTTTGAGGTCGCCGTCCTCGAGTCCGGAAACCTTGATTTGCAATTGGTTTGCGAACCTTGAGACCCTAGTTTTTGAGTCTCACCAAGGTCCTGAGGTCATGGCAAGTCATTACTCTTTGAGAGTATTGCCCTCAGACTCATAAGAGGGTGCTTGCATTATGACGGACGGTCACGTTATGCTTCAGTCGCGAGTTAAAGTTGTGGAGTGTGGGGTGATATAAAGTTGGGCCTTCTCAGATACCTACAACTATCACATGTGACACATGGAAGGATTTTGGATTGATGGCTGAGACGTCTAAAAATGCCTACCATAGTTAATGGTCCCAGCCAAAGGGATGGTGAACACGTGTTGTGACATAGCGCTTTACTATCACCATTAATTCTTTGGTTGGAGCCATTAATATGTCAACCACATTAATTTAATGTTTGCATGAGATATTAAATACGCAACACCACACTAAAGCATGGTGTAAGGAGGGAATCGACCCCTTAGGCGTTTAGAGGAATTATGACTCATAACTCTAGGTATTAGGTAAAGACTAATTAGGTGGAGGATCGTTTTGTCTTACCCAAAACGTCTAAAACTATCAATACATGAACCATGGGCCGTGGCAGGTGTTGAGGGCATAATAAACTCACATAATAACTACCAAAGTAACAAAAGATCACTCATTGGGACAAACATTTCTAACTTAATAAAAAATTCCATTTGCTAGTCTACTATTCCTCCTTCATCCTGATCATCCCTCTGGAGCCCTTGTATTTATGTTTGATCTCTCTATTGTGACATCTCATTTAGTGCTCCCGTAACGAATCCCTACATTCTTCATCTATTTAAAGTCATTCATGAAATCACTGTAGACGCCCTAAAAATTAATAAATATGCGCATCTAATTAAGAAATGAAGCATAGTTCTTAATGTAATGCACTCATGATTGTCAAGGCTTGATATTTGCACTATCTTTGCATTAAAATAAAAAGCCTTATCTAGAATCTTCGCACAAGCCTCAACTAATTTTAAGTTGACCTGGGTAGTAGAGATTGCAATCAGTGAAGATCTCAAGGCCCCAAGTTCTGCTCGAGGTTGGGTACAGGGCCTAGTGCAAATATTGGAGTCCTAGCGTGTAGGTCGATTGAGATATTATTTACATATAATTTAAAACCCTTCCAAACTATGTACCACAACACTAGTCAGAAGACTGGAAATTTTAAAATCGGAAACTTTTTGACAGCGTCAGTTCTTTAGTTAATTCATTGAGCATATAGTATAGTCAATGGTTATTCATCCAGATGTTATATAAGTGAGGCAAATTTTGACCATAATGCATAGCATGGCCTTAATCAACTAAATTTGTGGTTGTTTAATTATCACGAGAGAAAGATGTATTTACCATGTAAGAACATAATATGATTAATTATATTCTATTTATAGGTATAAGGAAAGTGAAAAAAGAAAAATAAAGATTCATTGATTAGAAAAGAAGTCATAAATGAGGTGCATTTGTCTTCTGCCAAGAGCTTGTTTCGAAGTAGGTGTCTAAGGTGTTTGGTGAGCCAATAACTGAAGAACGTGCTTGATGGAAAGTGAAGTGCCTTTGGCTGGGCCCTGTTGAGAGATTTTTATTTTTATTTATAGATTTTTTGGGGTGTGGGCCTCCTTTCCTCAATTGATTCCATGAGTTAAGTGCGGAAAACACCCCTACAGTATTGTAAATATATTACTTTCTCCCTATTTTAAAAAGTTTGCTATTCTTCCATTAGAGTTTGGAAAATGTACTGAACCAACCCCATATCCTTTTCGCCCTTTTTTTAAAAAGTTTGCTACACTCTCCCATAAAATTTTAAAAATTTCTAGAACAATCCTCAAATTATTTTTTGCAGGACTGAGACGTAATAAGTAATGTTTTAATGCCCATTCTGCCTTTCAGCCTTCCAAAAATGACCCAGGGGTGTTATATGTATGTACTCATAATAAAGGGGTAATATGTACAAGGGTTTTTTGTTGATAACCTCAGACCAATCAATCGAACACTACTTTAAAAGGGCTCTTCTTCTAATCTAACTTTTGTGATTTTATGTTATTTTACAAAATGAACTTTGGGCATATCATGTCAGGTGGGACTTATCTAAACCAAATCAATGCAATGGCGGATATTTTGTGCAGATGAAGGCTGTGATGCGCACTGTAAGCATGGCTAAGGGGTGTTTTTCACACTTAACCCTTGATCCCATAAGCTTATGCCATGGACTAAAGATCCTTGACTAAGACATTTTGTTTCCATTTGTTGGATAATTATTGTGATACAACATATACATATCTCTTTCTCTCTCTCCCTCTCTCTCCTTTATCTATGTATTATTATTCATTTATTAAGTTTACTATATTTCTTAAAAGGGAGTGTCCGTATCCGGACACATTCATAACAGGGTCTTGTTGCGGAAGACTCAAGATAGACTAGACATTTCACAATAAGCAAGTCGTTGTTTTGAGGCACTTGTTGACATGGAAATTTTCTCTTTCTTACTATTTTGTATGATACCATTTACACCTTTGGCAAAGTTATTGGTTTTTATTGATTGATAATTATACGTCCTGCTTCTGCGGGAAGGGAAAGGCTGAAGGAATCCTTAAGCTTGGAATTATTTTACCCAAGGCTATCGTGCTCAGACTCTACCTGAGACCTCAGGCATGCTACTTTGAGGCTATTGATATTTCACCAGGCAATGAACTTAATTGTTAACAAAACTGACATTATTCTATCTTCCTTTATGTAGAGTTTTAGGACTCACCTTCTCCAACACATTGTATAGTACTGAACGCTGGCACTCGGATTTGTCCCCATTTGATTTTTTTTTTGGATAAGTATGTGTATAAAAAGAGCACTCAAACATGGGAGTGCATCCCATGAACAAAAAGGAGCCCCTAAGGGCCAAGAGAACCCAAAAACTCTAACTTCTCATCAATGGAGATACAATACCGACCCTCCACCCAACAAAACAAAGAGGATTAAAGATCAACCAATACACTATGGTTAATAGTAAATAGTTTCTGCTGTTAAATAATAACTTTTCTCTTGGTTTCAATGCTCTTGCATGGTGTCATTGAAATGTCATACTAGTCGATTGGGCAAGCAGAAAACAGTTGCACGCAGGACAGTTTAAGGGTTATCGCATTATGCCATCTCACCAGCATAAAAATGGACGAACTTTAATTTTATCGAGCCCCCCTTAGTACATCTCCATTTTCAAAGTTTTCAGGATTGATGATCAGCCATTCATTTAGAGTTGTTATTTGCATTGTTAAACTATGTAAGAGTGCTTTTAGTAAACTATCCGAATCAAATAACAATAATCAAAGAAATTTCTACTGGTCTACTCAATTGGACTCTCTGTTGTCTCCACCAACAATCTGTTCCTGGTTGCTGACTTGGTTTTGACTGCTTTCTAGAATTTAGGCATGGTTTGGAGGTGTTAAACCCAATTTGTTGTTTATGTTTACAGTTTAGAATTTAGTAGGGGAAGAAGAGATTTACATAAATGCAATTAGGTCAAATAAAATGACTTTTTATTCATATTATTCCATAAAATGCTTATGAAGTTAGATAGCCTTATCTCGGTAAAAGCGGGGTAGTGTTGAAGAAAAAGAAAAAGAAATTCTTCTCCCTTGCTGGTTGATGTGGCAGTAGAGGTAATGAGGTGCCTTAATTCTTGCTTTATTGATGTGGGTTGGCTCAAGTCATTTTATGATTAATAATCTTACTAAGAAGCTGTCTTCTATTTCTGAGAATGTATTTGAACTTCTTTATCATTGCTTTTCTCTGGATGACGTGTACATTAATCATTTGCATTCCTAATGCTGAAGTGAATGGTCTAAACAAATGCTTCTCATGTTGCCTCAGGTTTTATATAAATCATGGATTGCCGGAAGTGCACTTTATTTGATGAAGAACCTTCTTTAAGTATGGCGCCTTCGAATATTTCAAATAAGGTGCATGCGAAGGCTCAGTTTGATGAACTGGCTATAGCTGCTGATCATGCTGTTGCGGATGTGAATATTGACCTCAGAGAAGTGTACTTTTTGATTATGCATTTTTTATCTGCTGGGCCATGTAAGAAAACTTTTGGACAAATCTGGAATGAACTTCTGGAACATCAGCTTCTACCTAGGAGGTATCATGCTTGGTACTCAAGGAGTGGTGTGCTTAGTGGGGATGCAAACGATGATGGTGTCTCTTTCCCTTTGGATCATGCTGATTTGGTGGAAAGGTCTGCAGTATGCTTCTTTATATACCTTACCTCATTACTTTCTACTATGTGAGAAGTGCAGAATTAGAATTAGAAGACTAGGTTCTAGAGCTTGTTCTAAACTGTTAAGTCTATATGGTTTGTAGCCTCCTCATGCATGACGGGTTTATATGCTTTGTTGCCTGTTCTCTCCTTTTTGCCTGAACTATTGGCTGCTATATTGACTTTGTAGAAACTAATACTACTAAGGGACCATAGGGGAAAGTATAAGATCTTTTAAAGTTTGTTGTATTGCACATTGACCTACCCTATTAGGATCATTTGTAAAGAATAACTCAAGTACTCCACTCATGTTATATTGCTTTCAACATGAGTTAATGTCATATGGTTCCAATAATAGTTAGCGTAAATTACTCTATCCTCTCTCCCCTGTGGTTTAGCAAACCCCCACATGGTACCTCTGAGTTGTAATTTGTAAAAAATCACTTCGACCTCCCTTGACGTTTGTGTTTTTTGTATCATTTCTCCCCTTCTGTCAGAGTTGACTGTTTGTTGATGTGTGAGAAAGCTCCTGTCAGAAAAATAATACTAATGTAAACCTGATTTTTCCCGTCAAATGTATGAAAAGACTCCTTTCTTCCTAACAATATTGAGGATCATATTTTTATTCCTATTACAAAAATGACAAAAGACAAGATTCCCCTCAAGTTCATCTATATATTCAACCAACTTCATTTATTCGTTACATTCATACACTCATATGTACATATTCATGCACTTGTGCAGACATTGACAAACATACAAATACAAGGGAAAGAAGCAATAACAACTACCCTGACTGCATTAGAAGCTCCCCTCTAATTGGAAAACCCATTAACAAATACATGCATCTATATATGTATTTCTGGCGCATGAAACCACTACTCAAAGTTTCTTGCATATTTTTATTTTTATTTTTTGTTTGGACATCCGTCTTGGGGAAGATCTTAATATTTGTTAACCTTAAGAGGAGGAGACAGATTGTGGTTAATTGTTGTTGCAAGTGTGAAAGATGAGGACATAGTTGTTCACCTCTGGGGATTGTTAGATTTTCTTGTTGGGTTAGTTTGGTGTTCAGTCGGTTGTGCCCCTTGCCCCAAGTTATCTAGAGGCTTGATTCAGGCTTGGAGAAGATGTATGGTGGTGTCCAAGATAGATATTTTGTTTTCTTGGAAGTGTAAACTTTTCCATTATTAGAACCATTCTTTGTTTGGTCCAAAGGAGATTTTGCATATCCTTGAAGGGAACTTTTGATTTTGGACTCCTTCAGAGTTTGGAGGCCCTTTTTGGGTTGTGTGATGCTTTTGAGGGGTTCATTCACCTTTTAAACAGGGTTTGAATTCAAATTACTTAAAACAAAAGTAATAGTAATGTTTTTTCTTTTTTTGATAGTTAAATTTATTTTATAGTTTATTCTACCTTTTGATGCTCCCTATTTTCCTATTGATGGCTTTTTACCAACCTTGTATCATCACTAGGTATCCTCAAGTTGATAAGGATCACTTGGTAAAGCTGCTGAAAGAACTGATACTGAGTGCTAGCTCTCCATTGCAAGGCATGGTTAGTAGAAGTGCTCCAAGTGCAGCTGATGTGACAACACTGCTTGGAACTGGTCCCTTTTCGCTTTTGGGTTGTATGTGAATTTCTTTACTACCGAATTTTAATTTATTTTTTGTAAGTTTTTTAGTAATCGCTCTATGTGCTATAGTCCTCCCAAGCTTGGAAGCAGTAATTGACAATTAAATTTTTTTTTTGTTGGTTTGGTTTGGTTTTGTTTCTGTTCCAGGCTTTCTGTGATATCATGAGGGTAAAAACTGAATAATGATATGAAATATGTGAATGATTACCTGGAATGGTAGTTTGATTGGCGATGTAACAGCCTGGATTTCTATTAATTTATTTGGTGTTTGGAGTTTATTCATGTTGTTTGAACTATATGTACCTATTTAATTATGATGGTGAAATGATTTTAGAAAGATGATAGAACCCGACAAGATGAATTATCCAAGAAAAGAATTTGAACTCGTGACTTTGTTACAAATCATCATATTCTGGATGCCTTATATATATATTTTTTTGATAAGTAAGTAAATGTATAAAAAAGAACACTCAAACGGGGAGTGCATCCCATATACAAAAGCTCCTAAAGGCACAGAGAACCCAAAAAAACTACCTTCTCATCAATGGAGTTACAATACCGACCCTCCACCCAAGAAAATAAATTTGAAATAAAATAATCTTTAATGACCCCTAAAGAAGATTCGATACCCTCAAAACACTGTCTATTGCGCTCAATCCATATGCCCCACCAAAGGCAAAGAGAGGCAACCCTCCAAAAAGGACGAGCAAGAGACCCAACATGCATGCCTCTCCAAGAAGCTAAGAGATCACGAACCGTAGCCAGAACAACCCACGTGACACCGAAGAGGCCAAGAAGAAGGGACCAACAATCGTAGGCCACCGGACAATGCAAAAGGAGATGATCAACGGATTCACCATCCTTTTTGCATAAGAAACATCGGTTGACCACAACAAAATTCCGCTGACGCAACACATCCAAGGTGAGAATGCGCCCCCAAGCATCCGACCAAACAAAAAAAACAACCTTGAACGGGGCCTTCGAGTACCAGACCGCCTTCCAAGGGAAAACCTCAGCCGCCCTGGGAGAAAGACAACGGAAAAAAGAAGCCACCGAGAAATGCCGCGACTGTGAGGGAGTCCAACCCAACTTATCTTGCCTGGTACCCACAGACTGAGAATACAAAAGCTCCAGCAACTCCGAAACCTCCTCAAGCTCCCAATCCTGGAAAGGGCGCGAGAACAGAACATCCCACACAAGCCTTCCGGTATCAAGATGATAACAGTCCGCAACTGAGGCATACCGAAAACGCGCAATCCTAAAAAGCTGAGGGAAAGATGTGGCGAGAGAGGTCTCACCAACCCACTAATCAGTCCAGAAGCAAACATACCGACAATCACCCACCCTGAATCTAAGAAAGGCAGCAAAAGGATCCCATCCCCTCCGAATATCCTTCCACATACCTACCCCTCTACGGATCCGAACCTTACCAGAACACCAGCCACCTCTATCCTCCCCATGACGACATGCAATCACCTTCCTCCATAGGCGGTTCCTCTCAGTACCGAAGCGCCAAAGCCACTTACGTAAGAGCGCTTTATTGAAAGGAATCAACCGCCGAATCCCTCCTCCTGAAAAGGGCGACACACAGCCTCCCAACGCACAAAAGGGATAAAAGACCTCTCCCTACAACCCCCCACAAAAATTGCCTCTAAAGCCTCTTAATCTGTTGAGCCACATTACACGGGATCTGATATAGCGATAACACATAAGTAGGAAGGTTGGAAATCGTGCTCTTAACCAACGTGAGTCTCCCACCTTTAGAAAGATACCGACGCTTCCAACCCGCCAACTGCCTCTCCACACGCTCCACCATCGAATCCCAACAAGACGACTGCTGCCCAGAACCACCCAGCGGAAGGCCCAAATAAACAGTAGGCAGCTGACCAACCCTATATCCCAAAGCCGAAGCCAAGGCAGAAACATTACCCACCTTACCCATCGGAAACATCGAACTTTTCGTGGAATTAATTTTCAAGCCTGAAACTGCCTGAAAACAAGCCAACATACAACGGAGATACCACAGCTGAGCCACATCCGCATCACAAAACACAAGGGCATCATCGGCAAACAACAAATGCGAGATATCAACAAACTGAGAAGAAACATCCCCCACACGGAACCCTTAAAGGTACCCCAACTCCGTGGCTCGAGACATCATTCGACCGAAAGCCTCCATCACCACAAGAAAGAGAAGCGGAAAGAGGGGATCCCCCTGCCTCAGCCCACGGGAGCTCCCGAAGAAACCAGAAGGAGACCCGTTTACCATAACAGAGAAGCGAACCGAACCAAAGAAATGCAAAACTCGATCCACCTGCGCCATCTCTCCCCAAACTCCAATCTCTCCAGCATATAAAGTAGGAAACCCCAATTCACGTGGTCGTACGCCTTTTCCACAAACCAAGATTCTCGGGGTTCCACTCAAAAGCCTGGCATCCACAATCTCACTAGCAATAATAGCCGAATCCAAAATTTGTCGACCCCCAACAAAAGCATTTTGAGAGACTGAAATAACCCCGTCGAGCACACCACTCAACCGAGCCGACAAAACTTTGGCGATAAGCTTATACACACATCCCAACAAGCTAATAGGTATGAAATCTTTATTGTCTTTCGCATCCCCTTTTAATTTAGGGTCAAGGGAGATGAAAGAAGCATTAAGAGACTTCACAAAACAACCCTCCACATGGACAGCACGAAAAGTGTCCATCACCTCCTCACGAACAATAGGCTAACACTCCAATAGAAAACGCATAGTGAAACCATGAGGGCCAGAAGCTTTGTCACCATTGCAACTCGTCAAAGCCCGCAGAACCTCCTATTCAGTAAACGGAATCTCCAATCTATCCCGATCCTCCTCATCAATATAGTTAAACCCCAACCCATCCAAATACGGCCTCCAGCTCTCACTCTCGGGAAACAACCTCTGGTAGTAAGTTGGAATCTCCCTGCGAATCTCCTCCTCCGAAGACAACAACGAGCCATCAATCGATAAACTCCCAATAAAATTGTTCCTCCTCCGAGCATTTGCCGATCTGTTAAAAAGTTTAGTGTGCCGATCTCCATCCTTGAGCCAAATAACACGCGATTTCTGTTTTCAAGAGATCTCCTCCCGAACAACAATCTCCTCGATATCAACTAAACAGTGCTCCCTCCGAGCTTCATAGACTCATCCATACCTGAACTCAAATCAACTCTATCAATGTCATCAATCTCAGTTAATAACACATTTCTTCTCCACGTCAGATTCCCGAAGATCTCCTTATTCCAAGTAATAAGAGAATACTTCAAGAAACGCAACTTCGAAGCCAAGATGAAGCTCAGAGACCCCGATCTAACCACACAAGACCACTAACCCGCAACCCGAGCTTGAAAATCCTCCGCCCGAAACTACATGTTCTCAAATCTGAAGGGATACCGCCCGACAATAATACACCCACAATCCAACAAAAGAGGAACATGACCCGACGGGAACCGATTAGCAATGGTCTGAGTAACATCAGGAAAGTGCTCCTCCCAATCACCGGAAACTAAGAACCGATCGATGCGAGAGAAAGTCGGAACATCCCTACAACTAGACCAAGTGAAAGAAGCCCCAACGAGCGGAAGGTCATGCAACAACTGCCCATCAATGAAATCAGAAAACAACTCCATAGCCCTAGACCATCGCCCTCCCGAAGATCTTTCCGAAGGAGCTCTAACAACATTGAAATCACCTCCCACACACCAAGGAAGCTGCCACGCCTCCCTCACCTCACCTAACTCATCCCAGAGGCCCACCCTCATCCTGTCATTAATAGGACTATCCAGAGAAAGCCCAGCAGAAACCATCATCCACCATTGAAAAGGAACAAGAAACCGAGAAGCGACCCATACGAGTACCTCGCAACAACACCCACCGCCTATCCCACAACACAATCACACCCCCCGAAGCATCACTAGAAGCCAAACAATCCCACTCCACAAACCGATTACCCCATAAACTCCTAACCACCCTATCATCCATACAAACCATCTTCGTCTCTTGAAGGCAAACAATATGAGTGTTCCACTTACCAAGAGCCAATCGCACTAGCTTCCTTTTATCCGGACAATTGAGGCCCCGGACACTTATGGACACTTGTCATTGATAGGTATTGTCAATGAGATGTTAAATGTGGAAGTAGCAATTTTTGGAAAATTTTAATCTACATATGGGTGTGTGGGTTTAAATGTCTATATACTGTATCTATGAAGAGATCAATACTTCATTTACTTTCACATGCCTCAACTTATACACACTAACCTGGAAAAAAAAAAAAAGAAGCAAAATGAATTCCCTATGAAATACAAGTAAAAAATAATCCACCTTGTATTGGTTGTGTTTTGGTAATTAATCCACCTTGCATAGAAGTAAAAAATAAAAGAAACACAAACATTTTTAAGCATAACATGTACCTTAGTATGAAAAAACGAAAAAAAAAAAAGGAAAAGAAAACTACGGCAGTATGGAGAGAGCATGAGAGAGGTAAAAGAAGAAAAAAGAATGAAACCCTAGCATTCTATTCCTTCACCCTCATCTCTAAATACGTTACAGAATATGATATAGTTTGTGATTCAAGAACAAAGGTTGTTCAACACGTTGTACTCTACAAGACTATGGGTCGAAGTTCTGATTTGGGAGAAGTTTTGGGAATGGAGTGAATTTGGTCTAGTGTTAATATATGGATATTAGAACTCTTTTAACTCTGCATCAGTGAGTTGTTTCCTTGGTGCTTTTGTGAATAAACATGTTTATATCATAGTTTTTTGTGTGTATATATATGTGATGCTACATGACACACTGTATGCCTGATAATTTTGTGTAGATTGAGATGCAAGTTCTAAATGTCTAAACAGATGGGAACGTATGTAGTCAGAGACATGATTGTGAGCGAATATTTACATCATGTTTATAAACCGTTGAAGTAAGATTTCATGTCTTGGACTCTAGTGTGGAAAATGTATTTGTGTACGGGCTATTTATTAGGAGATGATTGGTATGTTTGTTGTATCGGAATTGATTGGTATGTCAGTCACTTCAAATTTTATCCCATTTTAACTGGAGCTAACAGTTTTCACTGATATTCAATTGCATCAGACACACTTAATTGGATAGTTTAGTTGATTACTCTATTAAATTATATATCATGCACTACTGTTCTATTTTCTGTTCAAAATACCAATTTAATGCATGTTAAAATCATGTAAAAATCATATATTACATTATTCTGAGCTCTGTACAGGATGGATGTGTCAAATGGAGATTGGCTGTTGACTGAAGCATTCTATATAAGGAAGGGATGCATTCCCTCTCCTAGAAATGATCCTCCATATTTCCTCTACCTTCCATCTACTTTTACAGCACATCTACTAAATGGAATATTAACATCTGAAAACAGTGTTGGTTGTTGAGTCTCTGCTGGCATTACTCTACTTTGTTCTGCACCCTGCTCCATCATTTTCTCTGTTGTTACATGTTACTTCCTGTAATCCATCTACTTATGGTTTAAAAATTAGTATTATGTAATGCAGGTGATAGGAGCAAAGTAAAGAAGGAAGTTAAGCTTATGCCAGCTTACCTGCGGTGGCCACATATTCAGGCTGATCAGGTGCATGGGTTAAGTTTGAGGGAAATTGGAGGGGGGTTTTCTAAACACCACCGGGCTCCATCCATTCGCTTTGCTTGTTATGCTATTGCTAAACCATCAACTATGGTGCAAAAGATGCAAAATCTTAAGAAGCTGAGGGGGCACCGAGATGCCGTCTATTGTGGTATGATTTTTCAAGTAGTCTAAACGTTAAAGAAAAATGGTCTCTCTGGAAGTTCCATCAATTCAATTGATACTTGGTTATTGTTATGTACTATTCTTGTGCTAATATTTCTTATATGCATCACCATTAATTCAATTGATACTTGGTTATTGTTATGTGCTATTCTTGTGCTTATATTTCGTTTATGCATCACAATGGTAGCTCCTTGGGAGTGTTTGCATAAGAACTTCATTATTTAAGAATATCATTTATCTGCTGTTCATATGACTTGCCTGTGGAATCTTCCAACTGACTTCTGTTCATGTGACGGGTGCATTCTAGTTCTAATTATTGTCTAGCTAGTGTTTATTTTGTGATACAGATCTGAGTGTATTGTCATGTTGGTTTTACTTATACAAAAGTAACAGGTTAAAATTTTGTTCATACTAATTTGGCTTGCGTTTCGTAGCCATATTTGATCGCTCAGGCCGATATGTTATTACTGGATCGGATGATCGTTTGGTGAAGATTTGGTCAATGGAGACTGCATTTTGCCTAACCAGCTGCCGTGGACATGAAGTAAGTTGGGAATGGCTATATAATTTGTGGTACTAGGTTTGGTTATATTCTACACTTGTCTTTGGCCTTTATTTTACTTATTAATTCTGATCATATGATTGAAAGGGTGACATTACCGACTTAGCTGTCAGTTCAAACAATGCTGTGGTGGCTTCTGCTTCTAATGACTACAACATTCGAGTTGTAAGAACTTTTTTACCGTACAAATAAATCTGTCCTGTTTCATATTTCTTGATGAGCAAATAGTTTTTCTTCTGTATTCCAGTGGCGCTTGCCAGATGGGTATCCTATGTCAGTTTTGCGGGGACATACAGGAGCTGTTACCGCCATTGCATTTAGTCCCAGGCCTGGTTCTATCTACCAGCTTTTGTCGTAAGCCTTATTCCCAACCTTTAAAACCTCCTATGATGCTGTTTATCTGCTAGTGTTTATGGATATTGCCTCTTTGCTGCAGAAAATTATTTCTCTAAATTGTAAACTACTTATGGTGAAAAATATTTGCACAAAATTCAGACACATGAGATATTCTCTCCATAACACATATCGCAGATCATTTACAATCTCCTTAACCACCTTATAGAACATAAAATGTTTCCCAGAAAATTAATCGAGGGAGGGGGGGGGGGGGGGGGGAGGCGGTGCTGAATTGAGTCGTTAAGCTTAGTAACTTTTTGAGACTCGGGGCTAAGTCAACCAAAAGAAAACAGGGATGTTTGTGCACCTGCTAGGTGTGGATTCAATGTTCTGTTTTCTCGCCCAGGACAGTGCGAAGATGAAAATCGAAGTGTGCTATCAAGACAAACGGAATGGTCTATACTGTGGCAAACAGATTGAGAATGATAATAAGGCTAGAAACAGAATTTGCAAATCACCAAAAAAAAAAAAACTTTATGGGACGGAAGAACTGCATACACAAGACGCTGCGATTTACAAGGTTCAGCAGCTGTCTGCATCCTTGCCCTTAGAAGAGCCTTTTGAGGATTACCAAATCTGACTATCTCACTTCTCTTTACCAGGTAGAGAAGAAACCTTTATACTTGTCCTTTTTGCAGGATTTAGACCAACCTTTACAATCTCTTTTCACAGGCTCAAACCTAATCTCTCACTTGCTATGGAGCAACACTCACACAGACTTCCAAAAAGTCCCACCTTCAATACAATCTCTTCTCAAGATATACAATCAGCTCAATACAGTGGTTTCTCTCCTGGACCGACAATACAGTGAAATTCTTCACTATAGGTTTGTCTAAAGAAAGATATATAATAAGCACACTCATTCTCTAGAGTAATGGATGAAGCAGGTGAATAAGTTCAACTTTCAGAGAATGATTTATTAAAGACTTTTTTTGCTATTCAGTGAAGAGTTGAAGTCTTGAATTAGTTATCCTTCTTTTCTCTCTAAGATTTTTCAAACAATTTCGAGTGAATGCTTGAAAAGCATTTCAAATATGATTGTAAGGACACTGGTGACTTCTCAAATGAGTGAGAAGACAGCATACTTTATAGTCTCAGGAAGATTATAGCCATTATTGAGCTTCAAAAATGTTGGGCAATAGCTGTAAGTGGAGCATCATACTTCATTTAAGTTTTAAACATGTTACCATACAAGCAACCCTCTGTTCCAAGTTGAGTGAGCAGACGTCTTGTTGGTCCAACCTGGGCATTTTGGAGTCCAGCTGTTAGCCAACTCAGCATGTTGGTGCTTCTAGAAGTCCCGTGGTCCGTATAGTCCATTTGCACCATTCGTTTTGAATTTAAATTGAAACTATTTGGCTCCGAAAAGTGAAAGCAAAGGGACCCTGAATGACTACCTTTTCCTTGAATTTGAATTTAGATGTGAGGGAAGCAACCAGTTTGTCTTCTGTTTGAATGCATGAAATTTTTTTCTGTTCGTAGAAGTATCAATTTACCTTTATATCATTGCTGGAGAAGATGATGCTTCTATGCTTGAATGAAGCTTGTATTCCTTCTTCAACCATTACTGAGGGCTAACTAACAGGCACTAACTAGATCTGAATTTTTTAATTTAATCTAAATATGAAAACAGAATTATAGATTCATGTATTGATTAACGAAAGATGCTAATCTTGTTCCTATGACCTAACAGTTTACCTAATGCAAAGTGGCAACTATGACTCAATATCATTATGCATTTCTTACTGCACCATTTTCAATATGCAGGTCATCTGATGATGGGACTTGTCGGATTTGGGATGCTAGGTCATCCCAAGGCAGTCCACGTATCTACATACCAAAATCAACAGATGCCACTGCCGGTAAAATCATTGCTTGTTTATAGCTGGTTTCTGTATAAATGTAATTCGCGTGATAAATTTACTGTGGGTGTTGACATTTAGTACAGGAAACAGCAATGCCCCCTCCACTAGTAATGGTCCCTCCTCAAGTAATGGTTCACACTCTATCTTATGTTGTGCTTACAATGCTATTGGAACCCTCTTTGTCACTGGTAGCTCTGACACTTCTGCAAGGGTACGCGTGAAGGCAGAAACTTTAGACTGGTTCTTACTCTTTTTGTGCTGTTATTCTTTGTCATTTGGGTATGGATAAATATTGCTAAAAATCCAGTTGGATTACTTTTACAAACCATAGCTGCTTGCAGGTTTGGAGTGTTTCCAAGTCTAATTCAGATAAATTAGAGCAACCGAATCATGAAATTGACTTATTGGCTGGCCATGAAATGGACGTCAATTATGTGCAGTTCAGGTTAGTCATAATGGTTAATAAATCCTTTTCTCCTTCAAAATAATTTATATGGCCACTTTTACTGCTTCTGCATGCAGTGGTTGTGCTGTGGCTTCAAGATCTTCAACCCCTGATACCTTTACAGAAGAGAACATTCCAAAATTTAAAAATTCCTGGTATATAACTTCTTTCCAAGTTGCATTATGTTATTGACACTTGAGCTAATTTTTTACTATTGACTCCTTAAATAGTTTTTCTGCATATTCCATAGAGAATACCTTGTACTTCCTTATCAACTATATCAACTTTAATTGCTTGAATATTAAAATTCCCAGGTTTAGCCACGACAATATAGTTACCTGTTCCCGGGATGGCAGTGCAATTATTTGGGTTCCTAGATCACGTAGATCTCATGTGAGTTCTTTTGGTTTTGTTCATCCTTAATGTTTACAGTATTAATAATTCGAGCGGAGAAATATTTCATATCTTGTGAAAATTTTGTTACAGTAGCCATTAGACTATCTCATTGCTGTGATTTTCTGTGTGCTTAAATTGGATTTAATGCTTGCGTGTTTAAGATACTACCGTCTGTATTCTTTCATTCTGTAATTCTTTGGCCAATTCAGGGAAAAGTCGGGCGTTGGACCCGGGCATATCATCTCAAAGTTCCTCCTCCCCCAGTTCCGCCTAAGCCTCCTCGAGGTGGTCCTCGACAGAGACTTCTTCCAACTCCCCGTGGTGTTAATATGATTATGTGGAGCCTGGACAATCGTTTTGTGCTTGCTGCCATCATGGGTAATCTTATTTACATTTATCTATTGGAAGGCTGTTATTGAAATGGTTCTTTGTGGCGGATCACCAATTATGAATATGTTATATACATCTTTTTCATAGTTTAAATGGTAAAGGCTTGTTGGTCCCTCCAATTGCCCAACCAATTGAGGTCACAATGGATCCTATGTGCCACATGCTGCAAGTACCTATTATCGTGTCCAACACAAAGGACAACTATTTCCAGCAGTGAGCATAGGCATGGCTACATGTCCCGTTAAATTTTTTGCCACCATTTTTGTCTTCTTATGGATTCGTTAGTAGCTATCTTGGACTGAATGGGTCCCCCCAGCTGCATGGCTACGTGTCATGGGGGACCCACGGTGGGCCCCCACCGTTTCAAAATTTGAAAACACACAAAGGAATGCTGTACGTGGTGTAAGCAGGGTTAAGAGTTGGGCCAAGTGGGGTGGGCTAGGTGCTGGGCCTCATTTTATTCAGAAAGGTATTGGGCCTGTTAAGAGAATGATGGGCCAGGTTCATGGTGAAAGTGGTTTAGCCCATCTTAATGGGCTGGGTCAGGAGAGTAGTGTGATGGGTCAGCCCATGGGTAACTCTAACCGACCCAAAGGCGATCCAGGCTTCGTGGATCCGGGTTTGGATAGAGACCTGGATCCGGACCCGTTTCTTGATGAATTTGATTGTGAATTGGAGGGTTTGACTCGGATTTTAGAGACGAATTCGATGGTAAGGGTGTCGTCTCCAGTGGTGGAACAATCGCAGGTGGAGGTCGATGGTTTCACGATGGCCTCTTGTCGGCGCAATACGAGGTAGAAGCAAAGGGGGGTGTCGCGTTTTTCATGCTTGGCTCAGAAATTTGTTTTTGATCATAGACAGCTTGGGTTTATTTCGCGCAGCTGTGATGAGAAGGGAAAGAGGATGGTGGATGGGCCTCGTCTTGTTCCAGTGACGAAGAATCACTCTATTGCAGGTGATGGTACGGCTGTGGGTACGAGGACTGTTCTTGCTGAGAAAGATGGTGCAGGGGAAGTTACTGATCTGAGGCTTTTGGATGAGTCTGGTAAGTTATGGGCTGATTTAGATGATGGCTTTGTATCTGAATTTTCCTCCTATGATGGTTTGGGATCGAGCAGTGAATGGGGGTGTTCGGCTTCACTGATGGGTGTGATTCATGCAATAATGGGAGGGAGTTGGTGTTGAATGAGAAGTTTAATTCAGAGAATGGGTGTTCTGATCTGGTTTCGGGTGGCAGGGAAAGGAATGAGGAATGCTCGATGAATATGAAGGTGATGGAAAATGTGGTACCCGTTGCGGTTGATCGTTCGGACTTTATTGCTGAGAATTGTGTTAAAGAAACTGTGGTTGATGTGGCCAGGGACGGAGCCAGAAAAAAATTCATCGGGGGGCAACCTTAAAAAGTGATAAATACATTAAAAAAATAATAATAATAAGGAAAATAGTTCAAAATACATTGATAATTCATTTAAATAAAATTACAATTGTCCCCGATGACTTTTCATATCTTGAAAGCGTTGTATGATAACTTCATTATCTAGGCCAACATAGATATCTTTTTCAATATAGGCTACCAAGCTATCACTCATTCATTCATCTCCTATCTTATTGCGGATTCGAGTCTTGATGATTGTCATAACATAAAATGCCTTCTCTACAGTGGCAGTAGCATTTGGTAGGGTCAACGTCAATGTCATAAGAAAATAAACTAGTGAATGCACCTTGTTTCTCTTGGTAAATAATTAAATTGTTATTTTAGGCTGGGCTTTAATTCTAAGAAGTGAGTTGTGGGCTTTAATTAAATTATAAGTTATTTTGGGTTGGGTTAATTGGTCGTGGCCTAGTGGGTTAGATAGATTAGGAATTAGGGTTCCCATTAATTATTTGTTAAACTAATTTATATATTACATATAATTTTTAGGTATTTTTATTTTTTTGCCTAATAATTTTACCTTTAAATTTTTTTGATTCAAATCTTTGAACTTGAGGGGCAATAAGCAAAAATTTAAAAGAATTTAATGGGGGTCAAATATAAATTTTTTCTATAAACTCCTTAAAAATAATTTGAATTACTATTATAAATATATATATATATAAAAAAAAAATTAATGGGGGTCAATTGCCCCTAAGCCACATACGTGGCTCCGTGCGTGGATGTGGCGTCCATTTTGGGGGTTAAGTTTGGAATTCATAAAGCTAAAGGGGAGGATATGATTTTGGCTGTAATAGAGGATAAGGTGGAAGAGAACAGTGGAGAAGAAAGGGCCTTAGTAGTGCATCAACCGTCGTCGTATTGGAAAGGTGAGAGAGAATTGCATAATTTAGTATGCACTATTAATTACCATGGGTTATGTAGTGGATCGCGGGGTAACGAAAGGGGAAGGAGTGAAGGGAGAAGGAGGGGTGAGGCATGTTAAAAATTGTTTCCTGATGTTGACACGAATAGTTTCATGGAATGTCCGGGGTCTCAATAGCCCGGAGAAAAGGAAGATGGTTAGATTGGTGCTCGGAAAATGGAATGCCCAGGTTGTTTGTTTACAGGAGACAAAGTTGGATGTGGTGACGAACAGATTGGTTCGAAGCTTGTGGGGTAATCGTTTCGTGGAATGGTCCTTTTTGGCTTCGAATGGTGCTTCGAGGGGTGTGATTGTGCTATGGGATAGGAGGTGGATTTCTTTAAGGGATTCGAGCACGGGTCGCTTCTCGGTTTCCTGTTCATTCACTATGGTTGAGGATGGTTTCTCTTGGGTGTTCTTAGTAGTTTATGGACCTAGGGAGGATGGAAATGTGGGAGGAACTTGGGATGATTAGGGAGGTGTGGAGGTTACCCTGGTGTATAGGTAGGGATTTCAATGTTGTTCGGTCGCCTTCGGAAGGATCTCCGGGTGGAAGGTGGACTAGGGCTATGATAGACTTCTCTGCGTTCATTGATAGACAGGCATTGCATGATCTACCCCTTAGTGGTGCGTCCTTTACCTGGTTTAGCTGCAGGGAGATCCCGACTTATTCTCGTTTTGATTGGTTCTTGGTATCTGGGGACTGGGATGAGCATTTCCCGAGTGTTATTCAGACCATCGCCACTCGATTCACATCCGATCATGCTCCTATCTTTCTAGATTATGGGGGTATTTCTGCAATGAAGTCTCCATTCAGGTTCGAGAACATGTGGCTTAGGGCCGAAGACTTTCAGCAGAGGTTGTTGGAGTGGTGGGCTTGCCCTGTTAAATCAGGTTCTCTTAGTTTTGTCTTGGCTTCAAAGTTGTGTATCTTGAAGTCATCGCTTATTACATGGAACAAGGAGGTGTTTGGCAACCTTGTGTGGCGCAGGAATATACTTTTGGCAGAGATTGATGATATTGATAGAGCTGACTTGAGCGGGGGGGATTGATGAGACTAGGAGATTGAGGAGAGCGCAGTGCTTGACAGATATTGAGGAGATTTCCATTCAGGAGGAGATTTCATGGAGACAGAAATGTCGGCCTTTATGGCTAAAAGAAGGGGATCGGAATATAAAATTATTTCATCGTTCGGCGAATGCGCGTAGGAGAAAGAACTTTATTGAGAGTTTAACTGTGGAGGGTTTTTTGCTCTCCTCTGAGGAGGAGATTCGGTTGGGGATTCCTTCATACTATCAGAAGCTGTTTACCGAGACCGAGAGTTGGAGGCCAAATTTGGATGGACTTATGTTTGATTCTATTGAGGAGGGGGATCGGGATAGATTGGAGATTCTGTTCTCGGAGGAGGAGGTGCTAAAGGCTCTGAAGCAGTGTAATGGTTATAAGGCTCCTGGTCCCGATGGGTTTACGATGCGATTTCTCCTCGAGTGTTGGCCTACTGTTCAGGAGGAGGTGATGGCTACGTTTAGAGCTTTTTATGAGGAGGGTTGTTTTGTGAAATCTCTTAATGCCACTTTTATATCTTTCTTCCCAAAAAAATGAGGGGTGAAAGACATTAAGGATTTCAGACCTATTAGCCTCATTGGGTGTGTGTATAAGTTGATTGCGGAGGTCCTTTCTTTTAGGATGCGTGGTGTGCTGGATGGGATTATTTCGGAATCACATAATGCTTTTGTTGGGGGCCGTCAGATTCTGGATTCTGCCATTATCGCTAGTGAGGTCGTGGATGCCAGGATTCGGAGCAGTATTACCGGGGGTGTTGGTGAAATTGGATGTGGAAAAGGCGTATGATCATGTGCATTGGGGGTTCCTCCTTTATATGCTGAAGAGATTGGGATTCGGGGAACGGTGGTGCAAATGGATTCAGTTCTGTATTTCTTCGACCCGATTCTCAGTGATTGTGAATGGGTCCCCTTCGGGCTTTTTTGGAAGTTCTCATGGTCTGAGGCAGGGCGATCCCCTTTCTCCGCTGTTGTTTCTTGTGGTGATGGAGGCTTTTAGTCGGATGATGACTCGAGCTACGGGGTTGGGTCTTCTTCGTGGATTCAGGGTGGCCGATGCTGCTTCCCAGTGCGTGGATATTTCTCACTTGCTCTTTGTTGATGATACTTTAGTGTTTTGTGATGCGGATGAGGCTCAACTACGGTATCTTCGGTATATTCTGATTCGTTTTCAAGTGGTTTCTGGTTTGAAGATTAATACTAGCAAGAGTTTTATGATTTTGGTGGATGAGGTGTGTACTGTGACGGTCTTGGCTACTGCGCTGGGGTGTAGGGCGGATTCGCTCCCTTCAGTGTACTTGGGGAAGCCGTTGGGATCATCTGGTCAGAGACAGACGTGTTGGGATTCCGTGGTGGAGCGTGTGAAGAGCCATCTGACGGGTTGGAAGCGACAGTATCTTTCCAAGGGTGGGAGACTTACCTTGGTAAAGCGTACGCTATCCAATCTTCCTACTTATATGATGTCATTATATCAGATCCCTTGTGGAGTGGCGTAACGGATTGAGAGGATTCAAAGGTTGTTTCTATGGGGTGGAGGTAGGGAGAGTCGATCCATCCCTTTGGTGTGATAGGAGTCTGTTTGTCGATCCGTTCAGGATGAAGGTTTAGGCATTCGCCGGCTGAAGTCTTTCAATGAGGCTCTTTTGGAAAAGTGGTTTGTGGTGATTTGGGGCTGAGAGGAACCGCATGTGGAGGAGAGTGATTGCCTGTCGCTATGGAGAGGCGGGTGGTGTTCTGATGAGGTCAGGGGTCCGCATGGGGTAGGGATTTGGAAGGGCATCCGGCAAGGATGTGATTCGTTTGCTCCGTTTATCAGCTTCAAGGTGGGTGACAACCGTTTTGTGGGCTTTTGGACTGATTGGTGGTGTGAGGAGGTTACTCTTGCGTCTGCGTTCCCTCAGTTGTTCAGGATCGCTCGGGATCGACATGCTTCGGTAGTTGACTGTTATCGCTTTGATACCAGGAAGCTTGTGTGGGATGTCCGATTTGTGCGTTACTTTCAGGATTGGAAGCTTGAGGAAGTCTCTAATCTGTTGGAGCTCTTGTATTCTCTGAGTATTGGGGGAGGGCCGGACTTTTTGGTTTGGAGACCGACGGCTTCTCGGAGTTTTTCAGTTTCCTCTTTCTTTGGGTGTATCTCGCCGAGGGTGGAAGTGTCTTTTCCTTGGAGGGCGGTCTAACGCACAAAGGCCCCTATCAAGGTTGCTTTCTTCACGTGAACGGCGGCATGGGGTCGCATTCTCACATTGGATATTTTGAGTCGGCGGGGCATGCTCTTAGTCAATCGATGTTTTCTATGTAAGAGGGATGGGGAATCCACTGATCACCTCCTTTTGCATTGTCCGATTGTTTATAACTGTTGGTGTCTTCTTTTCACTCTATTCGGAATTCAGTGGGTGATGTCGGCCTCGATTCGTGATGTTCTGGCCTCTTGGTGGAGTGCGCCGATTGGGTCTCATGCTAGATCGGTTTGGAGGACGTCCCCTCTCTGTCTTTAGTGGAGTCTTTGGTTGGAATGTAATAGGCGTTGTTTTGAGGGAGTGAAGTCGCCCTTGGGGGTGATTAAAGATATTTTTATATCTAGTTTGTTTAGTTGGGTGGAAGGGCGAAATTGTAAATCTTTAGATGAGAAGATAGAGTTTTTGGGTTCTCTTGGCCTGTAGATTTCTTGTAAGGGGTTGCCCCCCCCCCCCCCCCCCCCCCCCCCCCCCCCCCCCCCCCCGGCGCCGCCCGTTTTGGGTGCTTTTTGTTTATAAAATACTTACTTATCAATGGACTGTAGGATTCTTTGGGCCTGTATATACACAGAGCCGAAGCAATCTGTTGGAGAATAGTTGCGATAGGATTATGGTCAGACTGGGGAAGATTAAAATGAAAAATGAAAATCATAAAACTATATATTTATCTGATGTATAATTTTTTTTCACTATGGGTTATCATGCCATGCCATGCGATTCAGATGAAGATAATGGGAAAGCTAACATCTTATTCTACTTATTATAAGGAGACATAGTTACTTTGGGCAAGTGTAAGATCCTTTGATTTATTTAATGAGATCTGAGCAAGTGTTTATTGCTTTTTGGCTAGTGCTGAATTCAATAGGTTAATCTCATCAACTCTTGAATGTAAATACATTAGTTTGAACTGTGGCTTCTGTTACAACTTGCAAGTGGAGGTGGTGGTGGCTATGATGGATTGTGGCTGGAGTATTGGTGGAGAAGAGAAAAAACTTCTGGTTGGACTGTTAGTTCATTAGGGGCAATTTTATCATTCGCAAAGTGTAGTCTTTGGTTTCACATTGACTTTATTTAGAAAGATCGGATACATGATCAAGGGGGTCGATGTGCAAGTGGTTTTGAAATCATAAGGAATAAAATGAGCTTACTAAATGGCAGGGGATGACCAGTGAAGGAAAGAGGAGAGAATGAACTCCCTTTTCCGTGTCATAAAGATTCTTTAACCATAACATTCTGAGGGCTGAATCCTTCCCAATTTTGAAAAGTTTTGGAACCTGCAACACTCAGGGGTACTTCTCTGTGATGAATTTTTCTTCCTCAGTACTTCTTTTTTATTTAGAACAGCCTTTGAAGGAGATAGAGATAGTTGTGACATCCTCTGTAACATATCGAGCTTTTAGCATAGATGGTTGCCCTCATTGTATCACAGCACGCAGGGTCCTGTGCTCAAACCTCGCCTTCACCCTAATAATTCAAATTGAATCGTGTATTAGACTGAAAGAAGGCTACACGTGAGGGGGTGTGTTAAAGGATTTAAAAATGAAAATTACACCCTCTCTATCGGCTTAGAGTACGTGGTTCTCAATATCTTTTTACTTTCATCAATAGGCCCTCAGAGCAACCGTATGAAAATATGCTTGAGGAGTAGCTATATCTGTTATAATATATTTCTTTATACATAGGTTTCCATTTTCTTTTGTACAGTGGCTACATACAGTAATTCTAGATTAGTAGCACGTTTTCCCTATGTTTGTACGTTCTCTCTGATGGATGATGGTTACCAGCAATTTTCCTTCTAGTTGCTCTCTGAAGCTCTCCCACGTATCCTGGATTTACTTATTGGAGTTTGGCGGATATTTTTTTATTTCTCTTATATTATAACCATAGGTGTTTTTTTTTCGTGCAGATTGCCGAATATGTGTTTGGAATGCTAGTGATGGTAGCTTGGTGCATTCCTTGACTGGTCACAGTGCTTCTGTAAGTGGTGTGCAACTTTTTAACATATTATGGTTATAATTTTCGAATGGTGCAGAAAACATGTCCCGACTGCTAAATGGGTGTGGGGGAAATATTCTGTAAAAAACCCGCATAAAGTCAGAATTTAGTAACTCAAAAATTCCATCATTCGATTTCCATGCTACTTGGGTTCAGTTTTTGGAACTCTTTTGTAAATTCAATCTTGTGCCTTTTGCTAGTCACAGTATATATGTTGTGTATGCTACTTCTTTGTTCTTGGCTGGCTCGAGGTCTGTCTGCTTATTCTCTGCTGCATTGTAGTTAGTTATGTTCCTTTTGATCTGCAACATCTAATAAGCATTTCATGTTACGCCGGTTATTTAAAAAAATTAAATTATAAATTACAGCAGGAGATAAGGTAGAACTACATTGATTAAAAAAGAAAAAAAAAATTTATTTACGCCTTATTGACATTTGGATTTATCTTGCAAAAAGTTTCTCAGATCAATCATGCTCATTTTTTGCTGGAAATTCTTGAGCTAACTCTTGAAGCTCGATCTCTCCCGCGGATGGACCATATAGCCAAAAAAAGGAGATTTGAGAAAAGATAGAAGAGGAAGACGTGTTTTTATGGACCCTTCTTTGGTAGAACTAATTCTTTCTTGTAAAGAACCCGTTGTTCTTTAACGTGGAGCAATACTACTATAATATAAAGTTTTAACCCCTACCCCGGGGGCCTCAAAGAGTCTGTTCAAGGACCCGGCTCCCGCGATGACATTTGCACACTTAAATCTTTACCAATTTTTTTCTGGTTGTCTACTTCACAACTTAGGTCTTGGTTCAACTTCTCAGTTTTGCCATTTTCTAGAATGCTTGCTGCACCCTACCTGAAATATTTGCACTCTGTTGATTTTCACATTCCCTTTCCACTACCCCTGCCTTCCATATGAATCATGGCTCTCTTCATGACTAGTGTAGTTTTGCTATGCATGAACAACCCATTTTAGTCTATTCTCTCTCATTATATCTCCAACATGTAGGGCTTCCACCATCCCATGATTGTATCAAATCAATTTCTCTTTCTTGTCTTACCAAACATTCAACTAACACTTGGGCTTAAATGGTATGTGTGGTGTCCGGGTAACTGTACATATCCGGAGTTTGCAAACAATCAGAGAGTCCAAAGTCTCTAGTTGGTGGGTTGATGATTTCTTACCAAATAATATGTATACATATATGATATACCTATCAACTTCTGTACTTCAACTCTGCTTATGTTATGTTCATGTTCTCTAGATGCCCAGCATGTAAATTGATATCATAGAGCAAGTTTTTTATTTTCAGTGTGGTAACACTATGGCTGAGGGTGAAGAATGAGTTTTCTGGACTCAAATTTCCATAAATGGTGTAATAGCTATTTATAGAATTTACCTTTAGGTTTAAATATTTAAGTCTTCTACTCTGTATTCCAGAATTGCATCTCCTCCTTTTTTTTCTTGTTAGATATCACACGCTTGCATTCAGATGTCAACATTCAGATGTCAACAACAGGATTCTAACCCCTTATTTCTCCCTATGAAGCACAGATACTTCTACAAGAGCAACGTACCTATATCGTATTTACATCTAGGATACCGATACTCCTTAGATACTCGCATATACATGTCCGATACTTCGTAAACGTATTCGTAATTTCATAAACGATTTTCTAATTTATAACATGTATCTAATACTTCTCAATATGTCAATCGCGCATCCTATACTTATCAGATACTTCATAATACATTTTTAACAAGTTTTAATCGTTACTCACTTTTCCTATACTGGGATTATAGTATAATTGTTAAGAAATTTTCAGTTTTTATTAAGTGCTGACAACATATGCTTTTGCAGTGTTGTAGAAAAGAACTCCTATGTTATATTAATGATTGCCTTTAGGTTCATAGTATTGTATACAATTAATTATAATTTTATTTTAATATATTAAAGAGTGTAAATTTTCTGTTGTATCCCGCCGTGCCTGTATCTTAATTATTTTAGACTTGTCGTATATCCGCATGGGTATCGTATCGTATCTGCACCCAATATCCATATCAGTGCTACATAGATTTCTTCTTTGAGGGAGGAGTTTTAATGCCGCCGAGCCATTGACCCATTGCTTTAATTCTCTAAGCAACACCATCTATGCGATCAGTTCTAGTTTCTTTTTACATTTTCCCTTGACTAAGCTGGTAGAATTTCCTAAAAAAATTCTAATGCTTAGCATGGTAGATAGTCTTGATCAATACTTCCAGATCCATCCAACTGATTAGTTAAACTTAATTTCATTATGCTCTAATGGCTTCCTGCTATACTTTTGTATCCTTGGCAGACTTTTGTTTTGGATGTTCATCCTTTCAACCCTAGAATTGCAATGAGTGCTGGGTACGATGGGAAAACCATTGTGTGGGATGTAAGTTTCTGGTGCTTAATTTTATATAAGTAGGTTTTGGCTAGTAAATTCATGTTGTTATATTTCTATTGGTGATTCTTTTCTTGTTGGGTGCTTTAATGTTCTGTGGTTATAGATTTGGGAAGGCACTCCTATCCGCATATATGAAATTGGACGCTTCAAGTTGGTTGACGGAAAGTTTTCTCCGTAAGTGATATATATTGAAGCCTACTAATTTTCAGTTCTTTGATATTATTTTGTAACTTATTTATGTATTACTTTTTTTTCCTTGTTGAAAATAAAATTGCTTTTATTACATTGAAAATTTTCCGATAGTCCTATCTAGTCCTTTCATCTATAAAATATATGGAAACCCAACCTGTGGTGGATCCGGGGCACAAGGTCAAAGTGCTTGATCCTTTTCTCCATACTTTGAGATTTCACTATTTTATTTTTCGTTCTTATGATGTATGCGTTGAATATTTGTCCCTATTTTTGTTTGCTTACAGAATTTCTACTTTGATTGGTATGCTTGTACAAAGTCCCTCTTAGGTCTCCAACCCAGGATAATTTTCTTTGCAATTGGTCAATATTCATTCTGAAGAGTGTTATCTTCTGTTACTAATATTTGTTGGAGGCACTGTTTCATAAGGTTTTGGTATTAGAGGACATGTCAACTGTTTCTGAAGTCCTCTAACCCTGGCCCATGGTTTTAGATGTGATATATTTTATGTCGTGCACATCAATCACCTTCAAGAAACTTTTTTCCCTAGAGTTTGAATTATGGTTTTGTAAGTCTTTTTAGGTGGTAAACTGTAGAAACAGAAGCCCATTTACTGTACACTGTAGGCATGCTCACATAATCTTGATCTTTTAGCAATTCTCTGCAGCTAATATAATATAGTCAAGTAAGAAACCCGACTATTCCTTTGTTACTAAGTTAATAATTTATGAAGAAGCGAGGAAGAATGTAAAAGGGAGATAATGAGAAGTTTCACAGCCTCTAATAATAATTTACACGTGAAGAATTTCAATTAAGGGAAATCTTGTGTGGGTTTAGTTGGACACTGGTCTTTCTTTCAGTTCTTACCTAAAAAATCTGTTAATTACCAACTACTCTAAAAGCTTAAGTTATTTAGAGAGGGTGCAACTTAAATATTTATATCCTTCAAGACGCCCCCTCACGTGTGGCATTCTTTTGGTCCAATACGTGAAATAACAAGTTTTCAACAAAGGGTGGCGGCGAGGTTCGAACACGAGACATTTGGCTCTGATACCATATTAATTACCAACTCCTCTAAAAGCTTAAACTATTAGAGAGGGTGTGACTTAAATATTTTTATCCTTCAACAAAATCCTAGTATAAAAGATTGGTCCATCCTAGGTCCTCAAGAAGTTCAATAATATTTCTTACAAAATTGAGCCTCCTCCAAATATTTTTGCTCACCATGTCTGGGGTTGACTAATTAACTACTTTTTTGTATTCAAACTTACCAATACTTCAAATTAAAATCATCACAGAAAATGAAAATCTACTCAATTCATAGCCAAAACATGCATGAAACACATTGAGCAATAGAACAATGGGCACAAAGATGTTTTTACGTGTAAAACCAAATCTGGGAAAACATGGACCTAAGCCAGATTCAATTTTTTTTTTTGGCCTTTCACTACATGGACAACCATGGACGTAGCCCAGATCCAATTTTTTCCTGCCTCTCGTTACATGGACTTCTGAATTTGTAGCTTTTAGTAAATGTATGCACATGACTCTTATAGTCTTACTAAATATTCTTTTTATATTATTACTTTTGTATCCTGTCAAAATATTTAAAATGATAGCCATTAGCCTTTATCGGACTTTTTTTTCCCGGTAACCTAGGGACGGGACATCAATTGTACTTTCAGATGAGGTTGGTCAACTTTATTTCCTTAATACAGGCCAAGGTGAGTCCCAGAAAGATGCAAAATATGACCAGGTATAAAAAATATTGATCTGTTGTGATTGGTATCTTCAGTAAATTAGATTCTTAGCAACTTCTTTACGATGGATGTTTTCTTTAATCCTTCCAACAGTTTTTCCTTGGGGACTATCGTCTACTTGTCCAAGACACTCAGGGAAGTACTCTCGATCAGGTTAGTTGACCATTTGTTGTTGTGTTTTGTTGGCTCCCCTATGCTTCTTGCTTTCGAGCCCTTCCTGTGCCCAGTCCATATCTGTATGTAACAAGAAATGCATCTATGTGATTTATTTATTTTTTGATAAGTAAGTATGAGATCTATGTGATTTATTATATACTACCTTCAATATGTGCAACAATTTAGGGGGGAGTACTGATGATTTGGGGACATTATGTCAGTTTTGAAAAATATGTATCTCTAATATTAGTATTTTTTTATTTTTTACACAAATTCTGCTGGATTTTGGGATCTTGATTCATTAAGGTTATGCATCAGCGTGTGTCTAATTTCAGGCCGAAGATCTGCTAGTTGCTCTATATTATTATATGTTTAGTAGATTTATGTCACATCTGATGCAGGAGACACAGCTTGCTCCACACAAAAGGAATATTCAAGATCCTCTTTGTGATTCAAGTATGCTTTACAACCATTATTTATGAGGTTTTTTCTAGGACCATTGTTTGGTAAAACACGTGACATCTTTTAATGGAATGGCAGCTATGGTTCCGTATCCTGAACCATATCAGAGTATGTACCAGAAACTTCGGCTAGGTGCACTGGGAATTGAGTGGCGTCCTTCATCCATAAAATTTGCCACTGGCAATGATGCTGGATTGGGCCAATATTATCAAATGTTGCCATTGGAAGACTTGGATGGACTGATTGAGCCACTACCAGAGTTTATAGATGCCATGTACTGGGAACCAGAAAATGAAGTGATAAATGATGATACTGATTCAGAGTACAATGTTCCCGAGGAATACTTCAGCGAGGGTGAGCACGAAAGTTTAAGTGCCGGCACATCTAGTGAACCAGAATGTAGTTCAGAAGACAACAAGGATGAACGAAGTCATAAGAATGTCCTCCGAAGATCAAAAAGGAAAAGGAAAAGGATCAAGGCTGAAGTAAGTATTGCATTCACAAATATTACTTTAGTTTCTTGTTGGCACTGGCTTGGCATTGAGTACAATTGTTTTTTAGGTCAAGTTGATGACTTCTTCTGGAAGGCATGTTAGGAAGAGAAATTCGGATGAGCATGATGGCACCTCATCTGGGAATAAAAGAACTAAGAAATCAAACAAAGGCCGCAAAACATTGAAAGGAAATTCTTCGAAAGCAAAGTCACTGCGATCTCAGAGGCTTGCTGCACGCAATGCCCTAAATGTTGTTTCTCATATCACAGAAGCTTCTACAGAAGAAGAAGATGAAGGTGTGTTAGAAAATGATTCATCAGAAAGTGAGTTAATGCTGGAAGATTCCGACATTCAGAGCCATGAACACGATATCAACTTGCAGAATGTACAAGAGATATATTCAAAAGCTGAACAAACATCCTTAGACCCTGAGCATGTAGCCAGTGCTCCCAAAGTCGAAGCATCTCAGACAAATGTTGAGAGCAGGAAAAGGTTGGTCATAAAGTTTTCACTTCGTAATTCTAAGACGCCTGTGCCTTCAGCGGAGAACTCAGCAACCCATTGTCACAATCAGGGTGACTTAGCGTTATCTTCTCAACCGACTCTAGAAACTCCAAAAGAGAACTGGATCAAACTAAGCTCAGAGGACTCAGAGTCATCATCTCCAAATGTGATTGGTGGGGAGTTGTCTGCAAATCAGAACATAACTAACTGTTGTGACAGAGAACATGAAAAAGTTGAGGATCATTTGGAGACAGCAGTAGATTATAGGCACGCAAAAATCAAATGGGGAGAGGTCAAACTACGCACATCCAAAATGAAACCTGAAGATCTCATAACAACAGACACGGCTGGATTTAGTGGAAGTTTTGATGTCCGTGATGGAAACACGAATGATGTCAATGATTATGGTAAACCTGGAATGGGATATGGCGACCCTTTTTCCCGTTCAGAGATTCAAGATCATGGAGGAACAGTGTTGACTGAGGCTTGCAAGAATAAGGAACAGTCTCAAACTGGTGCATCAGGGGATATGGATATTGCAAGAAGTGAAGAGTTTACTCGTGAATGTTCGTTTCAATCTCCCCAATGGAAATTTCCCCCCCTGGATGACCTCCAGCAAACAGGTAGTGCTTCTGCAGCCTTTCATCATGACAATTTCAACAAGGAATACAAAGAGAGTTCTGGTTCTGATATATGCCAAAATTATGACTCAGCTGTCAGTATGATCCGCTCTCATGAATTGAAAGAGAACCCTCCATCCAAGCCAACAAAGTTGAAAATTACATCAAAGAATAGTTTGCGGGACCCCAGAGGCCCTTTAAAACTGAAGTGTAAAGTCCAAACTGGTGCTGGTGATGATTCAGCGTCTGAAAGTCACTCATGCATGAAGCAGAATCTGGTCTTCGGACTACCAAAAGAGGATGAAATCGCCGACCGACCATGGTCAAAGCAAAAATTAGATTCTCATTCAGACACCAAAATTGATGTTGCAGTTTACAAAGAGAATAACTTAGATAGGGCTAGAACTAATCCAAAAGATTTTCATGGTGTCTCAAAACCCACCAGCCATAATCAGGACTCGGGATTTGATATCCAGGAAGCGGTAACTGATGAAATGCGGAGAACAAGATCCGTGAGGTTGAAGGCAACTTCAACCTCACGGGAGACGCGTGATATGAACAATGTCGATAAGGTGAGAGATGGTCATAAATCAGTGAAGACATCAAGAAGTGCAGAAAATCCCTCCAAGAAAGCATTTGACCAGCTCCCATCGGATGAGATTTTACATCCAAAAATGACACTCAGATCCAAGTCTACTAGAAGCAAAGAAGGTGGGAATTATGATGACCCAAGTTGTTCAGCAGGGAAGAAAACACCAACAAAATCAAATTGGCTAATGTTGTCTGAGCAGGAGGAGGGTTTTCGTTACATCCCTCAGTTAGGTGATGAAGTTATATACTTAAGACAGGTAATTCTGGTTTTCTGTTATTAATTGTTCTGAACAGTCGTGTCTTTCTATTTTCTATGTAAGTTTCCCAGTTGAAGTGATTTATGCTTGCTATTCCATGATTCTCAGGGCCACCAAGAATATCTAGAGTGGACCAACTCATTAAAGTTGGGCCCATGGATGTCAAACAAGGGAAACATCAGAGCTGTAGAAACTTGTTCCGTTGAAGGACTTGATTATGCAGCAGCTCCAGGCTCTGGGGAGAGCTGCTGTAAACTTGATCTTAAATTTATAGATACTTCTTCTAGTGCGTTCGGTAGGACATTTAAGCTGACTCTGCCAGAACTTATTGATTGCCCAGATTTTTTTGTTGAGAGAACATGGTATGATGCTGCGATTAGGAGAAACTGGTCCTCTAGGGATAAATGCCTGGTGTGGTGGAGAGATGAGAGTGGGGAAGGAGGCAAATGGTGGAAATGTAGGATTCAATCTTCAAAGGATAAATCACACGAGTTCCCTGGCAGTCCTTGGGAAAGATATGTTATTCAGTACAAGAATGAACCAGAACCCCGATTACACAGTCCTTGGGAACTATATGATCCTGCTAGTCCTTGGGAGCACCCCCATATTGATTTTGAGATAAAAAATAAGCTGCTGTCTTTATTCAATAAATTGGAGCACTCAGCAAGTAGAAATCAGGTACTCCTTTTTTGGTTTTTAATTATGCTGTGTTTGAATTGCTTCGACATTTGCATATGTAGACTCAGTAGTTGTGATTAGGGATCCATGATACACGGTGGAGTTAGTGTCAACTGACCAATTGGAAATGCTGCAGGATAAATATGGAATTCTAAAATTGGAACAAGTTGTCAAGAAATCGGATTTCGTGAACAGGTACAATTTTGTGTAGCCTTTTCTTGTTCCAATTGTGTTCATTTGTGTAGCCTTGTGTTGATACAGAGCAATCCAATGGCATCAGCTAACACATGAAATGATTACTTGATGCCGTGTGTCCGGCAATGGAAAACGACATGGCTCTGTGAGGTTTCCAATTACCCCTAATGCTACTTCCAGGACATGTCTGGAAAATGTCCAAGAGGTGGAACTCCAAGGCATAATATGCTTTAGAACTGACAATTTGACCGCCCCTGTGTTAACCACCCAACTGCTCTAAAAGATTAAGCTTTTAGAGAGGGTGTAACTTTAAATATTTATATCCTTCAACACGCCCCCTCACATGTGGCCTTCTTTTTGATCCAACACGTGAAACAACAACAGGTTTTAATATGGGTGACGGTGAGGTTTGAACATGAGACCTTTGGCTTTGATACCATGTTAACCACTCAACTGCTCTAAAAGATTAAGCTTTTAGAAAGGGTGTAAGTTAAATATTTATATCCTTCAACCACCTGTTGGTACTTATTGGGATGGATGATAATAGTAGTAAGTTAAGATAAAATAAAAGGAAAAATAAGACCACATAGTAAATGACATGGGGGTTCCTGCCCTTCCCTTCCATGTTTATGTATTACATACCCAGGTCTTTCTTTCTTCATGTTTACATTTTTTATTGTTTGAAAAGTAAGGATAATAAAATAATCAAGTAAAATAGAACAGAATAGATGACATTTTTGAAGTTTTGAGTCGTACCTTTGAAGGTGGGTTTTCAACCCGGAAAAATGACAAACCATAATATAGAGGAATCAATAGGATCATGAGATACTATAAGATTGTACGCCCTAACTTCAACCCATGTTCTGAGCAACAAGGGTTGGATAGTGCTTTGGCAAATCCAGAAGAGTGAGGTGTCCCCTGGGGCATGCAGTGTTCCCTTCAGCCCTAAGATTCCTATTGACATACCTAATTGCCACCTGAGCTTGAGTTTTCTTGACCTTTTGGACAGAGTTCTTGCCATACTACGGAGAAACGCCATGAAAATATAGCACTCAAAACAACCATGCTCATGTACAAAGCAATAGAAGTATCCAAAGCAGTCTAGCATTCCTTTCTTTCCAAATGTTTCACAGAAACAGTAGAAAGAAGCTCCTTATAAGCTTTGCCTTCATTGACCTGCCATTAGAACATCTCAAGAACCAATTGGAAAGCTAACCGAAGGATAAGAACTGATGAGGAGGTTGTGTATGTGCTATCTAAAGAAGTCAGACTAATTATCTGTAATTGACTTGTATCTATCTATACAGAATACTTAACCACCTTCTGATTTGAAGCTTGAGTTAATTGTACATTACTTCTAAATTTGTTCTGCCAGAAGGTTTTTGAAACAATATAAAATTTATATTTATAAACTTGGGACTATCCTAGAACACACGAGACATATATTGTTAAATGCACGCATACATGCTTCCTTTCGACTTTAGGATTCAAACGAACTTTGTTTTTGTTGTGGTTAGTTCAATGCAATGCATTGGCCAAAGTGACTAAGTTCTGAGTAATCACCCGCACTGAATTCATGCAGGTATCCAGTTCCATTGTCTTTCAAATTAATCAAGCGAAGGTTAGAAAAGGACTACTATCGGAGCTTGAAAGCAATGGAGCATGACTTCATGGTAATGCTATCCAATGTGCAAGATCACGTTGGCAAGAATGTAGAATTTGCAACAAAGATGAAGCGTCTATCAGATTGTTTTCATAGAACAATGTCAAAATTGTAAAAATTCTCTTCTTTTTTTTTTCTGGTTTTACATTTTACACAAATACAATCACTTCTACAGTGAAAAGTGGAATGCAGGTTGTTGACGTGGAAAGTGGCCAAGCAAATGGCGTTGTGTGATTGGACGGATTATCACATACTAGGTAATTTTTTATTTGATAATAGATTCATTTGGACTTGGGAACAACAGATCACAGTAATCAAGATGTAATTGCGATGACTGCAAATTGAAGTTATGTTAGAGTTTGTGAAAGAGTATATGATGGGTTTTTTTGGCACATTACCTGAATCTGTTGGTCTCATGGCTGGTTTTTTTTAGAGTAAATCTTTATCTAGAACCATCTTTTGTTGGCCAACTTATGTTCCTTGAGTTAAAACTACCAAGCTGTTGGTTACCAGCTGATGATATATCACTTTCACTTTATATTATATGTGACTCTGTGTGGGAGTACAATTTGTAGTTGTGAGAGCCCACACTGTTAAATATATAGGAGAAGTGCAACATCTTAAGCTAACCTCACCATCAGAATCTCTTTATCTTGTTTGTTGGGTGGCCATATTCAATACTTGTTGCAACATTTTGGTATAATGCTTTGATTGCAAGCTTGGCCTTTTTGTTTCCATATTAATCAAAGTTTTCAGTTACTTGTATTCAAGTTTTCACCCAACGGTCATGCCAAACTGTTGAACCAATTTGCTTCACTTGTATTGTTCATTCGGTTGCATTTATTATCTGGTAATATATATATATATATATATATATATATATGTTGGGGAAGTTACATCCATGATCCACCTTCTCCTCTGATTCAAGTCTGAATAACCTCGTTCTATCCTATTATAAAATGTGAATTTTTTTTTATGATATCATGCTTAATATGTATTTAAAACCCGAAAAAAACCCAAGTTTGTTTTCCATTCGAATGATAACTGTGATAACATATATTCGGAAGAAGTAAATGAATATATCATTTTAAATTTCTTTCCCGGTGATCTTCTCTATATACAATATACATATATCTTTTTTTGGGTCCCCAACAAAAAAGGGGATTTGAGCATTGATTTGATGCTCAATTTAATAATAATACAAATGTGAAGAAACAGTATGTTATGACTTATGAGTGAACTTCAACTGTGTGACGATACTGCTGCTCGTCCTCTTCTTCTTCTTCATCATCAGAGGTAAACTCATCATCCCTCTCCTACACAAAACAAATGTCTTATATATATAGAAAAATATTACAGTAATTACTGTAAACTTTTATATATGAACACAATAGTATGCTACTACTTGCGTAGAAAATGATACATATTTGAGGGTGCACACACTTGTGTGTATGTGCATCCATGAATGTCCGCTAGCTATATTACAATGACTCGGGTATGAATCTATACAAAAGCACTTTCGAAGACAAATAATTTTAAATATATCTATCACGTTCTTCCTATAATTTATCGAATAACATAATATACGCATTTAACCGTTTTTTATAATAAAATTTAAATCAAAACATATGTTGAAGTACCTGATACTGACGCCTGATACTGTTCTGAATGGCAGTAATAGTCCGAAGCAATATGAACATTGGAAGTAGAATTCCACTCATCCTTATAATAAGCAACTACAAAATTCAATACCAAATGAAGAGTTTTTTCAAGTTAGATAGCATATTTTATTGTGACTAAATTGTCATATCATAACTTGCAAAATCAAGTTAGATACTTACAGTGAAAAGGGTAAATGGGTAATCCTCTGTTCCCCCAGTAAGTACAGCAACCATATGTCTCACTAACAAAACAAGTGTAAACTGCAAATTCAAAATTAGCAAAGTTGTATCAATATATAATTTCTCTAATTTTTCCATGTAATTTTCTTGACATAGGCTAAATTTTCTTTTAATTTTCCTATTTGTTTTATTAAAATGTGCATTGATCTCGTCACAAGTGAAAATAATATAATTCAGTTCAAAATTCACGAGGTTAGTCATTGAAAAAGTGATCCTCTACTTTTATGATAAATAAATAAAATAGTGCCAAATAATTGAGATAGATATATTATTTGACTTGTAAAATTGAATTGCGACACATCTAAATGTCACGCATTAAACAATATTATTTGGTTCGGTTTTTATTAAGTATCTTATCATGAATAATGACCTTAATCAAACTGGTTTGTGACACCTCTAAAAATCTAGTATGACCATATTTATGTTCGAAAACTGTCTAATTCTTCTTCTAAGTTAAATTAGTCATATAAATTATGTATGGACGTAGGCAAACATATAAAACAGGGTCCAAATAAATAAGGGGTCACGACTATGTGTGAGGTTGACCTTTTTTATATAATAAATACGCAAAAATCTAAGTTGTCAATGAGCGGAATCTGAATTGATTATGAACAGTACTTGGCCGCACCTCTTATTGACCATGTGACACCAATAAATATATATACATATATATATATATATATATATAATGAATAACACACATATTTTTTGAATAATATTCAGAAAAATTGCGAAGCACTTACGATGAGAGCCGCTGTTCTGCACCAAGAGGCACTTCTATCGGCCGGCGACGAGCACTCGGCCGTGCCCGCCGTTCCTCCGTTTTGTGTCCGTCTCTCTCTTCTTGGAACCTCCAAGCTTCCTCTGTATTTTAATTATCATTTTAGATATTCGTACTAAGAAAATTTGTTTTTGAATGAAAACAACATTTCTTATTTGTTTATGTATAGCACGATGGGAACATGCTAGTGGGCAAAAAAGAAAAAATTAATGCATTCCAATTCATTTGTGACATTCCATGAAATTATTTTTTAAAATTAGACTAATGCCAGAAAATTATCTCTGTTATATATAAAAAAAATAAAAACACTATGTATGTGCATGTGGTTTATATACCTTATGGTTACTGCCGTTTCTTCAAGAAGCTGGACCTTTTTAGGAGCTGTATACCCTGGTTCAAATTTCTGCAACATTCCAAACCTTTTTTTGATAAAATAATCTAATAAATTATAAAACTAGTATTCAAAGAATCAAAAGTTACACATAAACCTTGGGTAAAAAATAAAAAATAATAATAATAATTTTTAAAAAAAAAAAAAGTCTTATCAATGTACAAAAATATTTACGCTTAAGCAAATGAAAAGAATCTAGCAAAAAATAGTTTGCGTAGCTTAAAATTATTGTCAATTAATATATATATATATATATTATAAAAGGATGAAGTATATGACTTTCTCTCTCTATCCAAGAAAACTGGATAAAGACAGAGACTAACACAAGTTTCTTTCACCTCAAATAGCTACAAGAAATATATAGATAGATAGATAGATATATGAAACTAGTCTTGAGAACCAGTTTTCTATTGTAATCTGGGCAGCAGCCAAACAGGGGAAAAACAGAAAGAATGATGTTAAAAAGAAAAGGACAATCTTTAAAATTCAAATTTTGAAGATAAAGAACCCAAGGTTGATTAAAAGGGTGTTTGAATAAATTGAAACTAAAATCACAAAATCAAAACAGAGCAACCCAAGATTATACATATTCTGTAAATTCAAACCTGTAAGCAAATTTCACAAATAGTGTTGCCCTTTTCATTACACCACCTCTGTATGCAATCTCTGTGTGCAAACTGCAAAAGAAATAAATTTTAAAATCAGAAACACAAACTAAAATTGGAAGAAATAAAAAAAAATTAAATCAAAATTGCAGAATTTAAAACTTTTTTTTTTTTTTTATCAGGTTGGCATACCTTGACAGTTCCAGAACAAGCACAAGGAGCTTCCAAGCTATTGGAGCTCTCAAACACTTCTTCTTCATGACAGATTCTACAGAAGTTTATTGAAGAGGCTGATTCAAATTCCTCCACAAACAATACAACATCTCCCATATTTTTCAAAATTCTGTTTCTCTCTCTAGCTCTTAATTTGTTGTTTCTCTCTCTAGCAGTTTGTTTTTCTCTCCCTCTCCCCCCTTTGGTGTCTTCAACTTTAAATAAAAGAAACAAACAACTCAAGTTCCAACTTTACCCTTTTGTTTTCAACTTTAATGTAATATATATCTCATATATAATATAGGTAATAGTAATTTCTTTATTGAAAAACTTAAATCATATTCAATTAAAAATGAAAGTTTATAATTTATAGACGTACTCAACATTACCACATTACCCTTTTGTTAGTTTACTCCATACAAATTTCACTGTCATGCTAATAATTAAAATTAAAAATAGGCTTAGACTAAAAGAAGGACTAAGGTGAGGACCGTGTCAATAGTCAAATAACGTAAGTTGAAGTTACATTTTTTAAAATAATTTGTACATTGTTATTAACCATATAATAGAAATATGTAGAAAAAATCAAATACTTCCTCGTCCCAAATTATAAGTTTATTTTGGGGAATTCAACTTCTTAAGAAAATGACTTTTGTTGTAATATTAATGAATAAAATATCAACTTTACACATGGTCTCATCATAGTAATGTGATGGTTTATAGTATATATGTCTTATAAATTTAATGTTATAAATTTAATGGTTGAAGGTTAAATTAATAAATTGATCAAATAAATTATTTGAACTTTTTAAAAGTGGATACTTATTTTGAGATAAGGAAAAAAAAATGAACACTCATTTTAAAACGGATGAGGTATTTTAATAAATTGGTCAACAAATAATTTCTCACAATTTTTAAGGTGGTATAGTTGTACTGATATTTTTTAATACTTGATCATATTCCATAATCACTGGAACGAATATCAACAATGATTGCTGTACATAATTTTGATTTTGCTGTATAAAAATGTTATTTTGTTTTACTTGTATGTATATTAATGTAAATTATACACACATACACCGTGACACGGTGACACCGCCCTCTCACACATATATGTGCGTGTATATATATGTACAGGTATGCATATAGACTAAATCAAGACGCGCTTTAAGAGAATTTGAAGTCTTTGACCCCATAAATGTGTAAATAGGACTTGAATATTCATTCACATGACATGCCATGCCATGCCATGTCAAATAAGTTTCAGTCTATCTATCTATCTTTCTAGATGGGCTTCTCAAGGTCCTGACTCAATTACATGGAGAAGGAAAAGGGGCTTTCAATTATTACTGAATAAAAGAGAAAAAGGGCTTTCAATTATTGCAGTTTTCAACTCTCTTAATTATTTCTGAATCTGTATTATTAATTCCATTCATCTGTCTTCCGCCATATAAATAACTGCTATGACCTTTATTATTCTAAATATTGTACTTTACTCATTAATCATTTTGAAATAAAATGCCAAAGAGTATGATTTCACTAATTCAGAATGCTGTTTTGATATTATATATAATTATATCAAATTTTTCGTTGTATTTGAACAAAGTGATTATACTCCTATTTTTACTATACTAAACTTTTAAATGATTGAAAATTCTCATTCGTCAATTTGGAGGTGATTATAAAATTATTTAGGATTTAAACTCAAATGGTACGTTCTCGGTAAAATCGACTTATGGTATTACTCTTCAACTATCAAAAGTGGATTCTTTCACCATTTCATATCAAGAGAATAGTTGCAACAAAGAGTTTTAAGACATAATTGAAAGGTCTCTGGAATGTTAAAACCAAAAGAAATATTTCTTTCTTTCTTTGGCAGTGTGGTCATGAAAAAGTGGATTTTTTTCACCATTCCATATCAAGAGAGTAATTGCAACAAAGAGTTCAAGACATAATTGAAAGGTCTTTGGAATGTTAAAACCAAAAGAAATATTTCTTTCTTTCTTTGACAGTGTGGTCATGAAAAACTTTCAATTCTAATGCAATTGAAGAAGATAACTTTTGTTGATGATGATACATATAAATCTTGTGTGTGTTGAAAGAAGAATCTATTCTCCATATTTTTTGCTTTTGTCCATTTGCAATCACAATCTGGAAACTCAGTGTCCTTCAACTTGATGTGAGTTCTTTTAACTGGACTTCTTGGAAGAGTTTTTGGGTTTGGATTGCTGCTTCTTTCTCAGGTTCAGATGGTGTTGACAAAAAAATCAGTATATGTTCTTTTATTATGTGGCAAATCTGGAAAGCTAAGAATGATTGACACTTCAATGTATGCAAGTGGGATGCTCATCAAATTCTTGAAGTGCAATGGACAACTTCCATGAGTTTTGGAAAATTTATTTTCGTGATCTTCCCATCTCCAGTTTTTAAATTGATCTGTCACTCCCAAAGTCGTGGTTCCATCCGTTTTAAGGATGTTGTAAGCTTAACATTGATGCTTCTTTTAATCGCATTTCTAAAGAAGGAGGGGGGTGGTGTTATCTTGAGAGATCATAGAGGTTTTCCTGTCAGAGTTGCTTCTTGGTTCATCCCTTGTGTTTTCAGTGCTGAAACGGCTGAGGCTTTTATTTTGAAAGAAAACTTGAAACTTATTTCTCAATGGGGTTATCAAAACGTGATTATTGAAGTCGATTGCAGTTCCGTGATGAAACTGAAACCTAATGATGATCACGCCACCATCATTCTTGAAGATGTGAGCTACCTCTTGTATGTTCATTCGACTTTTTCGTTGAGATGAGCTCATTGTTTCCTCTTAAATCAGCTGAAATCGGCTAGGTCAGCCGATTATTGCGATTTATATACGGGCGTGCCAGGAATCTAAACCTAGGTTCCAAGGGATAACGGAAAGCAACGAAAATCTCATTTTGGCTTTGACTTTTCAAGCGATTACGTGAAAGGGAGAACAACAAACTTATACTTTTGAGTTATTTTCGATGCCTCAATGAAGATGACTTAAAACGGCTAGGAATGTAACATTGAAGAACACACATCTCACACAATACCATCGATATGTTTGAATGAAAGTGATGAATGTAGAATAAATGAACAACTTGAAATTAAAAGAGAAATTTGAGAGTTGAATTGAAATAAAACTGAAAAATGAATAATTGAAACAACAATGAAGGCTTGAATTGAAATGTCAGGACTTAATTAAACGAAAGACTTTGAAAGTAAAGACTTTACAAGAAATTGAAATGACAATATGAATTGTATTGTTTGATTGGTGTGAGACTCTTTACACAATTGCAAAAAAATCTTTATTTATAAGGTTACTGTAGATATTGAAAATCATAGGCCCAGGTCCATTTATTAGGCCCAAGATCAGTTAAGCCCATGTACAAGTGAATAAGTAATTAGCTCACAATCCAATGTACAAGTAGTATAATGGGCCCATCATCCCTTAGAGAATGGGTAATAACAACCCATTATCAAGAAGTAGTCGGAAGTTATTTATTAAGTGGATCATGACTCCATGTAATAAGGAGCATGACCCAATAAAATAGGAAAAACTTGAATGAGATTAAGGATATAAATACGGCCATTGGAGCCTAAATAAAATATCTTTGAGGTGAGTGAAAAATAGCACTTACATTTGGCGCCGTCTGTGGGAAGCGAACATTTTTTTTTCCACTTACAACAAATTTATTCTATTTTTACAAAAAAGAAAATGGTGTCCACACGGTCAACAAACAATGAAGTCAGGTTCGAATAAGTCATGAGGAGGTTGGAGGCTGTGGAGCAGAGAAATGCAGCCCTCGAGCAGCAGAATGCTGAATTGCTCCATCGAGTGACTCAGGGCCCTTTTCCTCTCCAAAATCCCAATCCAGCAGAGTGCGCAAATGAGCCAGAGCCCTTCAACTCTCATCACGAGCAAAATGCATCCGCCGTCCGAAAAGATAAAGTCCCAAGGGAAGATGAAGAATCCTCTCACCCCAAAACATGAGGAATGCCAACGGTGCAGATCCCGACCCAAAACGACCTGCACGAAATGACTGCCAGAATCCAGAGAGACGTGATGAAAGATTTGAAATTGCAGACCCCTGATGATCTGGCCATCCATGCGACAACGAATATGACTCAATCTCCATTCACAGAAGAAATTGAAGCAGCAGAATTCCCGAAGAAGTTTGTACTGCCAACTTTTACGCTATATGATGGTACAAAAGATCCACTTTATCACATCTACCAAGTGCAGACCAAAATGACTGTTTATGGGAGAAACCAAGCACTCCTGTGCAAAGTCTTTTCAACCAGTTTGACGGAGGCACCACTTCTGTGGTTCAGGAAGCAGACTCCTGGATCTATCAGCAGCTGGAATGACCTCTACAGACGTTTTATCGGTCAATACTTCAGCAACCGGAGGCAGAGGAAAACAATATCAAGCCTTTTGACCATGACCCAGGAAAAAGGGGAAAGCCTAAAGAACTTCTTATCCAGATTCAACGTCGAAATGTCTTCAATCGATGACTGCGATCAATTGTCAGCGGTGGAAGCATTCCGTATGGCGGTCATCCCTGGCACGAAATTCCACTCTTCACTAGTAAAACGACCCCCTGTCAACATCGGTGAGCTCAACTCAAGAGCACAAGGGTATCTCAAAATAGAAGAGGAGGAAGCAGTCAGATACAGAAGAGCCTCTCTGGTAACGGTGGAGGCAAAATCCAAAGAAAGGATAAAGGATCAGAGGCCTCAATGACCAGATCCACCTCGGCAAACCTCATCATCCAGAAATTCAGAGAAGTGTCAACGGACGGAAGAAAGAACCACTCCGCTCAAAACCAGCCTTGGAAAGCTCTTCCAAGAAAACAAAAACAAAGGGATTTTCAGACCACCTCCACCGATCAGACAACCGATGGAGCTGAGGGACATGACCAAGCATTGTGCCTTTCACAGCGAGTATGGTCATCATAAAAATGACTGCAGAAATCTTCGAAGGCAGGTAGAGGCAATGATCGCCAAATGAGAGCTTGCAGATTACATAATGAAGGATCAGCCGAGACCAGACAAACCACACAGGACACAGCCAAACAGCACTACATCAGGGCAACCGGTGAGGGTTATCCACATGATCCAAGGAGGTGAAGAGGCGTTAGAGGCCGAAGGAAGCAGAAGGTCAAAGCTAAGAAAATCACACAAACTCAGGCGAGTCGGCGAAGTCTGCCAAACAACCCTCCTTCAGGGAGAATCAATGATCATGTTCTCAAAGGCCGACATGCAGAATATTCAGACGCCTCACGAAGATCCTCTGGTAATCACTCTTCTGGTAGCTAATTGTCTGATCAAACGCGTAATGATTGACCCAGGAAGCAGCACAAATATCATGACAAAATGGGCCTTCAACGAAATCAGAATTGATGTATCACAGCTTCACCCGGCTCGGATTCCTCTGGCCGGCTTTAACGGGTGACGCGTTGAGCCAATAGGCGTAGTCCATTTGTCAGTATCAGCGGCACGCCGAACCCTGAGATAAGCTTTCGTCGTGGTGAACGTCAAGCCGTCGTACAATCTACTGATGGGACGAGGGTGGATCCATCGGATGCAAGGTGTTCCTTCGACACTCCATCAGGTCATGCAGTGTATTGACCCGAATGGAGTGGACGTGACAGATATTCCTGGAGACCAGGTAGCAACGAAGGAATGCTACTCAGTATACATGAAGGACCTGAACCAGAAAAATAAACAAGTGTTGGAAGCGCCAGAAGAGTCCCTGTACAACGAGAAATAGCAACTACAGTCAGACCCTACCTCAGAGGGTCAGGAGACTCAGTCAACAACGGAACCCCTAGAAGAGGTGAAAGTTTGTCAGACGGATCACACCAGAGTCACGTTCATCGGATCATACCTCCAGAAAGAAGAAAAGGACAGGCTGATTCATTTCCTCCAATTAAACTCAGACGTGTTCGCCTGGTCTCATCTCGACATGCCGGGCATTGATCCTTTGATCGCTCAGCATAACCTGAATGTTGATCCAAATGTCAGACCGGTAAGGCAAAAGCAGAGGAGGTTCGGGATAGAAAGGAACCAGATCATATCCGAGGAAGTGGGAAAGCTGCAAGAAGTTGGATTCATAAGGGAAGTGAAGTACCCATCATGGTTGTCAAACGTGGTTGTAGTCAGAAAGAAGAACGGGAAATGGAAAGTCTGCGTGGACTTCACAAATTTAAACAAGGCTTGCCCGAAGGATTGTTTCCCCCTGCCGAAAATTGATCAGATGGTAGATGCCACCTCGGGATATGAAAGACTCTTTTTTCTTGATGCATACTCCGGCTACAACCAGATCCCGATGAGTCAGGCTGATGAGGAGAAAACAACCTTCATTACCGAAGAAGGTACGTACTGCTACAGAGTAATTCCTTTCGGACTTAAAAATGCAGGTGCCACCTATCAAAGGCTTGTCAGAAGGATATTCAAAAGTCAGATGGGCAAAACGGTTGAAGCCTACATAGATGACACGGTGGTAAAAAGCAGGAGGAAAGGCGACCACCTCAAGCACCTGGAAGAAGTGTTCGATGCGCTCCGAAGGTACAAGATGAAGCTCAATCCAGCCAAGTGTTCTTTCGGAGTCTCATCCGGACAGTTCCTCGGACATATAGTCAACCGAAGAGGAATCGAAGCCAGCCCATCGCAAGTCAAGACTTTGATAAGCTGCGAAGAGCCAAAAACGCAAAAGGAGGTCCAGATTCTGACAGGAAGGGTAGCCGCACTGAGCAGGTTCGTATCCCGACTGAGAGATCGATGCAGACCATTTTTTCAGGCAATCAAAGGCGGAAAAGGAAGCATATGGGGGCCAGAACAGGCAGAGGCCCTCCAGAAATTGAAGCAGTATCTCCAAAGTCCATCGATCCTCGCCTCACCAAATCCAGGAGAACCATTGCATCTGTACCTTGCCATATCAACAACCTCAACCAACGCAACACTTGTAAAAGATGACAAAAAGTGCCAGAAACCAGTCTTCTTCAGCAGCAAGTCCCTATCTGATGCGGAAACCAGATACACCATGGCGGAGCGAGCTGTTCTTTCTCTAATCAACGCAAAGAGACGACTGAGGCACTATTTTGAAACTCATCCAATCGTGGTGCCAACCACCATGCCGATCAGATCCATCATGTCCAAACCCGATCTGACGGGAAGAATAACCAGATGGGCGTTGGAACTTGGGACATTTGACATCACATATGTGCCGCGAACAGCTATCAAAGGTCAAGCCTTAGCTGATTTTCTCCTAGAGGCAGAGCCAGAGTCAATCCTCCAAGATCCAGACGAACCCGAATGGACGCTCTATGTAGACGGATCAGTAGGTTCAGCTGGTTCAGGAATTGGGCTCGAAATTATAACACCAGATGGGACCCGAATCCAGCAATCAGTGCGCCTGGAGTTTCCCGCCACCAATAACGAAGTTGAGTACGAGGCACTCCTAGCTGGGCTACGACTAGCTCAGAGCCTTTGTATTAAGAAGCTCCGTATTTTCAGTGACTCACAGCTGGTGGTGAAACAAGTTCAAGACGAGTACGACGCAGGAGAAAAGCTGCAGCCCTATAAGAAATTGGCTCAGATGGAGCTAGACAGAGTGGAGCAGTATTCCCTCAGTCAGATCCCCAGGGAGGAAAATGAAAATGCGGATCGATTGGCCAACATGGCTTCAGTCAATGATCAAGACCTGACCAGAGTTGCCCCAATCGACTATCTTAATGTCCCAAGCATCCACCAGTCAAATGTGGTGTGCGCAATACCTTGGGAGCCAAGTTGGATGGACCCCATAGCAGAATACCTCAGGAATGGTACACTTCCTGATGATAAAACAGAGGCTCGGAAAATTAGGATGAAGTTGGCCAGATATGCCTTGTTACACGGCCAGCTATATAGAAGATCTTTTGGGGGGCCATACCTTCGATGCCTCACACCTTCAGAAGCATCGGCCATAATGAAGGAAATCCATGAAGGGTCATGCGGAAATCACTCAGGGGGGCGAGCTTTGGCCCATAAAGTACTAAGCCAAGGATATTTTTGGCCTTATCTTTCCCATGATACTGAAACCTTTGTCAGAAGATGCAGAAAGTGTCAGTTCCATGGAGATTTCATCCATCCGCCACCAGAACTGCTTAACCCCATATTCAGCCCGCACCCATTTGCGCAATGGGGGATTGATGCAGTTGGACCACTTCCCATGGCTCTCAGATCAGTAAATCAAGCACTGATAGCAACTGATTATTTCACAAAGTGGGTCGAGGCAGAATCTTACTCCACAATCACTCACAGGCACGTAATCAAATTCATGTGGACTAATATCATCTGCAGGTTCGGAGTGCCTAGGGTGATAGTGATCGACAACGGATTAAATCTGGATAATCAGTGGACCAGACAATTCTGTAACGAACATGGGATCCAGTTGAGAACCTCATCGGTCGCATATCCTCAAGGAAATGGCCAGGCCGAAAGATCCAACATAACCATACTGAATACCCTAAAGAAGAAGCTAGAAGAGCATAAGGGAGTGTGGCCGGACAAGCTTCCAGAGGTACTATGATCTTACAGAACAACATCAAGAATCCCTACAGGAGAAACACCATTCTCAATGGCGTATGGAACAGAAGCAGTCATTCCAACAGAGCAAATAGTGCCAACAGCCAGAACAGAGCTGTATCAGGAAGAACTGAACAACCAACAGCTGGTTGATGGACTCGATCTGCTCGAAGAAAAACGAGAACAAGCTGCCATCAGGCTAGCAGCCTACCACCAGAGGGTCAGGAACACCTTCAACAAAAAAGTCAAAAGACGAGAATTCCAAGTGGGCGATTTGGTATTACGAAAGAAGATCGGGTTAATCGGAAAGCTCAGGGAAAATTGGGAAGGACCATACACAGTCACAGAGGTCATAGGACGCGGGGCTTACCGCCTCAGGAATAATGACGGCAATATGGTACCCAATTCACAGAATGCCTCACGACTGAAGATGTACTATCCTTGATATTTATTTCGTTTTCAGAATAATTAAACAGAGGCATCTAAGCCTAGCTCTATTGATATCTTTAAAATTTCCATGTTTGTTATCCTGACTCAATCAGATGTTGTTATCTTTGTAATTTCTCGATTATAATAAAAGATGATCATCTTTCTTGCAAACAAATAGCCTGAAATAAAAATAATTCCTAATTAGTGAGATGACAGAGGCTCATAAGCCTGACTCATTCTTTCAGAGGAATAAGTTTAAAAATAATTCCCAAGTAATGAGATGACAGAGGCTCATAAGCCTGACTCACTCTTTCAGAGGAATAAGTTTAAAAATAATTCCTAAGTAATGAGATGACAGAGGCTTATAAGCCTGACTCACTCTTTCAGAGGAATAAGTTTAAAAATAATTCCTAAGTAATGAGATGACAGAGGCTCATAAGCCTGACTCACTCTTTCAGAGGAATAAGTTTAAAAATAATTCCAAGTAATGAGATGACAGAGGCTCATAAGCCTGACTCACTCTTTCAGAGGAATAAGATTAGAAATGATTCTCAATTAGAGGGATAATAGAGGCTCATAAGCCTGACTTACTCTTCAGAGGAACGAGATTAAAAATAATTTCTTGACTGGTGAAATGACAGAGGCTCATAAGCCTGACTCACGCTAAAAAAAATAAAAATAAAAATAAAAATATAAAAATAAATAAATTCAGCCTGATTCACATCAGAGAAAAGTGCATATTCCATTAATAAGCAAAAATTGTTGTTTTGTATTACAAAATTTCCTGAAGGGCATGTTACAAAATACAGCACTACAAAAGGAATATGGAATAACCTAAGCATGGCCTGAACCACTGAAATCCTTTCCTAAGGAATCTACATGCGTGGTCGGAGGGAAGAATTATATGGAGGGATTGAGAGGGTCAGCAGGAAGATATCCCTTAAGGAATTCTGTGAAAAGATTCTGAGCATGACTAGGCTCGGGGCTGGAATATGGCCTCTGTACCCCTAACGCCTTATCCATGGCATCAGGGTCTTTGATTTTCCTCCTTGCTGGATCCTTCTCTCCAACAACAAAGCCCTTCCTCCAGAATTCACCAGCTACAATCCTATTCATCTTTGAATAGTGCTGGTGCATGTCAAGCTCTCCTTTCTTACACATCTCCAGGGCTGACTGAGAGATGTCGAATTGGTGTTGAAGAGCCTCATGGTCGGATGCCAGCTTCTCCTTCTCATTGGATAGCTTGGCATTCTGCTCTTTTGCTTGAGCTAGTTCTTCTTCCAATTGAGCAACCCTGGATGGGAGGTCTCCTAGCTGAGCTTTCAGCTCTTTCTCCTGATCGTCCTTCTCAGCTAGGTCAGCTTTCAGACGTTCAAGCTCCTTCACACCCTCTTCGTGGGCAAGGCATAACGCATTGACACTGAAGAGAGCCTAAGAAGGAAAATGCAAGGCAAAATAGGTCAGTAATATATACAAAAGTAGGAATATAACATGGGATTAAGCAAAGACGTACCCCCAATAACAACCCTGGAGTTTTACGCACAATGCGGTCAGGATCAGCATCCCTCTGTGCCTCGAGCTCCTACGGCGTCCAGAGTCCCTGCGCCCGAGTTATCATGGCAGACATGGAAGTAAGGCTGGAGGTGGACTGGTCAGAAAAAGCAGAACTCTTCTCCTTACCCTTATGCTTCCTTTTCTTACTGGGTCTCTCTTCCCCCACCGGTCTGGTTCGGGCAGAGGAAGGATGAAGCATCTCAGGAATAGTGGTCTGCACAAGTGCAGACCCAGAAGCATCGCCCATCAGAGCGACGGTCACTGCCTGAGGATCAGGATCCAGAGGCATCTGTCCTTGACCAGTTGAGGGTGCAGTCAGTTCCTCCATATCATCATCGTCGTCTTCAATCACTGGTCTGATCGGATCCATCATGATCTTGTACTTGGCTCCTAACCTGGATATACCCTGCAAATTGGCAGGAGTAAGCAGGTCAGCGCATGACATACGGTCCGACCAGACCTTGGACTTTAATAAAGAAATACGAGCTTCTACATCCTGAGCCACTATATCAGAATCCCTATAACCTAATGACTTATAAACAAAATTCGCTCTAAGCTGGTCACACCCGGAACAGAGGCAAGATTCCTTGTGGATAAATGAAAAAGGAAGAAGGGCGAGATGCTTAAAAACACTAGGGATCGGCCATCTCCTAGAATAGGGGTAAAACCAAGCCCCCTTTACCAAAACCATCTTCTCCTTCCAGTACTTCTCTGTTTTCTCGGTCCCATGGCAGATCGACCGACCCTTGAAGGGGTAGAAGTTGTACCTCCCCTCACAATCTTTCAGACCCACTATTTTGTAGCTAAACAGTAGATCTGCCAGACCCAAGGATAGCTTTTTCTCTCTGTTAATCAGGATTAACATGGAAATTATCCTGAAGAAATTTGGATTGACTTGCAGAGGGGCGATTACCAGGGTGAAGAAAATAAAATGAAAAAGAGGATGAAGAGGAAATCGAAGCATCTTTATCTGAAGGGCCGACAATAACACTTCATCCGGACCCACTCCGTCTCCCAATCTGAAATCAAGAGAAGGATCATACTCCATCAAGATCACCTCTTTTGGGATCCTACAGTCCCTCCTCAGACTTTTAAGGTTCACAGATTTTCTTTTATGAGCTTCAAGTGGTTCAGCCACAAATGGGGCTGACTCAGTAGAGGGTCCAGCGGGAACGCCTCCAGGAGCATCGGTCCCCACCGGGTTGGATATGACAGAAGTCCCAACAAGAACAGTATCAGCAACATCTGCCTGATTATTTACCTCCGAAACAGTTACTCCCAAGCCAGATAGGTCCCGACGACTATGTATGGGCAAAGGAGGAGGAGGAGAGGATGAAGAAGATGGATTTGCAGAAGGGGTGCTGGGAACCTCAGATCCCCCATATTCTTGAGGAATCATCCCCTCGGTGGATCTTGTGGCACTACTATCAGACATGATGAAAATGACAACTTACACAGAGAACCGGCGAGAAGAAGGAAGAACCTCCAGCAACCAAAGTACAATCGACGGTCAAAGTTCGAACACTGCTAAAGATTGCTTACAAGATTTGAAAATGATAAAGAATGAAAATGAGGCCACACAAGGATTTATATACACACGGCATGCCAACAGACATCATTAAAAGGCTGAAGAGGTGCGCCGATTCCCAATGCCTCAATTACAGTGAACCGGCAGCCGCCACTATAAAGTTTGAAATCATACGTCTCTTCATAATAATGACGATGACGTCATCAAAAACGGCTGTCATCAATCGATTCAGTTGAATTCGGGCCAGGCCCACGAACCGTATGCCCAACCCGAATGGGGCTAGTGTAGATATTGAAAATCATAGGCCCAGGTCCATTTATTAGGCCCAAGATCAGTTAAGCCCATGTACAAGTGAATAAGTAATTAGCTCACAATCCAATGTCCAAGTAGTATAATGGGCCCATCATCCCTTAGAGAATGGGTAATAACAACCCATTATCAAAAAGTAGTGGGAAGTTATTTATTAAGTGGATCATGACTCCATGTAATAAGGAGCATGACCCAATAAAATAGGAAAAACTTGTATGAGATTAAGGATATAAATACGGCCATTGGAGCCTAAATAAAATATCTTTGAGGTGAGTGAAAAATAGCACTTACAGTTACATTTCTATGAAATGACAAACTCCCATTAAAATAGGTAATAACAAACTCTATCTAAGGGTTTGAATTTAAACACAATAACAATTGAAATTTAAAGTATAACAAATTGCCAACTATTTGTTTGTTGCATTTGACGCAATGTGTCATCTTCCTGTGAACTCCAACAGTAGGTAAGACTCCTTTGATTTTTATCTTTGTGGTCAGGAGTTAAACTTTGAATCAACTAACATTCCAATGATAAGTCCCTTATTTGTTGCATGTATATCCTTTATAGATATAACAACTTGCACAAACATCTTCTAAAGGAGATAATTTTCTTTTACCATCCGGTCCCTTTTGTTGACCCATTTTTTGCCATATCATCAATTAAGCCATCTTATCCATGAATTGTCCTTTGGAGCCCACTGCCATGTAGGTGTCAACATTTATAGAAGTTGTAATCATGTTGCTCATTTAATCAGCAAGTGAGTTACGAGTAGAAAAGTGTCCGACTTTCATTGGTACATTTGGCCTTTTTGACTTTCTAGAATCTTAGAGTTTGATAAATATTATTAGCCCTTTGCAGGCAGGTTAAAAAAAAAAAACTTTTAAAAGATTTGTACATACAAATTTTAAATATAAATTATATAATGTCATTACCAAAAAACCATGATACTCAAAATTTTACAATGAATTCGAACTCTTATTAAAAGTTGATGTCAAAACAAGTGAAAGAAATATGAGAGAAGAAATTGTGTTCTAGAAATAAATTCAATACTATATATTTGAAAAAAAAATTAAATCAAAAGAATAACTATGAAAAACTAATTATATATTGAGAGACTGGATATTGTAGATGCTTTCTTTCAATTTTTTTACTATATGCTTTTGACATCCAAATGTAAAACAATATTTGTGTAGATGGAGGGAGGGACATCTGGAGTCTAGATATCTTTTAAAACTGAAACTTAAGATTACTTCGATGATAAGCCACTTTAAAAAATAATAATTGATGATTGGGACACCTTTGTATTGTCTATTTGTGTTCAAATTGCACTTCTCTTTCTCTCTCAACATAGTTTGAATTTGAACCCTCTGATCTACTGTAGTACCAATTAACGGTCATGAGCTTTTTCTAGGTTACCAGGAATTTGAAAATGTGGGTCCAACCTCAGGAAATAAAAGGATAAAGTATTATTCATGTGTTGCTGTGATTTAGTGGGCCCTTGATGGGCTTTTCTATCTCCTCTTTTCTTTTTTTTCAATTTTATAATTTTCAAATTTGATGTCTTGGATATTTAATGCTGACATTTGTGCTTATCCCCTCATCGATCTTATCAACTCTCTCTTTCTCTCTCTAAAAATTATGTCTCTCTCTAAATTAGATCACTTAAATCTATTATTTCTAATTACGTATTTGCATAATATGTCTCGTCTAAGCCACCCAATTGGCAAAGGATGAATATTTATGGGTGATGTTTGACATTTGAGTTTTGGATTCTTTAAGCCAAGTGGTCGGCACTACATGCGCCTTTGCTCAATCCTGACCGTCCACGTATTGGTGATTGTAACATCTTTATGTTGAAATTTAAGAAGATAAAAAGCATTTATCAAACGATTTTTTTTTTAAAAAAAAGGAAAATGAGAAAGATGAATTTGTTTAGACAACCCGTATTTGGGTTATATTTAAACTAAAATTTTATTAAATATTAAATTTAAGATGTTTATTTGGTGTGGCCAAACATAATTTTTTTCATTTGAATAAAAATATATAAAAGAATTGACCACAGTTAAGCACTTACAGTGTGTTGTGTGCTTATTGGCTGCAAGCGCTTCGGCCATCTATTTTTATTAGTCACTTCGGTCCATATATCCTTTTATTTCAAATAAAATAAATAAAAATATGCAACTGTGCCTGTTTAATTTATAATTCGTTACTAGAAATATAGTTGCAATTTCTATCCTACCTAGTGGAAAGATACTGTAAGGCTTAATTTCATAAAACCTCCGTATACTATTCAATTTAATTAACTAACATCTTATGTGTTCATTTTGTTTCTTATACTATCCAATTTTATCACTATATCCCCTCCTCCTCATATTTAGTGTCAAAATATTTAAATTACCCTCTCTTAATAGTATAAGGGAGTTTAGTGAAATCAACTCTTAAAAAATTATTTTTCCAAAAATAAATTTTATTTTTCGTAAAAACTATAAATATATATATATATATTGGAAAATATGATTTTTTACGAAAAATAATTTTTTTGCGAAAAATATATATTATCTTCCAAAATATGAATTTTTTTCAAAAAATATATATTATGTTCCAAAATTTGATTTTTTTTTCGAAAATTTTTTTTTTTGCGAAAAAGTATATATTATGTTCCAAAATATATTTTTTTTGCGAAAAATATATATTATGTTCCAAAATATGATTTTTTTTCTAAAAAATATTTTTTTCGTGAAAAAGTATTTATTATGTTCCAAAATATGATTTTTTTTCCAAAAAATACTTTTTTGCGAAAAATATGATCTTTTTCGAAAAATATTTTTTTTGTGAAAAATATATACTATTATGTTCCAAAATATGATCTTTTTTCGAAAAATAATTTTTTTGAGAAAAATATATACTATTATATTCCAAAATATGATTTTTTTTTTCAAAAAATATATATTATTTTTTTCGAAATAATTCATATTTTGGAAAATAATATACTCCCTCCGAAAAATAATTTTTTTGTGAAAAATATATATATTTTTGAATTTATAATTTTTGCGAAAAATATAATTGATTTTCGAAAATTAATTTTTTAAAATGATTGATTTCACTAAACTCCCTTGTACTATTGATGGTAGTTTAGGCATTTTGACTTAAAATGTAAGGTGATGGGACATAATGATAAAATTGAATAGTATAAAGGACAAAGTGGACACAGTAAGAAATAGTTAATTAAACTGGATAGTATAGGGGTTCTTGGAATTAACCCATAATGTAATAAATCAAGTCACTTTCGTTTTCGTGAAAGGAAATTTTCAAAGCAGTGATGATTCACTCCAAACTCCCCTCGAAACGTAAAGGAACCAAGACAAAACTTACTGCAATGACTCATGTAGAGTAATGTTGCAATGTTCAATCATATGTGTGTATATGTGTGAATTTTTTCTTTTCTTTTCTAAAAAGTATTATAACATAGAGTAGTGAATCAATAATGTTTTCCGAGTTTTTATCAGATTGATACTGAATCACTGATTATGTAATCAATGATAATAAAAGTGGATTTAAAGGTTAAACATTGATGTAATATGAGAACTCGGCTGGATCTGCCGGTACTTGTGTAAACTTGGACTTTAGCCCAAGGACAAGCCCAACCCAGTTTTTCTATATATTTCAAGGGTTTGTCAGAATTGGGAGTCTATATTGGGTCCTAGAATCATAAGTAAAATTGTAAAATTCTATCAATTTGTCATAAAAATAATTTGATTTTACTTTTTAAACAATAATATCTCTATAATATAACAAAAAATACTCAAAATAATTTATATAAATAAAAACACCACCTTAAAGTCATAGAAATGTGCAAATATTTGAATTATATCATGTTACTACTTGTTTAAATGTTTTAAAACTAATTAAAAATATAAATTTTAAATTAAAACACAATTTCTAGAAGTCTAAATAAATATCATTTAATAAACTTAATATAAATTTCATCAATGTATCATACTAACTCAAAATAATAAATAACCACTAACTTAGAAAAAAAAAAAAAAAAGTTATTCGTACAAAAAATCACTGCTAAATAAGATAATTTTTATGATCAAAGTCTTTATTCAATTCACAATCACCGTAAAAATCATCATTGTCAACATCACTACTACTATTCTCTTCATTATCAAACCATAGATGTTCATCTTACCAAGTTCTTCATCATCATTTATTTCATGAATTTTGTTTCACTAAAACATACAAATAAACAAAAAAAAATTATAATTCATATGATAAAATTATAGATTTAAATAAAAAAATTAAAATTAAAATTTAAAACTAATTGGAACATATAATTTATTGAATGTAGTTAATTTATGATTTTTTTAACATAATAGTCAAATATTTATTTTGAAAGATTAAATCACATTAAACTTTTTGTTTTTAATATATTGGATCTTTAATTATTTTTTTCATATATCTGGGTACGTATTGAAATATTTGACTAAATCGTTAACATTTTAGGCCTCATATGGATGACTCAACCCTAAAACTATTATTTTAGTCAAAAAATACCAAAAATATATGTGAATACAAAGTGGTGTGTGTGTGAAAAGCTTACATTTGACAAAAAAATAAAATAAAATGTAGGATCTTACGATTCTACTAGAATTCTACCTATTTTAGCCCAAAAATTCTCTAAAATTGTAGAATCGTACGATTTTACTTCGATTCTACCTATATGAAGGATTTTGATGCGATTTGAGTCGTTTTGGGGTCTTAGGATCGTAGAATCGTGCGATTCTACGATCTAAAATCTCGTGATTTTGATTACTTGATATATTCATGTCTTGAAAAGAAATGATGCAACTTAGGCCCTCTTTTTGGTAACACTTTCAATTTTGATTTTCTACTTTCATTTCAAAAATAACAAAATGAAAGTGAAAAAATTATTTGGTAACTAATTTTAATTTCCATAAAATTTGAAAAAAAATAAAATTTGGTTTCCAAAACTTTGATGAGATTTCCTGTGTAGTTTTTGGAAGCTTCAAAATGAAGCTTCCACTTTAATATTTCTTGAAGTGATTTCCTTTGTAGTTCTTGAGTCTTGAAATGAAATTTATTATGATGGTAAATATGAACATAATAAATATAAATAAAAAAATAAAAAAGTAATAAATAATAATAAAAATGAATATTAAATATTAAATAAAGTTGAATAAAAAAACATAAATAGATAAATAAAAATAATAACTAATAATAAATTAAAATTAATAATTAATAATAAATAAATAAATAATACATAAATAGATAAATAAAATAATAAAGAATAAATAAATAAAATAATAAATAAAGAAATAAATTAGAATTAGTAAATAATTAATAATTAATAATTGATAATAAATAAATAAAAATTAAGTAAAATAATTAATAAATAAAAATTAAGTAAAATAATTAAAACAAAATAAATAATAAATAAAAATAAAATAATAATTCATAATTAATATTAAATAAATATAAATAAATAAATATTTAAATATTAAATAAATTTGTACAAAAAATGAATAAATAAATATTTAAATTAGTTTATTTAATTTTTATTAGTAATTAATTCTTAATTTTTTTTCGTTACCAAACACATTTTCAATTTTCTACCTTCAAAAATTCTACAAGACATGAATTTTACCAAACAAGTTTTATTTTCTATCAAAATGACAGTCAAAAAGAAAAACCATAGCGTTATAGGCCTTAGTTGTTACTTTTCACACGTCTGAAGTTTAATTTGAAGGACTGAAACCATTTACTGTTTGTGGAGTGAGTGCGTTGTGGAGATGAGATAGTGTTTCAGCGTTTCATCTAAATAGACCCCTTTTATTTTGTCTCCTATTAATTATCAACCATGGAACAATTTACTATCCAAACAAACTATTACATTTGTCTCATATTAGTTGTCCACTATTGCAACTTTACTTATTCCAAAATAATTGTCTAGTTCGAATTTTAATGCAATTTAACATTTCACTTTTTCCAACTACCCTTCTTCCACTAAATTTAAACAAATACCGGACCCCACCATAATACTAAAGGCAAAATTAGAAATTGCACATTAGTCAACCAAATCAATAAAATGTTAAAAAATTCAAATTGAATAACTATTATGGAACGAATGGAGTATAATTTATTATCCTCTTTTCTCAGTACACAACCATCTTCTTCTTCATTTTTCCCCTTTAGGAATAGTATTTTTCAATCTTTCAAATGAGTTCAATTCCCTCAGTATTCCACATTTATAGATTATTTTATATTTATTTTAAATTTTATTTAATTGAGAAAAACTTAAATTGTTTAAATCCAATATTGAATTTGGTTATCCATAGTACCTTTCCCAACTATACCTATCGTCTGTCCTTTCTGAATACAAAATTAAAAATTGTTAAAATCTTATTTTGATGTATTGTTTTTTGCAAGTTATTTTGATTGAAAGAGTATTATTCATAACATACCTTATTCAACTATTCCACATTCAGGAGTTGGATTTATTGACAAATTCACCGCATTGTTCTACATATACCCATCATTTAGCCACAAATGTGTAAAATCCTTATAAGTCCTTTCCAATTAAAACTAGAAAACTCATATCAAATACATATAAGTCTATTAGTCAAGTCTCCACCCTCGTACACAATAAGACCTATTACCGAAATACTTTCATTTTAATATTATTAGTGTATATATATATATATATATTAGGTAATTGTTTTATTCAGTGGGCCTATTGGTAGGAGTCTAAAAAAGCATTAAACTGATGACTCAACGGTTCAACCACGCCCAAATGAAAGGTGGAAAATATGCGCGTTCTTGACAAATAATACCCCTCACTTTAAACACGGAAATAGTCAACACTTCTTTATTTTGACTGCCCCCTGTCTCTCATATATACACGTATATATTATAATATAACCACTCAAATTACCCAAGGAAAGCTCACTTCACTTCCAATTCTCTACTCTCAACGTAAATCTCTCTCTCTCTCTCTCTCTCCATACCAGGCACAACAGAAAAGGATAGAACAATAAACCAACAACTATTAATTATAATTCATTATATATATATATATACAGGATATAATACCGTTTATCTACACATGGGAAATTGCAAGTCATGTTGCTACGTGGAGCCCCAGACAGCCAAGCTCATAGACGGTCATGGAAATCTCCGGCGACTCAAGCTCCCCATAACAGCAGCTGAGGTCATGCTAGAACAACCAACCTACCTCATATCTCTGGTCGACGACATCCGGCAAACTCGCCGGCTTTCGCCCATGAAAGCCGACTCCGAACTGTTGGCCGGAAAGTTCTACCTGTTGGTCCCGGCGGGAAGGGTGAACTGTAAGGTATCGGAATCGGAGATGGGGATCATAGAATCTGTGTGCCAGAAAAGGCGAGCCAGTTCGAAGGTGTTGCCGGCGGTGATGGAAGAAGATTCCGGCAATGATCTTCCGGTTGGGATTTTGGAAAGGGGTATTACCGGCTCTTCCGGTTGCCGGTTGGGAAGTTATAGGCAGTGGAGGCCCGTTCTGGAGCCCATTTACGAGGGAATATTATCAAAATAGAAAGATGTAGATACTTAATTTACGTAGATATTTGTTTGTAAAGAAAAAAGAAGATTCATTTATTCTATTATGAATTCATTGGTAAATAAAAGTATTTAATTTGGCTAGGAATCTTCGCAATTATTTGTAAATTTTTAATTAAAAAGTAATGGCTATGATGCTTCACCATTCAAAAGATTAATATGATAGATGTGTAACCTTCACCCATCTATATATATTCAATCACTTTTCTATAAAAAAAATTAAAAAATATAACTCTAAATTCATTTTCATTCATGATTTGGTAAATAAAATATCAAAATTATTTATTTTTTAATAAATGATCAAATATTAATTATTTAAATTTTCACATCATAATGTTTTTATTATACCGCAAGATTGTTAGGATTGTTAGAGGGTCTCTAGGATCAGAATCGTAAAATTCTATCACATTATTATAAAAAAATAAAATTAAATTATTAATCAATGATATCTCTATAATATAATAAAAAATACTCAAAACATCAAATATAATAAAAAACATAATCTTAAATTCGATTTTAAAAATATTACAAAGACTATATACATATGGTCTTAATTACATTCTCTTATTAATCTTAAACGTATTAATTAATGTCTACAAATAATCAAGATAATATGAGTTACAATTTTTAGAATAGATTTTGTGAAGCATTACACAAATAATCTATAAGCTTAAATTTTCTATTACATTATTATTTTTAAATAGATTTTGTGTATTATTAAATAATTAATATAAAGGTTAGATTTTTAAATTTTTTGGATTAAAGAATTATTGATAGACTTTAAATATTATTATTATTTTTTAATCATTTTAAACATACTAATTAATTGTATAAGAATAATTAAGTCCCATTTTTTTCCTTTTAGTAATTACATAAGTTTGGCCTATTATACAATATTACTCTATATTTCTTTAGTCTATGTCTTTTGAAATACCAATTAGAGTTACACTTTTATAACTAAGTAAGTATATATGTAAATTAGAGATAATAAATAATAAATATATACAAAAAATATAGATGAGTATAAATCAAAATATGTTTATACCGGTTATTAGTTTTTATTAGATAATGAGTATAATTAAGTAGTAACTATGAATAGATATATACAATTAATGGGAAGATTAAAAGAGTTTTGCAATAATTAATATAAAAATAAATAATAAATAATTCAAAAAAAATTAAATAATATATAAAAATATTTTAAGGACCTTGTACTTTATAATAGTATAGAAATAAAAATAGATTGGGTTGAATTTGGGTTTTAAAAGCATTCTTTTGTTTCTCTTTAAAAAAAAAAAAAATTGACCCTTTTATATGGATAGCCCAACCCAAAATTAATTTTTTCACCTAAAAAATCATAAATTGCATGCAAATAATAGGATTCTTTTGGGTAGGATATGGATTATTTTGGATATCATACCTCATAGGATCGAGATTCTAACAACCATGTTATATCACTCACCATGTCCAATAATATTCTTTTACAATAGCAGCCCTTTCCTTGGGCTGGTCCGCGAAAAAAAGTTGGGCCTACCATCAAACAACCTGTGTTGAAAGCCCATGTTGAAAGCTCAATTTACGATATTCCTTGTAGAGCAGTAAAAGTGGTGCTAAATTCATCATAAATGATACAACTACATTGATCACTAAAAATGATTATATTAACAGAGGCAATTGGGTGAAAGTCCCACGACATATGGTACGCAAGAGGAGCATACATAAAGCTCCTCTTGTCTCAATACTCTCAATGGTTTGTTTCAAGTATAGTTGGTGTGTGTGTGTGAGGATAATGTTTTTCAAAAGTACCAATATTAATATTGATACTCAATTTTAAAATCGATATTGTCTAATTCCATTACATCGTAAGTTCATAACTGCAACAGCGATGAAAAGTGATACCATGAGAGTGAAACATAGTTCCAAGGCAGTTGCTTTTGTTTACCCAAGCAGATGAATATATAATTCTTTAATTTGTATATCAGACAAGAAAGTTTATTAAGTTCCAAAACATTATGATGCTCAATGTGTAAGGAGAGATTTAATAAGGTTGGTACTTGGTTGGAGTGCCTATATACTACTATAATACTAGGTCACACACAGTTTACAGATGATGTCTGATCAATGCATTGTTTGTCTTGTTCATTTCTTATCACTAATATCTTATACTTTAAATTGTTCAATCTATATATAAAGTCGTATAAGGAAGGGTCCGCATCTATCATATTTCAGTTGGGTACAGTTTGGTTATCCACATTTACAGCTCGGTTCTCATTGAGTTTATTGCCTTTATTGAGTTATTATTATCTCCAAAGTCGTTAACATACACAATCATTTTTCTTTTATCCCAGCTACTATTACTAATTATAGTGTAATTTTAAATTAAATAGTGAAATTACTATAAGATGGTAAATTAAACTTAGAAGGGGTGAATAGGCTTTTAATGAATTAATTGATAAATTAAAATCTTAATTGCGGAATAGTCAATTTTAATTCAATTCTTTAATAATGCAAATCACACAATAATAAATATATATGCAGAAAATAAAGCAAGAGACAACACCAATATTTTTACGTGAAAAACTTTGGAAAAGCTACAAGTAAAAGCCACGGATACCCTCCGGTATCAATGCATTATGAATCAAGAAATACACATACTCTATGAAGTTAGGACTTACAAAATCACTCTGACTTGCCTATTATCACTCGACGTCTGAAAGTCTTGAATCACTTGCGCTCCATGAAACCTTTGCTCCGCTCTGTACCCTGACAGCTCCGCTTCTCAATGGATCAGGTTACCACGAAACTTCTCGTTCCGATCTCCGCACTCTGACCAAGATTTTCAACGAAAAAGTCTTCAATTATGGAATAAGAATCTTTAATTATGGAAAAATATTTCTTAATCTCCAAGTCTTTCTCTTGTCCTCCAAGTCAGATACTAATTTACCAATAATAATTCTTAATTATGTCCTTAAATGAATAAGAGTCAATAAGACATCAGAATAACCCATATTTAAAAACTGAACTCGGCAACTTCGAGTTCTCAAGAACTGCACTTCGAGTACTTGAAAATCCAATCTTTAGTACTCGGTAGGGAATTCTTTGAGTATTCGGTAAATGTCTGATGACGCAACATAGCGTACTCAAGGCGTGCCAAAGTCACTGAAACTACGACATTATCCGCGCCAAGACGCGAATTCTCGAGTACTCGATGATGAACATATCAAGTACTCGGTTACTCAAAATCTCAAGTACTTGACAGCTTCAGAAATTTCAACTTTTGTTTATTTCTTTATAGCACCGCTTTCGATCAACTTCTGATTAACTCAATGCAATACTCACAACACTTAACATGATTTTTTATCAGAAACATGCCATTACAAATAAATGTTCCTACAAATAGAATTATCATGGAATTTAATTTGATCAATCATCATATCAAAACAATAAACCAAATATTTTTCTTTTGGGTGGTTGTAAAGAGTATAGAAATCATAATGCCAAGGCCCCATTTCTTTGCAACTGCAAAGAAAGTGAGGTGGACTACTAGAGATGAGTGATTAAAGCAATCTAACATTTTCTCCATAACCGCAAGTTGTGTGGAGTGGGTATCACAAAAAAGGTATTGGAGACACAAGTGGGCTCAGTTAGCCAAAAAGGAGGTTGTTAGAAGCAACGATGGGCCGAAGTGGATCTTGAATTGGAGTTTGTTATCATGGCTTTTATTGAGGTCTGTTAGAATTTAAGAGGGGGTGATGAAAACTTGCTAATTTGTACCTACCTCTGTATTGAACAAAATTATACCAAAATGCTACAAATATTATGTATGTTTAGTGGATTTCTTTCAAAGTGAGGAGGTAAGGTTGCTTGTTGTCATGAATTCTTGTCCTTGATTGAATTTGGATGAATGAGAATGTGAGCATTAATGAATTGTGTATTAGCCCATCTGACTGACAACTTTAAGTGTTTGACTTGGCTCGCAAAATATTTAGTCTTTGACAAGTGATATCAAAGTCAACTTAATTTTTGATCTGGTGTCACCTAAACACTCACAGAATTGTCACCCGCTTTTAAGGCAAACATGCAATTCGGCTGGAAGAGAAATGTCATGAATTTTTATTCCATGCTAAATCCATGAATGTATAGATTATAAATGAATTGCTATTAATTCCATCTAACAATTTAGGATTATGGGTAAGATCCGAATCAATGTAGTGTATAGAATACATGATCAACAATAATGTCTTAATTGTGAAAATTGTTACTCTCTCCGTCCCAATTTAAGTGTCCACATTCACTATTCACTTCCTTCCAAAATAAATATCTCAATTGAAAGTCAAAATACTTTATTCGGTCAATTTACCAATTTAACCTTCAAATATTAAAGTTATAAAACATATACTTCCCCGTCCCACAATAGTTGTCCAATTTGGAATTTTTAACATTTTATTGATTTGGGTTGACTAGTGTGCAATTTTCAATTTTGCCCTTAATGATATAGTATTATGGTGGGGTCCGATATTTGTTTAAAGTTAGTGGAAGAAAGGTAGTTGGGGAAAGTGGAACAAGTATTTTGGGATAAGTAAAGTTGCAATAGTGTACAACTAATATGGGACAAATATAGTACATTATAAATCATCACATTACTATGATGGAACCATGTATAAAATTGATTTTTCATTCAATAATAATACAATAAAAATCATTATTTTAAAAAATTAGATCCGTAAAAACAGAGTTATAATTTGGAACCAAGGAAGTAGTATTTATTGAGAATGTAACTAGGGCTGCAAATGAACCGAGCCTTTCGTGAGCAGGTTCGGGTTCGGCTCGTTAAGAGCTCGGCTCGTGCTCGTTCGTTTAGTAAACGAGCCGAGCCTGAGCACAATTTTTAGGCTCGTTTAGTAAACGAGCCGAGCTTGAACATTACTAAGCTCGGCTCGCCAAGCTCGTGAACAGGCTCGTCTAAATTAAATAGTAAAATTATATTATATTTAACAAAAGAAAGTGTTCAAATTGAACAAATTATAAAGATTATTGTGAAAAGATTATAGAAATTAGGCGGTCATAACATAAAATTCATTCATAAAAATTATACTAGTGAAAATATATTAAAAAGAATATGCAACAACTCAATCCAAACAACTATTAGGAAGATTAATATATGTTGCACTGAAATGAGTTGTTCGTGAACAAGCTCGGGCTCGGCTCGTTAAATCTACCGTTCGACTCGGGCTCGTTCGTTAAGCAAATGAGCCGAGCTTGAACACATTTTCTAAGCTCGTTTAGTAAATGAACCGAGCTTGAACATTCCAAAGCTCGACTCGGCTCGGCTCGTTTGCAGCCCTAAATGTAACCATATCCCAGCTACTTGCATATAAATCTTTTGAAAGAATTTATGAAAGGGCAAATGGATAATGGATATGAAAAGGAAAAGAGAGGAAAAACAGACAAACTTGAGCTACACAACATGGGTAGCTTCCCAAGAGAATCTACCTAAGCACTTTGGGTATTCACGCTGACAGAGTGACACAAGTGGTTAGGGCCCTATGCTTCACTCACACTACAATGTCAAAACAAAATGAAAACCTAAGTTCCGTGATCAAAATATATGAGTGCGTTTGGATAGGGGTGTTTTTGTTTTTGTTTTTGTTTTTTTTACTGTTCACGGGATCAAAAACGCGTTTGGGAGTCTTTGATGGTTTTTGTTTTCGTGAACAGTAAAAAAACGTTTTCTAATCCTTAGTTCAAAATTTGAGAACACTAAAATGGTGTTTTTTTGTTTTCGGCACTGTTTATTCTCAACAAAAAAAAAATTAATTGTTGCAGATTCCCTAACTTCCAACTTCAACATCCAAATCCTAACCTTCATCTTAAACCTCAAAAAATTTTTTTTTTTTTTTTTGTTCCAGAAAATTTTTTAGATAAAATTTCCAACCAAACATGTTTTTGTTTCCGGATTACCCTTAGGACAAGAACAAGAAATTTTTTTGTTCTCAAGAAATAAAAAACGAAAACGAAAATACTAGTTTCCAAACGCACCTATGCAATTTTTTTTTTTACTGAGTGCTAATAAATGCTAACCATCGTGACTCATGTGGTCCCCGTATAAAGACTGATACAAACACAAGTATGCAGTAGGGATAAGTTATTATATTTATTATGATTAACATATTTCACATATCTTTCACTCGGAAGCACGATTTGTAGAAATTAGTTTTCAAAACCTGCTTCATATACTCACTCCTTCCTACAATAATTATTTAGTTTGAATTTTTTAATATTTTATTAATTTGAATTGATTAGTGTACAATTTTCAATTTATCCTTAATGATATATTATTATGACGGAGTCCGATATTTATTTAAAGTTAGTGGAAGAAGGGTAGTTGAGAAAAATAGAAGGTTAAATTGCATTAGAATTTGAACTGAAAAAGTATTTTGGAACAAATAAAATTACAATAGTGAATAACTAATATGTGACAAAAGTAATAAATGATAAAATGTCGGATTTCTCGCGGGAACAAAGATTTTGCTTACACATTATGTATTGTTATGGAATTTAATATTGTAGAAATTCAATAACCTATATTTTTTATAAAAAAAAAAAATCAATTGTGTTTAAATAATTTTCAATTTTAAAATTACAATAATACTCTCTTGTTGCCCCTGTTAAAGTAGTACAGTGCCAATAATCAATAATGTCAGATTTGATTGCATCATGGGTAAAGCTATTAACAAAGAATATATATATATATATATATATATATATATATATGTGTGAATCTTTTCTTTCAAGCGAAGCTAGATGTATAAAGATGCTTTCCGTAAATTTATTTTCGAAGTTATTCATCCCTGAATTCCAATGGTGTACGATGATCAATTTTTTCTTTTTCTTATTTATTTGACATTTCTGCAAGACATGACATGACTTTCAGCCGTGAACTCTAGTCCTGTACTATATACATTCATATATTCTTCATTGCATTGAAATAAATGGAGATGTTATATAAATTAATCTGACAAAGCTGGTGGACCTATATCTTCACCGGCAATCCATCCTCCACTACAAAAAAGCACTGCTCATATGAATTAACTGCCATATTTATTTGGAACTCAAAAGTTTTCTTCACTTTAATGAGTTTGGCTTCTCATTTTGGCACTTATCTTTGGCTTAAAGATTATTCTCTCTAGAAAATGTTGGGTCAATTTCATTTATCTCAATCACACTCTCTCATATTTGAGTATTTTCATTTACACCCCTTCATGATATGAAATATTCTAAATACTCTTAAGCAAAACAAATTTAAATGAATTCAATTCCAGAATAATCTAAGTCTTGTGTCCAAACAAAAATTAAACTTTTTCCAAACAAGTTTTAACCTATATCCAAACAACTTCATCATCAACCTCAACCCAAACCTTAATCACTCCCCTTCCCCTCCCGCCGCCACCCCCCACCCCCACCGCACGCCACCCCCAACCCCCAGCCGCTCCCCCATTCCCACCGCCAGCCGCACCCTTACCCCCACACCTCCCTCCCCGATCTTGATCTATATTGTATGAATATACTAATAAGGTTGTATAGATTTTTTCTTAGATCCCAAATCCCAAAAGAGAAAAAAATGTATAGGGAGAGTTAGGGAGGATAAATTACAAATTGATCAAATTTTAAATTTTAATTTAATTAATTACAAATCGATCAACCTTTTTTATTTATTTGTTTCAAATTTTATATTTTTTTTTCAAAATTTATATTTGTTTTTTGAATTTTATATATTTTTACAAATTTTATATATTTGTTTCGAAATTTATATGTTTTTTTGAAATTTATATTTGTTTTTTGAATTTTATATATTTTTTACGAATTTTTTATATTTGTTTTGAATTTTATATGTTTTTTTTTTCAAAATATATATATATTTTTGAATTATATATATATTTTAAATTTAATATATGTTTTTCGAATTTTATATATTTGTTTCGAAATTTATATCTTTTTTCAAAATTTATATTTATATTTGTTTTTTGAAATTTATATTTTATTTATTTATTTCGAATTTTTTAATATATTTGTTTTGAATTTTATATATTTTTTCAAAATTTAATAAAAATGATAATGATAAAGTGAAACTTCTTTGAATAAAAATTAAATGATTAAATTATTGGAGGGGTTCAAATTGATAAAATACTATATTCTTGTTTCCAAACAATACTAGGTTATCTTATTGAGGGTAATTTAGGTATTTATAAAAAAAAGTTAGGACAATGTCATCGTTAAGGGGTGTAAATGATAAAAATCTCAAACCTGAGGGAGTGTAAATATAGATACTCAAATGTGAGGGGTGTAATTAAAATAAAGAAAACTTAAAGGGATGTAAATGAAATTAATTGTATCCCACCGATATATCGGTCAATTTTGGATGTTCATTTTAGACCTTAATTGTGTAAAAATTTACCATGCTTCAAAATTGACTCTAACAGATGAATTCATCACTCAATATCCTCATAAGCTAAATATCTCTCAACATCATACTAATATATATATTTTCTTTTAAAAGGGAAACTTTTCTAATATTCGAATCCCTCACCTTCTCTATGAATGAATGAGAGAAAATACCACTGGGCATTTGGTCCATTGGTACCATCATTCTTTTTTGGGGTCATTAAGATTCAATCAAATAATTATTTGATTTAAATGTATATTTATTGAATTTATTTTAATAAAATTTTAATTCTAAACGAAATAATAATGATATTGTTAGATTACATATATATATTATTCAAATTTCTTCATATTACACCAACACACTTTTATCACTTATTTTAATATGCAGCGGTATTAGATTATAATTTATATGTAACATATACTATTAATGAAGTTTCTTGTATAGCACGGTTAGCACCCGAACCCAACTTTCTTTACCTCTTATTAAACTCTCATAGATAGAATTTTAGGATCTTTTACTTTCATTTAATATAATGCTTAAAAATTCAGACTGAAGAGAGTCCATTAGAAAAAAATAAAGATAAGCCTTAATCTTCTTTTTTTTTATTAAACATTAAATCAATAACAACTAAAAATATGATAAATTTGTATATTATCCTAACTTATTTATCCTACAAAATAAGTGGCCAAATCCTCACTTAATTTTTTTTATTTTGACTGTTGGGCTTTCAACTTTACAACCAATTGTGATGTGCCACGTTGCATATAAGACCCAACCCCATCATATGTCATAGCCATTACATTTCTGAACTACCAACTCCAACAAGTAATGCATTTCCTTAAATTGGCAAAAAAAAATAAAAAATCATCAAGACCATCAATTAATACGCACCAAGTTGCAACCCCTCAGGGGCCACAAGTCGCCAACCCAATACCCTTTTTCTTAAAACGGTTCAAATAATTTTGATAGAAATAATAATATATAAAAAAAAAACAAATAGGATTTGATTCAAGAGGACACATTTGACAATAAGAAAAAAAATAAAAAATAAATTGTAAATTTAAACAGTATATAGAGTAAGAAAATGATTTCGAAATTCAATATATAAAATTTTGTATATAAAATTTAGATACAAAATTAAAAAATATATACCATATACTATATTAAGCACCAAGCACACACTCGCTCCGCCATTATATTATATATATATATATATATACATATCCTAAAGCTCAGCTATATATACTTTACACTTCCTCATCATCCCATTTTACAACTTGTACTAGCGAGGGAGAGGGAAATTAACATGGGTTTTACATTATCCTTTTCACTCTCTCCTCTCTTCTTCTTCCTCCTCCTCCTCCTGCTCATCGGTGTCTCCGGGGAAACCCGCCCGCCATTCGGGTGTGACCCGCGAGACACCGCCACAAAGAGTTTTCCGTTTTGCCGGACATCAATGCCGATACATAAGAGGGTGAGGGACTTGATCGGACGGCTGACATTGCAAGAGAAGGTGAAGTTGTTAGTGAACAATGCTGGGGCTGTACCAAGGCTGGGAATCAAAGGCTACGAATGGTGGTCGGAAGCTCTTCATGGAGTGTCAAATGTGGGCCCCGGTACCAAATTTGGCGGGGAATTTCCCGGGGCCACCAGCTTCCCTCAAGTCATCACCACCGCTGCTTCTTTCAATGTTTCCTTGTGGCAAGAAATCGGACGGGTCAGATTTTTTTATCTCATCATCATATCCATATAAATCAAATTAATTGACAATTACATTTCTACATTTTGTAGAGTAATATTTTTTTTTGTTTGGGTGAGAAAAGTTTTTTGTTGTGTTGTTTATGATTTAGCGTGTAACTAAGGAACTTTTTGGCCCTTGTGACTTGTTGCATAGGGTGGCGAAATATGCAGATAAAATTGCATGCTTACACAAATTTCTGTTTCAATGTTTGGGGATACAAGAATAACAATTTATATATGTATAAGAAAAAAATAAAGCTTCAATCATTCTCGACTTACCAAACTACAAATTATGTATCCACTTATATAATTCTTCGTATACCAAACTATCCATTAATATATAGCGTGCACTTGATCAACTGTCCAAATGTTTTAGTTTTATATCCAATTAATTTAGTGTTTGGTTTTTTTCACACAAAGTGTAGATAGAAAAATACAAAACAGAGTTTAATATTTGCATTTAAAAAATGAAATTACTTAATTCCACATATTACATTATAGACATTTTGTACTAAATGAGCTTTAAAACTTTTGTAATCACTTATGCATAACTGAATTTATAGTTTTATAAAAAAAATAAAAATAAAATAAATAATAATATTTTGTATATATGTATGTGATTGTAAAGGGTGAAGAGTGTGCATTGTGGCTAACGTGCGCAGGTGGTGTCGGATGAAGGACGGGCAATGTACAACGGAGGAATGGGTGGACTGACATATTGGAGCCCAAACGTGAACATATTTAGAGACCCCCGGTGGGGCCGGGGACAGGAAACACCCGGTGAAGACCCTGTCTTGGCCGGAAAATACGCCGCCAGCTACGTCAAGGGCCTCCAGGGAAACGACGGTAACCGGTTGAAGGTTGCGGCTTGTTGTAAGCACTACACAGCTTATGACCTTGACAATTGGAGTGGCTTCGATCGCTACCACTTTAATGCCAAGGTATTTCATTTTGAACAATACTTGGGTCATATTCTGAAGGAGGCCCAATACATCGATTTTTTTTAGAAAAAAAGAATGGAGGGTTTTAAAAAATTATTGATCACGTTTTCAAAGTTTATTAGACCACGTCAATGTCATCTAAATATTGTTCATTCTTTCATTTTTTTTTAAGCTGTAAGAACTAAATATTGTCTACACTTAAAGACTTTGATGTGTATAAAGTTACATATTTTAGTAGGTTTTAAATATTAATTAACAATATGAACTTTTAGGAAGGAAGATAGGATTTTGGAAAATAATAAGAATGCAATAACTTTGAGGTAGATGTAGTATTATATGTGATTCAATGTTTGCGTGTAAGAATATATATATATATATATATAGGCTAGTTGTGTTGTGGATCAACAGTGGGTGCCTGATTGGTTTCCTGAATTGTGAAGCATGAAAGTATGGGCCGCCTGAGTGGTCCCTTTTACTCCAAAATGCTCATTATCTTCCACTGTCAAGCGACCCCGTGAGTAGACAAGTTCCTCTGCAACAGGGTTTATTTAAGATTTTGTATTAAGGCTTTCTGCAGAATCAGAGTGCCATCTGCATCAAATTCACGAGAAATTTATGGAACAAATTAGGAGCCTTCCCTTCTCACAAGAGTCATGAATAATACATTGAATTGGTCACATTATTGATTTTTTTATTTAGTTTTTCTCTCTCTTCGGATACTAAAAAATCAAATAAAATCACAAATTATATTTCAATTATATAGTAGCCTTGATGTGAAATCTAGTCAGATTGAAAAACACGCCAAAAGAAAACAACACGAGCAGATGACATCAGTGTGCATGGTATGGTTACGAAGTCTCCGACAATCAAGTTAGTACATACTCGCGAAGAAAAAGAAATGAATGTAGGGAAATAAATTGCATACCTTGGTTAGACTTCCCCTTATAGGAGAATTAATGTAGGGTATTAAAGTTTTAGTAACTAGTAGAAGTAATAAACAACTTGTTACATCAATACATGGACAGGTTAGCAAGCAGGACATGGCAGATACATTCGATGTACCATTTAGAGCATGCGTGTTTGAAGGCAAAGTTGCAAGTGTTATGTGCTCCTACAATCAGGTCAATGGCATCCCTACCTGTGCTGATCCTAAACTCCTCCGCGACACCATTCGTCGCGATTGGCGCCTCAATGGGTATATTCTTAATTTCCATCCTCTAAATATCATGCATATATATATATATATGTATGTAAGTATCCCCAAGTACAATGCTTAATAAGTTTCTTGACAAGGTAATAAAGAGTAAAATGAAATAAAATACTAGCATAAAATTGGACGTACTACCATTTAATTGATTTTCAACCATAAAAAAGTGACAATTGTTTTGCAGTGCCCTCCTTTGTTATTATTTAGAAGCACTAAACTGACAGTTGGGATTTGAAAATTGACGAAAAATGAGTTATATAACTTTGAATAATTAATGTTTCTCTAAATCAGCAATGCAAAGCATCGATTTCACCATCCTTAGTTAGATGTAGTGGTTTTTATTAGTTTATCAAGTTTAACACTTCCAATCACCATTTCTGATCATTTTAATTACCTTTCAACAGCTACATTGTCTCAGATTGTGACTCGGTTGGAGTTTTCTACGATAATCAACATTATACATCTACGCCAGAAGAAGCTGCAGCAGATGCAATTAAAGCAGGTTAGTCCTATGATCTCAAAGTCAAAAACAAATACAAATTATATAAATATACGTATGTAGAAATTATCAGATTATGATTGAGTAATAAATTTCAGGTTTGGATTTGGATTGTGGACCATTCTTAGCGGTACACACAGAGGAAGCCATAAAGAGAGGGATACTAAAAGAAACAGATATTGATGGGGCATTAGCTAATACATTGACAGTCCAAATGAGACTGGGGATGTTTGATGGAGAGCCATCGGCTCAGCCATTTGGGAAGCTAGGTCCCAAAGATGTGTGCACCCCAGCTCACCAAGAGCTTGCTCTTGAAGCTGCTAGGCAGGGCATTGTTCTCCTCAAAAACCATGGTCCTTCCCTCCCTCTCTCCCCTCGCCACCATCCAACCGTTGCAGTCATCGGACCTAATTCTGACGTCACTGTTACAATGATCGGTAACTATGCTGGTAAGTCGTCTTTCAATTCGAACAAGAACACCATAGTAAAATAGTACTTAAGGTTCGTGTGGGTAACGTTTAAGTTCATATGTTATTCATTTTCTATTATGTTGTGTTTGATACGCATGAATGGAGTGAAATGAATGTGGGAGTGGAATGAAATGATCATTACTATTGCACGATTTGGTTAGTGTATCATTAAATAGATAATGGTTAATTTCAGTGACATCCTCTTAGGTTTGATCATATTTCAGTCAGAAACAAGCTTTGATTTTAGTTTTCAACGAGACCCTACACTTTTAATTTGCATGGTGTTACATCACTCATTCATTTTTATGTTGGGTCATAGTGTTTTCACTCTCTTTTTATTGTATGTAATTTGTTGGTCCATTAGGTGTTGCATGTGGGTACACAAGTCCTCTACAAGGGATAGGGAGATACACAAGGACAATTCACCAGAAAGGTTGTGGGAATGTGGCTTGCACCAGTGATGAGCTATTTGGTGGAGCCATTGATGCTGCCCGACAAGCTGATGCGACCGTTATGGTGATGGGCTTGGACCAGTCCATTGAGGCCGAGTTCAGGGACAGGGCAGGCCTCCTCCTACCGGGACGCCAACAGGACCTTGTGTCGAAGGTTTCCATGGCCTCTAAAGGCCCAACCATACTCGTTTTGATGTCCGGTGGACCTATCGATGTCTCCTTTGCCAAGAATGACCCGCGCATTGCCGCCATCCTCTGGGTGGGCTACCCCGGCCAAGCTGGAGGAGCTGCCATTGCTGATGTCCTTTTTGGAAGACACAATCCAGGTATAAATTTCTACTCTTTCAATTTGATACACTCCTCTTTGGGCCTTCCTTAATGTTAGCATATGATTCATCTACTTAGAACACAAGAGCCCCATAAGGGACTATATTGGCCTTTTTGTAAACTCTCAATGAAGCCCAAAGTATAAATATCTTTAGTGTACCGAGTATGGGTTCAATTTCTCGCCATCCTTGACTAAAATGCTACACATGGGTATGGCATCACCTCAAAGGATAACTCTCTCTTGGGGAGGGTCTTTCTTCCCAGAAGAGTTATCCTACAGGGATTGACCTTCTTTGATTCAGAAGCATTTATTGGATTAATAGCCAAAAAAAAAAACATCACCAAATAGAAGATCGAGAGTTCAAGTTCTTATAGTGATTTTGTATGCATTTTCAGGAGGAAAGCTTCCAATGACATGGTACCCGCAAGAGTACCTTTCCAAGGTGCCAATGACAAACATGGACATGCGATCAAAGCCATCAAGAGGCTACCCCGGGAGGACCTACCGGTTCTACAATGGGCCGGTGGTCTACCCATTTGGACACGGAATGAGCTACACAAAGTTCGTTCACACAATCGCGGATGCCCCAACCATTGTGGCCATTCCCCTACATGGCGGTCATAGTTTCCGAAACACCACCACCTCCGGCAAGGCCATCAGGGTAACACACGCCAAATGTAACAAGCTCTCGATAGGTGTACATGTCGACGTGAGGAACACGGGTTCCAAGGACGGGTCGCACACACTAATAGTGTTCTCCACCCCACCCCGGGGACAGTGGGCACCTCACAAGCAGTTGGTGGCCTTTGAGAAAGTGCACATTGCAGCAAGAACACAACAAAGAGTTGATGTCAACATTCATGTGTGCAAGTATCTTAGTGTTGTGGATAGAAATGGAATTAGAAGAATTCCCATGGGTGAACATAGTCTTCATATTGGTGGTATTAAGCATATCATCTCCCTCCAAGCAGCAGCATTGGGAGTGATCAAGTCATGATTTTTTTTTTTGTAGGAGGACCAATATGCCCATGTGCCTTTTTTGGTAATGGCGTACGTGTCCCGGTCTTCCTTTCCAATTAAGGGATTATTTAAGTGAAAAAAAAAAAAAAAAAAAACCATATTATTTTTTATAACATCACAACTTCGTGATTCAATCAATAGCTTGACCAAGTAATCTGATCCTTTGAAGAAATAGCAAGGAAAATATAAAGAATACCTACTTTAACTTGGTGTTACAAAAATGTACATATATTGTATTCTGTAGCAAATGTCTGCATCTAGTAAGAAATTTGATACATTTACAACAGTGTGTCCACACAAACTCAAGGTTCCCCCATGAATTTCTTGCAATTGTAACCAGCTTCAGCAAGTTAGCCCTCCTCAACACATTTCCAAGTAGTAGTATGGAAACAAATTCTTAAAGCATTTAAACTGCAGGGTCATCATCTTTCAAATTCATATTCAACACCTTGCAAGACTTTTCTTCAGTATAGTCAGGTTCTGACATACTCAATGGAGGACATTCTTCGATCTGATATTCCCTCTCGTCGACTAAAGGCTTCATATACGAACACGGCTGATCTTCAGCTTCTATGGTATGCCCCGGATCTTGTTCCAGACTGAGTGGCAATTCGAACAAAGATGGGCCTGGAGGTTGCGTCCTCATCTGCACAGACCGCAATAATGCCGCCCTCCTCAGGTCAGCTGAGTGGCATATGTCACTTGGTGATGATGGGAACCGACCTTCGGAATCTGATCCTCGTTGACGAGGCTGTGAGGATGAAACAGCAGGATGCGAGGAGCAATGTGAAGGGTATGATGACATTGGAGGAGTAGAATAAAACCCGCTCAGTGGCCTTTGATACCTGTACGGAGAAACTGGACTGCTGGGCAGGCTATCAGGCTGGGATAAACAAGTATTTGTAGGGGTTTCACAGTATCTAGAGTCGTCTGAGTCTTCGGACATTGGCGAATATTGCAAGGATGTCTCATCCCTGAAAGCATTCAAGCGATCGAAGAAAAATAAGACACACGAGTTGATTCTTTGCCAAGTAATAGAATACGCTATGATTAAAAAGGCATAAATAAATCCATCAAAGAAACAATTGACAGAGAAATATTTGGTGTCCGTTTACCTAACCAGCCAACATAACCTTAAAAACAATATGGGACTAAGCAAATTCAGAAGTAAAGACGAAAGCTGTTAATGAAACTTATGTTTGCTCTCACTTTCTGCAAATTAAGCAGACATTGGTGATGCTATTCTTCTTAAATCTTCACCAATTCTTTAATTTTTATTTTATTTGATATTATTATAGTTTTAACCTCACCATAATTTTCAATTCACCCATTTTCATCAATAGTGACACAGGATAAAACTCATGCACTACTTCTGTGACCTATTCGCAAAAATATCAAGAATATGGTTTCTTTGTGAATAAGCATGCAATTAGTGGAAATTTTCACAATAATGTCATCATTATCCTCAAACCTCTTTTAGATGGCATTGATCTATGAGGCCTAAAGCACATAACCAAAATCAATTTTTAACTCCAGTCACATAGAACCTGTGAAGACTGATGGGAGCTTGAGGCAAAGAATGGATATTAGATTTGCCTGAGAACTTGACACGACCCTTGGTGGAAGACACGATGCGACAGTAAGAAGCAAAGAGAGTTTGGTAAGAACAAAATGAAAACGTGCCATAGTATGGGACTTTGTAAATAAATTAGCTAACAGCATAGTAGAAGAAACAAAAGGTAAAATAAATAGTGCAGAGCTGAAGGTAATAGTATACGAAATGAAAATTAATTTCGAGATGCTTGGTATGTTCAGAAAAAAGAGAATCGTCTGAAAATCGGTTAAGGACTCACATTATCGCGATCCACAAGGGTGGAAAAAGAAAAAGGAACACAAATAACACCAAGCAACCATCTGAGCTTGACAACCTCCTTTTGTAGTACTAAACATGGCACTATACTCAGCTTTTCTGCAGAGCAGCGAGCAAAACCAGTCAGCTTCTTGCTTTTTCAAAAACGAGAGAATCACTAGAAAAAACACAAGCCAGTAGTTGAAATAACACTTGGTTGAGTCCCCGGCCTATTTGCATAAAAAATAAAAACTCTAATATAAAGAACTGTGAAGATAGTGCAAAATGCAATGAACAGCAGCCCAATGAACAGTAGTAGGATCAGATCCAAACTGACTGACAATGTGTGTTGCATAGGTGAGATCAGGCCTCTTAACTGTAAGATACACTAAACTTCCAACTAGAACAAGAGACAAAGTAAGATCAGCCAAGGTTAGGGGTGCAACTTGGGCCGACCCAACCCGAACCCGGCACAAATCCGAGAGTATATAAACCCAACCCGGATTCAAATCCGGGTTAGACCCAACCCGACATACTCGGGTCAGGTCGGGGTCAATGGGTTACCCGAATTACCAAGCTTTTTGGGTTTTTTTTTCCCCAAAAAAAAAGTTTATTTGAAATATAAAAAAACATTTAAAATTGAATCTGGATATACAAATATAAACGGAGAAAATTTTGTTAAAAAAAATCAACTTCTAAGATAAGAAAAAAAATGTAACGAATAATGTCAAAATAGAATAAAGAAATTTTACTTTTCTACAAATAATTTTTTTTCTTAAACTTTTAAAAAATATATATATTCTTTGTCTTTAAAAAATTAAAAAAATCAAAATCAAGATCTAATTCTTGTTCTTCTATATCTATATGTATATACATATATATATATATGGGTTTATAGTTTCTATGTACATATTACCCGTATATGTTTATGTATATAAATATTACAAATCAAACCAACAACTCTTGATATGTATATAAATTTTGGTTAAAAATCACAAGATGTATATATTTATAGACAAATCAAAATATAACGATATACATATATGGCAAATATATATATACATATAGTAGAAAACAGAGAGAGGATGGAGAGAGAGCCAGTCGCGACAACGGTGGTGGACGGGGGCGATGCGGCAGACGGCGGCAGAACAATGGACAGAGGGGCGGAAGTCGATCAAGAAAGGAGGCTTAGGCACTAGGGTTTGATAATATGCATAGATAAATTTATATATATATTGGGTTAGATCTGATAACTCCATTTCAACCGTTGGATTGTGCAATCTAAAGGTTCAGATCACTCACCTTTTAAAATATCGGGTTTTGGGTTGGATTCGAGTTGAACCCAACCCAACCCGATTTATATTGAAGCCCATGTTGACCCAACCCAATTTATGCTCGATTTGCAAATTTAATGACCCAAGCCCGAAAATTCTCGGGCTGGGCTGAGCCCGCCCAAGTTGCATGCCTAGCCAAGGTGAAACAATGTAATGGAGAACAACAGACATTCTCTAGGGGAGTCTCAACTGTTGGAGAATCTATGAGATGAGCTTTGCAAATAATTTTGCTGCATAATTGGACTGAGAGAAAATAACCCTTGTGGGAAAAGGCTACTTCAATGCCAGGAGATAGCAGAGTGGACCACAATCCTTCACCTCAATCTGATGCTTGCAACTACACCTTAACAAGTGTCATTCCCCATGTCATCACCAGTCAAAATCATGTCGTCAATATATAAGAGGAAAATATATGACCAACTAAAGTAGAATGAAGGATAGAACAAAGAAAGATACCCGAATCATAGGCAGGGCCATTTCGATAGTAAGACGATTTCGGCAGCCGCCTAAAGCCCCGCCCGAGAGGAAGGCCCCAAAATTTCGGGGGCCTTATATATATATATATATATGTATTTTTTTTTAATATATTATATACATTTCCCTTTTAAAATAAGCCTTCATATAATATTGTAAAAATTAAACTTATAGAATGGACTTCCTTATAATGTTGTAAAAAATAAGTTTTTAGAATGGGCCTTCTTATAATGTTATAAAAAATTAACTTTTAGAATGTACCTTCTTGTAATGTTGTAAAAGAATTTTTTTTGGAATGGCCTCCATATAAATTAGATTTTTAGTACACATATATTTTACAAAATGATTTTATATTTGAAACTTTTGGGTAAAACGAAAAGGCATGGGTGGCTAGGGTTTCTCTTTTAATTTTCTCCCTCATTCTCACTCTCATTTGCCTCATCAGCTCAGAGTTCTTCAATTTTTTTCTCTCTCTCAAAATATTATTGCCTTATTTTTCCTATTGAAAAAGAAATTTTATCAACACTTGAATACAAGAATCTGATTAGTAATTTTGCATCTCAAAAACCGAGAAGGATGATTTTTAAATAAGAGTTACTAAAAATAATATATAATATACCAAAAGTCCCTTTTATATTTTTTGTCTAAGACCTCCAATTTCACATTTTATACTTTTTGCCTAAGGCCTCCAATTTCATTGAGACGTCGCATTTCACTGTAGATAATGTCTCAAACCAAGCCCTTAGAGCTTGTTTCAAAGCATACAACGCCTTCAAAAGTTTCCCACCACCCCAGGATTTTAAAATAGCCAAGGAGAAAGGAAGCATGTAAAGTTCCTCAGCCTAATCCCCGTTTAAAAAGGCATTTGTGGCATTGACAAAGTGTTGCTTAAACAATCAATGTATGAAATGTCGTCATTTTGGCAGAGGGAGAAAAAGTCTCCCCATTGTCAATACAATACTCCTGTGTGAACTTAGATGGGATTTATACCGCTCTAAAGAACCATCCAACTTGGTCTTGATTCTATATACCCGCCTGCAACTAACTGCACGTTTATTAGAAGGTAAAAAGTACCAAGTCCCATGTACCAATTTTGTGCAAGAGAGAAAACTGTCCACACTATACTGTTTAGTCCATTCAAGAGCCCAATCTAAACTCACCGAGCCCAATTTATCTCATATAATACATTCAACTGTCCACGTCCCTCTTATATAGTATACCATTTCCCTTTCCCTTTCTTTTTCCTTGTTCATTTCAATCACTTTGTCTTTAATTTTAACTGAGACAAAACCCTAGACGCAAAGAGCCCTCGATCCTCACACAGACCCTAGTTGCATCAAAAGTCTAAGAAGTTGATGATTCCTCACAGATATCCTAGTTGCAGTAGAACTTCAAGAAAGCAATGATTTGAGGCTTCCCCATTCATCAGAATCAAAGCTCCTTCGCAACTGCAGACCAGATATATATACATATATGTATAAATTCAGGGACTATTCATATCCAATTTAGACAGATAAGACTTGTAGAAAACTTGTAAGGCCTCAGTCTTGAGAGTTACTGCAGATGCTCCGACTTAGGGCATGCAACTATTTAATGTGTAATAAGTGCTTCCAGCAAACTCTTAGCAGGACACATGGAAAATTTTCACCATTCATAGTAGGGTGGGTAATAAACCACCATCGTAAAGTACGATCTCGCAAACAGTAACTTGAAGTCCCTAATGTGCAAAACTTTGTTTGACAGCCCCCATCCCCCACACAAGAAAGGAAAAATAACACATCCTCACAGGAAAATACCGGGCACCGCACATATAATCAGTATGTCGTAGTTGAAAAACTTTGTTATTCTGATTCAAGGTACATCATGTAGTAAAAGCTGTCATACACTGTAATGATGCCAAATTGCAGAGTACATAATAATAACTAGCCAGCAAAGCAATTTTAGTGAACAACTATTATAGCATCTCGTACAGCATTCTACTCTAGATCTAGTTCAATCATTATGCCATGGTAAGCAAGCTTCATTACGGCATATGTACCCATTACATGAGAAATTTCCGTCATAGATTATTCAACTATAATCCGTAATTCACTAATCTAAAGTAACATTCCATTATCAGAGTAATATAAAAACAAAATCTAGAAGCCATGCATACATGCAAATTATAAGAATGCAGATTGATGCAATCAATTACGAAAACTATAGATAAATAATACGAATATATGTACAAACACATACATATACAATATTTACCTTAGATAAAACATGCTTTCAGACCTTGCGGGAGATTCCATAAGATTTTCAGGGAGTGGGTCTCCAACTGTCAATCCATTTAAGCTTGATGCCATAATCTGCAAGCATTGCACCATTCTTATATAACCAGAGTTTTGCTCATACTAAGAATGTGAAAACAACAAAAAACTAAATCTTGAATAACAAGAACATCTTAAAACTTTGTTCTTCAGGAGGGGGGGAACTGGAAATCCCTCAGAGACAACGAAATTATCTTAACCCAATTCATAAAAAATTAATTTTTTAAATGAAAAGCCATGAAAGATTATTTAAAATACAAATAAAAAACCCTAAATTAACGATCAAGTCTGGAAATATATAACAGCAAAGGAAACAACTTCACCCAATTCTAAAGTAAAAATATAAAAATTCCAATACAAACCCATAAACGGTTGTAGGAAAGAGCATAGGCACATACATATACACAAGCCAACACATGCCATTAAGGAGTGGAAGGCCATTGATAGTGGAAAGAGTCCAAACATTGAAACCCATTTCCTCAAAGAATTAATAATGAAAACCCATTATGAGTTTTTGCAGAAAAACCCATTTGTTCAAACAATTGAAAAAACAAAAAAAAAAACCCTTATTTATATATACATATATATATATATATAAGGAAGGAGAGAGAGAGGGAGAGAACCTCGCTGAGATAACGCTTGTGGGAGTTGAGATTATCGACATAGACCTCATCTTCGGGATCTCTACTGCGCTTGGCACAGGGAGACGCTGAGGGTGAGGGTGAGGGTGATTGTGATTGTGATTGTGATGTTGAATTCGCTTCCGCAGCCATTCTCATACTCTCCGCATTCTCAAACCCCTCTTCCGCCAAAATATCAACCAATTCCAAGAAATATCGGAACTCAAGTTATTAGTTAGTGCCACTACAAAGTTAAAGAGTGATCTAGTTTACAAGACAAACAAAAAAATCTAAAACTTGTAAGGGAAAATGATGGAATGAAGAAAGGTTATGCTAACTAGTTCGAGGCTACAAATGATTTTACGAGTATTGGCGTTCCATGTGATTCTACAAATGATTTTAGTATATTTTAGGGTTAATGTTTTTCACAACTCTTTTTTTCTTTTTTGTCCTTTTAGCGTACAGGTTAGAGGTGGCAATGACAGGTAGAAAACGGGTTCACCTATATAAAATATATATATATATATTTTTATATTATTGTCAATTATAAATGTAATGGAATATATCTTATTTAGAAATGTAATACCAAATAAAAATTCATTCCATTATAAAATCTGATAATGTAATGATAAAATTTCTTAAATATGTAATAGTTATAATGGGTAAAATGTAAGAAATTTTAAATAAAATATTCTATTATATTATCAAATTTTATTAAAATTGTTAGATATGTAATACCTATAATTGTTATTAGATATAACCCCTTAATATTTTTTTGAGAAATATTTATATAGGAAAAATATCACTTACCTCTCCTAAGCTAAGATAATATTACACGCGGTACCCTTCATTTTTTAATATATTAGTTACCTCCTTGGATGAATCCAAGGCTATGATATAAAATTACGAAATAACCCTCAATAAACCCTCATAAACTATTGAATTTTCACATTGCTCCAATCTTAATGAAAAAATTACAGTTTCAACCTCTAAAATTCTAAAAAATATTTAAAATTTAAATAAATATATAAAATTTGAAATATATATATATATAATTCAAAAATATATATAAAATTTGGAAAAAAAATATAAATTTTGAAAATATATATAAAAATATATAAAATTCAAAAAAATATATAAAATTAGAAATATATATATAAAATTCGAAGAAAATATATAAAATTCTGGAAAAAAAATGTATAAATTTCGAAAAACATATATAAATTTTGAAATATATATCTAATTCGAAATAAAAATATAAAATTCGAAAAAATATATAAAATTTTGAAATATATATAATTCCGAAAAAATATATAAAATTCGGAAAAAATATATAAATTCGAAATGGGTTTCTTCTATTCTTTATATTGATTTTGCAAGTTCAAACATGCAAATATTTGTAGAGGCTACATTAGAGGAATATGTTAGTTTATACTTTATTCAAATTTCAATGTTTGTTGTGCAAAGGGTGAGAAGTCTATCAAATCCTAAGCACTTCTTTTTCTAATATATTTTTCTAATTTTATATATATATTTATAATTTTATATATTTATTTCAAATTTTATATATATTTTTTGAAATTTATATATGTTTTTCAATTTTTATATATTTTTTCAATTTTTATATTTTTTTCAATTTTTATATATATTTTCTAAATTTTATATATATATTTTCAAATTATATATGTATTTTCTAATTATATATATATTTCAAATTTTATATATTTTTAAAAAAAATTAAATATTTTTTCAAATTTTAGGGGGTGAAACTGTAATTTACCTATTAGGGTGGGGGCAATATGAAATTCAATAGTTTAGGGGGTTTTATTAAGATTAACCATAAAATTATAATATAATATGAAGGACAATTAGGTAAAATTACACATGAAATCAGAGTTGACCGACTTGATTTTGGACGGAGGGGGTGAAAGTGATAGCCATAGCTAACCTAAAGGGAAATATCTGCTCGATTTGAAACCATAGGGATACCGCTTGCAATATCACTAAACCTCAGGGGAGGTTAGTGATATTTCCTCATTTATATACTAATATACTCCCTCCATCCATCTTTAGTTATCCAGGTTTGAAAAGTCAACAATTTTTTGTTTTAAATTTTTTTCCTATTTTGCCCTTCATAATGTAATATATGTGTGATTTTTAGTGGGGCCCATTACATATATTTTTGCAAGCGACTTGTTTTTTTTTACGAATTTTACATATATTTTTGAATTTTACATATTTTTTTACGAATTTTAAATATTTTTTCGAATTTTATATGTTTTTTAATTTTATATTTTTTTCCAAATTTTATATATTTATTACGAATTTTATATATTTTTAAAAAAAATTATATACTTTTTGGAATTTTATATGTTTTTTTTACTAATTTTACATATTTTTCAAATTTTATATATTTTTTCGAATTATATATATATATTTACGAATTTTATATATTTTTTCGAATTTTATATGTTTTTTTAATGTTTATATATTTTTTTACGAATTATGTATATATATGTTTTTAATTTAATTAAATTTCAGGGGTATTTTGGTCCAAAATTATAGGGAGAGGGCAAATTGATACATTTTAGTAACCATAGGAGGGTTTTCTGTATAGGAAGGGGAGAAAGTGATCTTTTTTTGAAACTATAGGGGTTTAATGAAATTAACTCTTAAAAATTAGGGTTATTTGTAGTGAGACCCCCTGAACTATGGGTCAATTCCACTCAGAAAGTGGTCAATGCATTTTTTGTCGATCAACCCCCTCAACTTTCATTTTGCTTGCAAACACACCCCTGATGCTATGAAAAGCCATAAATGCCCTTGTATTGTCTGAGTAATTAATTGACACAAAATATCTTCTTTTGAAATGTCTTGAATGCCCTCAGACCTGCAAGTGAAATGACATTAATGCCCTTAACCATAATCTTTACCCTTACCCCCCCCCCCCCCCCAACCACCCTAATTTACACCCGCCGTCCATTCTCTCTCTAGAGAGAGAAACTCTCAATCGATCTCATTCATTTCCTCTTTTCTCTCTCTGCAATTTTCTCTCTTCTCTTCATCTTATATACACAAAACCTACGAATATATACACACAGTCATCTCATATACATAAAATCGAATCTTAAATTCGTGGTCTTTGTGCGAAAAGACCATGGATTCTTGGGGTTATGTTGTGTTCATTTGATATATGGTTTATTTCGATCTTCATATACTCTTAAATCCTTCAGATCTGATCTTTAATCTCTTGATTTTGCTGTGTTTTTTAGGGGTTTCGACCAATCTGTCTTTATTTCGTTGTTTGGGTCTGATTTCATCTCCTAGTGTAAGTATTTTTCCATTTCTTTTGATTTCGAGTAATAATTTCACAGTTTTAGTTGCTACAAACCCTAATATTTATGTTTTGTTGTAGATCTAGAGATTTGGCGTTGATTCGACGGTTTGTTCTTGCATATTGGGGTCTCGGTGCTTCTTCAGCTTGGATTGTTGTTTATTTTGGTACACAACCCCTAACCTTTGAATCTCTATATGGAATTTCAGATTTTTTGTGTTTGCATGTTGTTTAAATGGCAATATATTTTTATTGTGTATATATTTTTTGTGCTTGTTTGTTCTGTGATGATGAAAACTTGATTATTAATTTTTTTTTTTTTTGCTGCTTGCAAGCTCTGTAATCATACCTTTTGGAATTTTTTTTTTCATCTTTGGTATTTATTAAAATTAGATTTGCGTGTTTCCACTTGAATATGAAATATATTGTGTTTCTGCAATTATTTTTGTATATTTTTTAGTCTTTGTTTGTTAACAAGTTAGAGTTTGTAACTTGAAATACTTTTCTGGAATTTTTTTTTTGTTTGCCAATGATAAAAGATGGTTATGTTTTGGGTGTTATGATACTGATATGGTGAAAATAGTTAGTTTTTGAAAAATAAAATTTAAATTCTTTTTGCTTGCATGCTCTTTAATATAGGAAAAATGGTACCTTGTGAATCAAATTATAAATTTAATTTTTTTTATTATTTTTTATGAAAGTTGAGACTATTTTGGATGTTATGATACTCATATGGTGAAAATTGTTAGTTTCTGAAAATTTATTTTTGTTTGCATGCTCTTTAATATAGGGAAAATGGTACCTTTTGAATAAAAGTATAATTTTTTTTTTTTTTTTTTTTATGAAAGTTGGGACTGTTTTGGGTGTTATGATACTCATATGGTGGAAATTGTTAGTTTCTGAAAATATTTTTAAATTTTTTTTTTGCTTGCATGCTCTTTAATATAGGGAAAATGATACCTTTTGAATAAAAGTATAATTTTTTGAATTTTATTTTTTATTTTTATGAAAGCTGGGAATGTTTTGGGTGTTATGATACTCATATGGTGAAAATTGTTAGTTTATGAAAAAAAAATATAAAGATATATATTATTTTCTTGCATGCTCTTTAATATAGGAAAAATAGTACCTTGTGAATAAAATTATCATTTTTTTGAAATTTTTTATTTGATGAAAGTTGAGACTGTTTTGGGTGTTGTGATACTCATATGTTGAAAATTGTTAGTTTCTGAAAATATTTTTAATTTTTTTTTTGTTTGCATGCTCTTTAATATAGGGAAAATGGTACCTTTTGAATAAAAGTATAATTTTTAATTTTTTTTAGATGAAAGTTGAGACTATTTTGGGTGTTATGGTATTCATATAGTGAAAATTGTTAATTTCTGAAAATTATTTTTTTTAATTTTTTTTCCTTGCATGCTCTTTAATATAGGGAAAATGGTATATTTTGAATAAAAGTATAATTTTATTTTTTTTATGAAAGTTGGGACTGTTTTGGGTGTTATGATACTCATATGGTGAAAATTGTTAGTTTTTGAAAAAAAAATTAATTTTTTTTTTGTTTGCATGCTCTTTAATATAGGGAAAATAGTACATTGTGAATAAAATTATAATATTTTGAATTTATTTTTTTTAGGAAAGTTGGGAATGTTTTGGGTGTTTTGATACTCATATGGTGAAAATTGTTAGTTTTTGAAATTTTTTTTTTTTTTTTTTTGCTTGCATGCTCTTTAATATAGGGAAAATGGTACATTTTGAATAAAAGTATAATTTTTTTTTATGAAAGTTGGGACTATTTTGGGTGTTATGATACTCATATGGTGAAAATTATTAGTTTCTGAAAAATATGTTTAATTTTTTTTTTGCTTGCATGCTCTTTAATATAGGAAAAATGGTACCTTTTGAATAAAAGTATTATTTTTTTATTTTTTTAATGAAAATTGGGACTGTTTTGGGTGTTATGATACTCATATGGTGAAAATTGTTAGTTTTTTAAAATTATTATTTTTTGCTTGCATGCTCTTTAATATAGGGAAAATATACCTTGTGAATAAAATTATGGTGTGTTCTGGTAGGTTCTGGAAATATATATATTTTTTTTATGTTTTCCCTTTATGAAAATTGGTACTCTAATCCCTAACCCCTAAATTATCCTAATCCCTAACCCCTAAATTAACCTAATCCTTAAACCCTAAACCCTAAATTAACCTAAACTCTAATTAACACTTGTACATAATTAACTTAAATACTAATTAAATAAAACATAATTAACTTAAACCCTAATCCCTAAACCCTAATTAACACTTAGACATAATTAACTTAAATACTAATTAACTAAAACATAATTTACTTAAACCCTAATTAACCTAATCCCTAAACCCTAATTAACACTTAGACATAATTAACTTTAACATAATTAACTTAAATACTAAATAATTTAAACATAATTAACTTATATACTAATTAGGTTTGTTAATTATTTCTAGGTTTGTTAAAGCAACTAGAATGGGCAAACTTCATAACATAGTCTTTCAGTTTAAATGACACAAATATCTATTGACAGATGTAGATGTTGATTCATTTGGTTTTGTGGATATGTATTATGCTACATATAACTTAATAACAAATGATATAACAACTCAATGTTCAAAAGGGGCCGTGTTTCACTTATTCTGTACAATCCCTGGTTCAAACTACAAAATGAAGCTAACTCTGGAAGAAGACATTATCATATTGTTTCAGCTAAAATCAGATGAAAAAGTCATAAATATCCTAGTTGAGAAAGATGAACCTAATAATGCTGAATCCTCTGTGGATGCTCCAAATGCTCCAATCACTATAGACACTGAATATGATTTTGGGTTAGAACAGAGGATAGTGAATATGAAGTGGAAACTGATTACAGTTTTGAGGATAATGATGATGACTTTAATGATAGTGAAGAAGGGGGCTCAGGGTTTGAGAAACTTAATGATGAACCTGAAAATGAACAAGTAGATAGTGAGGGTTTCTTATATGATTACAGTGATGATATTGAACTTGTTGAAAACTGTGGGGATGAATCTAGCTCTAAAACATCAAATTTTATTAACCTTAATGGTAAAATGTTTGCATATTCACATGGAGGTGAGATTTAATTTGAAGTTAATTAACTTTTTGATGATGTAAAACACTTTAGAACAATTCTAAAAGAATATTCAGTCTAAAAGGGGTTTAAACTTGTCATGGAGAATAATGAAAAGTCTAGGGTGACCTCTAAATGTGGCAATCTAGGCTGCAAATGGAGAATACATGCTAGTGCCTTGAGTGATCAAGTAACATACAAAGTTAAAATAACGGGCCCTCAACACACCTGCATCAGAACCACTAAAAACAGAGTTGTTACATCAACTTTCATTGCTAAAAAGCTTATAAAGACATTCAAAAATCAACCTAAAATAACTTTAAAGGCTTTGGGGGCTCTAGTTAGGGAGAAATTTTAGGTTAATTGTACTAAAACATGTCTGAGGAAAGCAAGAAACAAAACTTTAATTAAAAATCAAGGAACACATGCTGGGTCATATGGTAAACTGTGGTAGTATGCTCATGAGGTATATAAGACAAATCTTGGTTCATTATTCTTTATAAAACCTTCAACAGATCAGCCACCAAGATTTAGGAGAGTTTTTATGTCATTTGGGGCTGTCATTAATGAGTTCAGGGGTGGCTGCAGACCATTCATTGGTGTGGATGGTTGTTTTTTAAAGGGTCCATTTGGGGGTATACTCATTAGTGTTGTGGGACTAGATGGGAATAATGGATTGTATCCATTTATTGTGGTTGTGGTTGAATCTAAAAACAAGGATAACTGGACATGGTTCTTAGACCATCTCCACAAGATAACTGGTGAGGAGTCTAACAAGGGAATGCCTTGGACCATCATGAATGATGGTAAGAAGGGCATTCTACCTGCAATTGATGAACTTTACCCTAATGCATTTAAGAGGAGGTGTTGCAGACATATTTATGTTAACTTTAGGTCTATACACCCTGGGTTAAGATTTAGGAGACTGTTTTGGGAGGTTGCACAGAGTTATAATGAATTGGACTTTTAAACAACAATGAATAAAATTTAGAACACAAGTCAGGAAACATATAATTGGTTAATTGATCATCCAATTGAAATATGGGCAAGACACAAATTTGATGTAATGGGAAAATGTGACTTTGTAGCCAACAATGTTGTTGAATCATTTAACTCTTGGCTAAATCATGTGAGGGGAAAGCCAATAACAAACTGTTTGGATGGGATCATAACCAAGTTGATGTTTAAATTCCAAAAAAGGTTCAGCAAGAGTGTTCAATGGGAGTTTGTGGTTCCGAAAATTAGAAACAAACTTAACCAAAACCTTTCAAAATCTGGTTGTTGTCAATTGATATGGCATGGGGGAGAAATGTATGAGGTCACTGAGGAGTTGAACATGAAGTACATAGTTGACCTTAAAAATTATAGCTGTTGTTGTGGGGAATTTCAGTTGATTGGTGTACCTTGTAGGCATGCATGTGCATGCATTACTTGGAGAAGGGAACCTGTAGAGGACTATTGTGATGAGTATTTTACCAATTATGTGTATGAACAAGCTTATAGACACCTTATTCATCCCATGCACCATGAAAGTTTATGGGATGAGGTGGACAAGTTGTTTTTAGATCCCCCAGAACTGAGGAGGCCAGTTGACAGACCTAGGGTGGCTAGGAGGAGGGATAAGAATGAACCAACAACAATAAGAAGTTCCACAGTCATGACTTGTTGTATGTGCAAAGTTGTTGGCCACAATAAAAGGGGGTGTAAAAGATTTCTAAAGAACAATCAGGGCAAAACTAGAGATCCACAGTCATCTACATGGACTTCATCAACAGCAACAACAACTCCACCACCAAGAAAGAAGTTCAAAGTGGAAAGGAAAGGTAAAAGACCAAATACAAAATCAACATCACCAACAACACCAACAACTTCATCATAGAGATCTTTGTCCATTGTAAATTAATTTTTTTTTGATATTCAATTGTTTTAACATTTCTAACTCTTTTACTCACTCAAAAAATATGCTAATGATGCAGGTTGGTGGTGGTGATGGTTCACAACAATGGCAATCAACACTGACACTAACCCCTGCCCAAGCAAGTTGTTCTAATGTACATTTCCTAAACTGTTTTAATATTAGCATTATTTTTTTCCTAATTATAAAATATTCTTGCTTTTTCTTAATATTTTTGTGAACCTTTCAATTGTAGGTTCCAACTAGGCAAGGTGGCTCAAGATCTCCTTGGGCACAATGGTGACACTGGTAACAACATATCTTATGTTGTTTTTTGTATATTTTGGACATGGACTGTAGATGGCTCATTTTGGACTTTTTTTGGACAGTAGTTTTCATGGATAGTGTAGTGATTATTTTTTGATTTTTTTGTACATGTCACATTTACACACACATGATTAAGCCAAACTTTTTATTTTGGTGATATCAGTCTCATTTCAAGCCTTGATGGCTTTCTTATATGTAATCTAATATATTCCAGTTGGGTATTATAACAGTTTTACTTTGACAGTAGGGTTTAGGACTTCAATGTAATATATTTTTGATATGTAATACATGTATGCATGTATGTTGGAATGAAATTACTCATTTGAATGTTGGAATTTCTCATTGTATTTAGGCATTTTAATTGAGAAATGTATGATGTAGTTGCAAATTACCACTATTCAATTAATTTTGTGTCAAATTTTCTATAATACTCAATTTTACAGTTCAAACACTGTTCATATTTTTTGGTTGCAAAATCATTTCTTTCCCTTCACTGTTCATTGGCGCCAATACTCAACAACCAGCAAGGGCATTTACGTCCTTGCAATTATACATCTGACTTTAATAATGAAAAAAGGGTAAAAAAGTAATTTTAAGTGCCAAAAACCCTTCCGGGGGTGTGTTTGCAAGCAAAATAAAAGTTGAGGGGGCTGATCGATTGAAAATGCGTTGACCACTTTTTGAGTGGAATTGACCCATAGTTCAGGGGGTCTCAGTACAAATAACTCTAAAAATTAAGAGCAATAACTAAATAATGAAATTTTCTTAGTATTATTATTGATGAATTTTTTTAGCGAAATAATTTATCTTTAAATATATTTTTCAATTTTATTTTGGATGTTTTTGAATTTTTAAAATTTTAAATTTAAAATAAAATTATATATATTGTATATTTTATTTATTTATTGTAGATTTTTTAATAATAAGAGTGTGATGATAAGGGTGGTTGATGTAATTGGTAAAGTGTGGGGTTTATGTATGGGGTAACTTGGAGATTTCACATGAAAATTAATATAATCAAGGGTATTAAAGTCATTTATGCCTTCAAGGGGTGTCATTGTAACACTTTATAAACCTCAGGGATTGTGTGTAAAATAGTGCATTGACCAACATCTACCTGCAATTGACCAATACCTCAAGGAGTATCAATGCAAATTACCCTAAAATTAATGACTTCATTTGAGTTCCTAGTAGTTAGGGATGACAATAATACCCACCCCGGCGGGGACCCGCTCCGCCCAGATTTAAGCAGGTTTGGGTGCTCGATTAAATAAATGAGGGCGAGTATGGGGAAAACAAAAATCCCCCCTGATTCAGGGACGGGTATGGGGGACCTTTGCCCTGCCCGGTTCCATTTAGCTACCCCGCCCAGCTAATATGCCCCGCCCCGATTACTACTTTACTAAACTAACCTTATATATATTATATAGGCAAAAGAGCATAAAACCCCCTATGTTTTTTAAGGGTTGCAAAATACCTCCCTATGCTTTTTTTTTGCTTTCACTATCATCGTTTTTCTAAAACAAGCAAACTACCCCATTTACACCACTATATGCCCAAATTACCCCCAATGTTTTATTTTATCATTATCAGTTGTATTAAAATTTAAACAAAATATATAAAATTCAAAAAAGTATATATTAAATTTTGAAAGAAAAGTTATAAAATTCAAAAATAATATATAAATTTCGAAAAAACATATAAAATTCATAAAAATTATTTAAAATTCAAAAAATATATATATTAAATTTTGAAAAAAATTATAAAATTCGAAAATAAATATAAAATTCGAAACAAATATATAAAATTTGTAAAAAATATATATTAAATTTCAATTGTTTTTTTATAAAATTCGAAAATAAATATAAAATTCAAAAAAAACATATAAAATTCGAAATAAAAAATGATGTATCTAAAAATATAAGAAACTGTATTGCTACATGTTGTACCTAAAAATGATGTAGGTTCGCATGTTGATTCTCTTATCTAGTGGTTCATAATTTAAAGTTCCCCCAATGATACTGAGTGAATCTGCATATCCAATAAAAACAATCCATTTTGATTGTCCTATTGGGATCATAAAACACCCCCAATGACATATAAAATTCAAAATATATATATTAAATTTTGAAAAAAATATAAAATTCGAAAAATATATATATAATTTAAAAAACATATATAAATTTCAAATATATATAAAATTCGGAAAAATAAATAAATTCAAAAATTTTGTTCGCCGGATATTTTTTTTCCAAAATATATATATATATATATATTTACGATTTTTATATGCTTTTATCGAATTTTATATTTATTTTGAATTTTATAATTTTTTCGAAATTTAATATATATTTTTGAAATTTATATATTTTTAGAATTTTATATATTTTTTACAAATTTTATATATTTGTTTTGAATTTTATATGTTTTATCAAAATTTATATATTATTTTCAAATTTATAACTTTTTTTTTCAAAATTTAATATATATTTTTTTGGAATTTTATATATTTTGTTTAAATTTTAATATAAATGATAATGATAAAATAAAACATTGGGGGTAATTTGGGCATATAGTGGTGTAAAAGGGGTAGTTTGCTTGTTTTAGAAAGGTGATAGCAGTGAAATGGGGCAAAAAAATAGCATAGGGGGGTATTTTGCAACCCTTAGAAAACATAGGGGGTTTTATGTTTTTTTGCCTATTATATATTACAAAAATATACTAATATATATATACACAAAACCTTAAGTAACCTAACTCACCTTACTCGGTTAATCTCACAAATTAAAACATAGACACACACAAAAGATAGGCGTGTCCTTCGCCCCTGGTCCCTCGTCGCAACTCTCTCTCTCTATTGTGTTGTATTTGATCGATCTTGAGTTGTATTTGATGACTTTGCACTCTCATTTCTTTCATCAATGATTTTTCATCTGGACATATATATCAACGATTCTTCATATGTACATATATATCAATACCAATGATTCTTCATCTATAGTACAAATTCTATATATAATATATATATACATGTATATAGATGTGTGTGTATGTACAGTTATACATATTAACATACTATGTTTGTTATTTTTCTTCAAGTGATTTAAATTTGGCATATGTTTTACTAACTGCAATTTTTTTCTTTAAATGCAAATGGGGCACGGGGAGAGACAAGGCTGGGTTCTGGGCAGGGAAAGCCGGGGGCAGGGGGGGCCAAAAATGAAAAAAATAAATAGGGGCGGGGCGGGGTGGGGCGAGTATGGGGATTCAAAATTTAATCGGGGTCGGTGATAGGTATCAAATATTAGACATTTTGACCCCTTAACTCACTATTGTTACGCTTTTTCATTTCATTATTTGGTATTTTTATGGCATTTGTGTGTTAAAGCATGTTTCAGAAACTTAACTAAGAAATGAAGCTAACTTTGGTGAATTAACCAAAATACATGTTATTTCTATCCAATAGGAGAGTCAAAGAGGCATTTCGAGAGAAAAATGGCTCCCGGAGGGCAAAAATGGCATTTTCCGAAACCGTCACCTAAAACAAAAGGTCACGTGAAGTCAAGATGGTCATTTGGGTACAATTATGGAGAAAATTGGTGTGATGTCCCACATCGCCCGGGTAGAGGTCTGGGGATGTGCTTATATGTGTAGTGTTGTCTCCAATTGGTGTGAGGCCTTTTGGGAGGAGTCCAAGAGCAAAACCGTGGGGGCTTGGCCCAGAGCGGACAATATCATACCAAGTGTTGGAGCGGGGTATTACAATTGGTATCAGAGCCAGAGCCCGACCGGAATTAAGTGTGGGAGCATGCACATCACCAGTGTTGTCTCCAATTGGTATGAGGCCTTTTGAGATGAGCCCAAGAGCAAAACAGTGCGGGCTGGGCCCAGAGCGGACAATATCATACCAAGTGTTGGAGCGGGGTGTTACAATTGGTATCAGAGTCAGAGCCCGCCCGGAGTGTGAGAGTATGCACATCACCCGTGGGTCTCCAGAGAGGATGCTGGGTCCCAAAGGGGGGTGATTGTGATGTCCCACATCGCCCGGGTAGAGGTCTGGGGATGTGCTTATATGTGCATT